>JABUIW010000214.1:7625177-7675625 GCA_013363375.1 Menidia beryllina
CACACACACACACACACACACACACACACACACACACACACACACACTAAACCAATGTTAAAAACGTGAGAACCAAGGGTTAATAGTTCTAAGAAATAGATTAATCACATTTAAGATTAGATTCAAACATAGAAGATACAGATAATTGAGAAGGACTGAAAGCTCTTCAACATTGCTCAAAGTGATGAAATAATTTTGCCCTCAGCGGTCTTAAAAACTGTAAATCATGTCTGACCTTTGTCACTTCATTAATTGAAATCAGATAAATTATAATAAAGCCAAAGTTTGCTTCCGGCTGCGTAGTTTAGGGCAAATCTGGTTCTCTCCTCAGTCTCTCTTTGCATTCACATACACATTATGCAAACTTGGAAAGCTGACATTCTTTAGGTTCAAATGATGCACACATGCTGAAATGTGAAAAATACCTCCTTATTCAATAGCCAATGCAATTTTGAAAACAATCTCTGGAAAATTACATTTCAATTCAAGTGGGATGACGTCAAATTTCAGGCTGTAGCCACAATGATGTTTTCAGTCTGCAGCTAAATGCTAAAGTGACTTTAAAGGCACCTTTGGTAAAAAAAAAAGAAGAAAAAAGATTCAAGTGGACATAATAATCCATATTTTTAAATTAAAAGCTGATATTACTCCTGTTTATGTGTTGTAGGCAACATGTAAAAACAGGACAAATGTTGAAAATACTACAGGAATTTCAAGGAGTTAAATGTTAAAAGACAAACATTTAAAGTTGCTGTCATGGCCATAATTATCAAACAGAGAACACAGAATGTAAATATTTGCAGGTATCTCTTTCACTCCATGTGTAAACCGTACCCTCCCAGCACTAACACAAGGCTTAATGTGTGCCTTGTACTTGTGCTACGAATTTCCCACGACATGCAAATGAATGCAAATGAATTCAGTTGATCTTTCCATGGCAACTATTATGTGAGAGCTGAAAATCTTCTGCAACTGGTCGAATACTTCCAAACTGTTGGCAACTATTTGTTAGGACCTCCTTACTGTCCAACATAGTGAAATACAGCATTTAGGATGCATTTATGTTGCATTTAAACTGCGGCTAGAGATGACTCTGCTCAAGTATTTCTTCCTCTTTAAAATCATGAATGGTCAAGGTTGCACTGTTAGCACTCACGGCTGAGTTAAATAATCAATAATCTTTCTTATTTCTGTCATTCCTCCTTATTCCTGCCCCCTCTCTATCACCCTTTTCTCTGTTCTTCCTGTTTGTAGACAGACGTGTCTCCATGGGTGAGGCTCACTGATCCAGGAATCCCTGACCACCCCCTCCAGCCCTTACCCCCAACCCACTACTCTCCTTCTGAACCCTGCCCCCCTCCACTTCACTCACCATGACTTCCACCAGCCAGCTGCTGGGTCTGGCTGAGGTGGAGCTGAGGTGCGACCACGAGATTGAGAGGAGATATGAGATTGTGCCCTCGGTGGTTTGCTCCATGTGCTGCCTCTTTGGAATCATCTACTGCTTCTTTGGTAAGTGATTAAAAAGGAAAGTAAGAATCTGTATTTGAATACATCACAATTAGCAATTAAGGACATCAGTTAAGTGAAGTTGAGGTAAAGAGTTTCACAAGAAGCTGGAGGCAACTTTTAGAAACTACCCACAATGTTTTGCTTCCAGTTGAAATACTAGCTGATGACAATTTCTGCCCAGACTGAATTCTCTTCTGTGTAAAAGAACAGCCAGAACTTTGCAGCTGTTGACTGTTGTGTTTTATGTGCCCCTTTTCCACACACAATCCACCCCCCCAAAACAAAAATTCCGTTTTAGAAAGACAGTCATTCATGCTGTTTTTGAATATTGATGAGTGATATGTTGGAGCTCTGAGCAGGCGTGGTGCATGCAAATTGACGGAGAATCAGCGAAGCGTGCACCCAGCATGAACATTCAATAAGTCCAGGTAAAGCATGGCTGCCAGCTTCTGCATTCTAAACAGGAAACACAAAAACTTTCAAAGTTGATAGCATAAATTAATAACACAGAGACATGAGGCCCTGAAATGAAATCACTGGCTATACACATTGCTATTCATAGATGCTGACTACCAGAGGGACAGAAAATGTCACATTTGCTCTCATAACGCTCTTCTGCTACCATAAACCACATATATAAAATAGTGCATCTTATGCTTTGTTTATCGACTCATACTAATGGAAAAAGAAGTTGAGTTGGACAACAAGAGAACAGAACTTCAAAATGACTTCGATTTCATTTAACTTATCTATTTTTGTCATTTAGTTTAATCTCAAACACAATGTTGTCAGAGGAACAAGAATGGTTAGGTGTAGAACAATGAAGTGGGGAGACATGAACTGATTAAACCAGAGCTGATTGGTTGGATTGATAATTGAAGGAAAAGTAAAGAAAGCTATGAAACATAAAAGGTGGTGCAGGAGGGATAAGCAGTGGATGCAGAGGAAAGCAAAGAAAGAAGATTTGTTTTTTTTTAAAATGCCCAGAAATGAAAGCAACAAAGGGTTGCTAATTTTTAAATCACTGATTGATTTATGGCAACCATCAAATCTGAACACACAACTTTTAAGATCTGAAACAGCTGCTGGTCAGATAAATGCATCTACTGCTCAGAATGGCAGTAGATGCTTTGGAAATGCTCCAGATACAGCATGTCAGGCACGTTTTCCCCCAGGCATTCTGTCACGGAAGTGCAAATAGCTGTAAAGAATACAGAGGTCTTCACCAGAAATACAGGGTACAAGATATCAACAACATACAGAAATGGGTGGAAAGAGTAAAGAAAGATACAAGAGGCATGTCAATTAAAGGAGTTATGGTCATGAGGGAGGAGCGTGGACGTTGGCCTGAATGAAAGGGAGCGCATTGTGTGTCTCAGCTGTGCAATGCCTGATTACACACAGATAACAATCTGATGTCGGGTTCCCTGGAGACACAGTCCAGCCAGAAAGAGAAAGGCAGTAGAGAAAAAAAGATGGAGATGAAAAATTAATAAACATAGAACCAAAGTCCAATGAAATGGGAATCGTTGATAAGCTCTGTTATCAATGCTTTGTAGACTTTCGTCCAGTTTTTATCACAGTCACAAACATTAAACTGAGTTAAAGGACAGCAGAGAATAAATTGGAACGAGAGCAGCTGTTCTTTTCATCAAGCTTCTTGGTTAATGAATGTGGATGACCTTTTGTAATGTGGCTTGTCATATTTTAAAGCTGTTTCGTGGAGATTTAAAGACAGTTCATTTGCTGCCATCAAAAAATGAGGAAACCCGTCTCTTACTCGTTATATTTCTTCTGAACTGATTTGACTATATTTCTGAATGCATGTACTTGCAGAATGACAAATAGTTCAAAGAGAGAACAAATTCTACATTTAGTTTCTTTTTAATGAGACTTTAGTATGAGGAGGTTTTCAGGGGAGTCGTGACTGTCGTTCAAACGATTCATCCCGTCTTCACTCTCTCAAGTTAGTGATTAACAAATAAATTGATTTTTGTCTTTATGCCCTGCAGACAAATGTGGAGACATTCAATATGAACTGGAAAGTTAGACAGACAATAACAGGCATTTGGAATTCATACACTTTTTTCCCAACATTTTATCATGGATCCAGTCCATTAACAGTAATAATAAAAATAATTTTTTTATTTCATTTTTTGGCAGTTAAATGTGGCTCTGTATTAGATGATGTCTAACCCAAACACAGATACTGCAGTTTGAATAATGTTGGCCTGTGATAGCTTCACAGTGTTCTGTTTTACTCTATCTCTTTCAGGCTATCGATGCTTCAAGGCTGTGTTGTTTCTCACAGGCCTGATGTTTGGCTCTGTGGTCATCTTCATGCTGTGCTACAAAGAGAGGGTGATGGACACCCAGCTGAGTGTAGAGGCCTCTGTGGGCATTGGCCTCGGCATTGGAACTCTGTGTGGCCTTGTGACCATGTTGGTCCGCAGTGTGGGACTGTTTATGGTGGGCCTGCTGCTGGGCTTGCTGGTTGGAGTTGCATCACTAGTGGTAATTTGTTCTCCTTTTATAAATGCTTTTATTAATAACGCTTTATAAGATGCTGCTTAGATAACTCATGTGTTATTCTTTAGCAATGGTCAGTTTGATTTTTCGTGTTTAAAAGCTCCAAAACTCACTCTATTGTACTTTGTATTCAGCTGATTTTTGAGGTTGAGAACATTCTCCAAAGTACACTATATTGCCAAAAGTATTTGCTCACCTGCCTTGACTCACATATGAGCTTAAGTGACATCCCGTTCCTAATCCATAGGGTTCAATATGACGTCGGTCCACCCTTTGCAGCTAGAACAGCTTCAACTCTTCTGGGAAGGCTGTCCACAAGGTTTAGGAGTGTGTTTATGGGAATTTTTGACCATTCTTCCAGAAGCGCATTTGTGAGGTCGCACACTGATGTTGGACGAGAAGGCCTGGCTCTCAGTCTCCGCTCTAATTCATCCCAAAGGTGTTCTATCAGGTTGAGGTCAGGACTCTGTGCAGGCCAGTCAAGTTCATCCACACCAGACTCTGTCATCCATGTCTTTATGGACCTTGCTTTGTGCACTGGTGCACAGTCATGTTGGAAAAGGAAGGGGCCAGCTCCAAACTGTTCCCACAAAGTTGGGAGCATGGAATTGTCCAAAATGTCTTGGTATGCTGAAGCATTCAGAGTTCCTTTCACTGGAACTAAGGGGCCAAGCCCAGCTCCTGAAAAAACAACCCCACACCATAATCCCCCCCTCCACCAAACTTTACACTTGGCACAATGCAGTCAGACAAGTACCGTTCTCCTGGCAACCGCCAAACCCAGACCCGTCCATCAGATTGCCAGATGGAGAAGCGCGATTCGTCACTCCAGAGAACGCGTCTCCACTGCTCTAGAGTCCAGTGGTGGCGTGCTTTACACCACCGCATCCGACGCTTTGCATTGCACTTGGTGATGTATGGCTTGGATGCAGCTGCTCGACCATGGAAACCCATTCCATGAAGCTCTCTGCGCACTGTTCTTGAGCTAATCTGAAGGCCACATGAAGTTTGGAGGTCTGTAGTGATTGACTCTGCAGAAAGTTGGCGACCTCTTCGCACTATGCGCGTCAGCATCCGCTGACCCCGCTCCGTCAGTTTACGTGGCCTACCACTTCGTGGCTGAGTTGCTGTCGTTCCCAAACACTTCCATTTTCTTATAATACAGCTGACAGTTGACTGTGGAATATTTAGGAGCGAGGAAATTTCACGACTGGATTTGTTGCACAGGTGGCATCCTATCACAGTTCCACGCTGGAATTCACTGAGCTCCTGAGAGCGACCCATTCTTTCACAAATGTTTGTAAAAACAGTCTGCATGCCTAGGTGCTTGAATTTATACACCTGTGGCCATGGAAGTGATTGGAACACCTGATTCCGATAATTTGGATGGGTGAGCAAATACTTTTGGCAATATAGTGTATATCCAACAGACTTAATTTAATGTCATTTTTGACCCACAGCAATCCTACACAAAGCACATTTACTGCAACACTATGCATCAACTTCAGCTTACTGGTGAAATATGAGTCTTCAAGCTCAGAAGAACATTAACTTCATTAAAGAAGATGGCACTTAAAGCTATAATTCTTATGATTTTATGGTCATGTATAAGAGCATTGGTCTAGCATTCGACTGAATTTTTCATATAAGAAAAATTATAGCAGCAAAAGGCGGATTTGACAATATCTTTTGTTATTGTTTTGTTCATTCAGTTCCTGGGCGCTCCCAAAAGTACAGTCGGCTTTGTGCACAGCTCATTATTTAGAGACTGAGCAAACTATCTTGCTCATAACAACAGCTCTTAAAGTGGAATCATGGCTCATGAGTAATGACAGTAAAAAGGAAGCCTTCAGGTTTAGATTAATTACCGCATTGTGTCTGTGATCAAACAAAACGGCGGAAAACTGAAAGCAACCTTTTCTTTCATGCCATTGTCAGGTCATGGAGGAATTTTATCACCCCAAAACAGTGTGGGTACCCCTGGGTATTCTTCTGGGCTCTGGAACCCTATTCGCTGTCCTCACTCTTCAGTGGCAGCGCTGCTTCGTCACATTCTCCACAGCCACGTTCGGCTCCGCCATCATCACTGTCACAGTGGATTATTTTATAGAGCTGTTTGCCTTGGTGCACTACATCTACGAAAGACTCAAGGTGAGACATAAACATAATTCAAAGAGATACATAAGTATGTTAATGCTATGTCAGACTTTCAGGGTGAATGTCCCACAGTTACCTCTTCACAGAGCAGACATTTCACCTTCATGGATTATGTCATTTTTTTCCTATAACCAAAAAGTAAAATACAGACCCCTATCATACATTTTATATTACATATCAACCCTGAAACCTAATCTATATTATACATGTAATTTTAAGTGGACCTTTAGTAAATGTTGCACCTACAATCGTTGCAGGTGGCACCAAAGAAGCCGGTGTGCTGGTTTACGTGGGTCATTTTGGGGGTCTGGCCTGTACTGACCCTCCTTGGTGTGCTGATTCAATGGAAAGTCACTGCAGAGGGATTTTCCCACACAGAAGGTGAGTGTTTGCACTAAAGACAACTCATGAGTGGTAGATGTTGCCAGTAAATGCGACTAAGGCTTGCCGGGAAAAAAAAATTAAAAAAGTCTGGATCCAGCAAAGTCTGTTAGACTTTAAGACAAATATATTATGTCCACAAATAATTCCAGTCATGAAAAGTTGTTGAATCTGAGTTATGTGTCCAATAAAATTTGAGCTGCACTTTCTTGTCTTAAAAATATTGTCTTTGAAATATTGACAAATTACAAACTCAAAACTTGAGAGTTGTGTTGATTTACTTTTGTATATAAGATTAAATGCCATTTATTAAACAATCCTGACAATATTTAATTAGTGGTATTCTCAATGCACATGTCCTTCTAGGGATTTAATAATAACTTGCTCTACAGTTTAGAAATTATGTGTGTTTTCCAATAAATACACAGTTTTTGGGTTTTTTTTGTTCATTTTTTGCTACTGAGTGGAAGTCTCAGTAATTCAATTAAACTACTTCATGTGTGTCACAGTTAATTTAGTATCTGTCACAGATACATAAATATTTCTAGTTCAGCCGAGATCAAAATTAGTCTTTTTTTCAGTATTTTAGAGAGAGCAGGAACGCTTATTTATCAAGATATGGACAGAAAAAATTATGGCAGGGTTTCCTTAATTTTTTAAAATCAATTAATTTTTATGTCTGAGAAATTGTACACATCTGCTCTTTTTCGGTGTATTGCATAGCCATTGCTCTAAGAAATTATAAATAAAAGGGCCATAGTACCGTGTGTGTGTGTAGGTTGGTAATGGTGTGAGTCGGTGTGAGTGTTTTCACCAGAATCTGTTACTGACTTGATGCTGCCTTAATCTGCTCTAAAAGCAACCACAACACAGATGGGAAGCTCTCACACACACATACAAAAACATGCACCCAAGAAAACCATAAAATGGCACAAATAGCGTGCACACAAATGCCGCATACAGTTCGAAAAGCACAGGGACAGACATATATCAAGGTCTTCAGAAGCTCTCACGTGTTTTCTGTCTATACACAAACTCTACCGCACGTTCACACAGTGTCATAGAAGAAGTCACACATAGCCAAGAAATAATGGGATTAAACAGTATGCTGCCATGACTACAAGAGAGAGGACGTGGGCAAAGAGCAATAGGAAGCTTTTTAGTGCTGTTGCGAAGAAATGTGCCGTTCTATGTCGTGGAATTTAAGGAGAAGGAAAAATAGAAAGAAAACATTTAGATGATGCAGTTTTGGCTTTAAACATGAGAGGGAATTTACCCTTTTTTTAATTAAAGATTTTTTTCATTTAGTCACTGAGAGACCGCTTTGAAGAAGGAAATTAAAGAAAGAGACGGAAATTAGAACAGAGCATCATAATTACATTTTTATAAATGATACTAATCACTGTTTCTTGTATGATGGGAAGATGAATGAGAAGAAAGATTAGTAGTCACATGATTTCAGATGGCTGTTGAGAAGAGGCAACTCAATTATATAATTTTAATGAATCTTTACGAAGTTTTGATTTTAGCTATCAACTGCAAAAGGGTCATTTTTGTGCGAGAAGCAGTGTGTATATATAAAGAAGGATAAATGGGTTGTGGAGCTAAAGGTTGGGGCAAAGAGTGAGCAGGTGTACCGGGGGAAGGGTATGGGTGAGGGTAATAAACTGAGGCACAATGGGGAAGCCGGGCAGTCAAGTGGAGCAGTGAGGAAAATCATCTGTCACCTGAATCAGCAACACACAGGATATTGATGTGGATGAATGCTTTTTCCCCCCCGAAAATATCTGTGTGTGTAGACAATGATGAGACATATGCTGATACTGTGTTCTTCTGTACTTGTGAGGACTCTTACTGTATAATGCCATCAATCTTATTCATGTCCACACTTTCAAAAAGTGTGGACTGCAAACAATGTCCTTACTTTTAGGGATCCAAGCTTACGTTGGTCCTCACAAAGAATGATGTGTTTGATGAAAAAACCCACACACACCCTCTCTCTCTCTCTCTCTCTCTCTCTCTCTCTCTCTCACACACACACACACACACACACACACATAAACAGACAGGCGTGTGGCCAGAGGGGCCCGAGGTGGGATGAGCTTAGGAAAAGAAAAGAAGGGGGGGTATTATTACTCCGGGTCCCTGGCAGATGGTGCCCTGTGTTCACCCATATATAAAAATTAAAAATGAATATTAAAAAAATTGAAAAAGACCTGCGAACACATTCTCGCACACACATTTATCAGGCAGTTGTATAGAAATAGTTTGCAATGTGAAGACATTTTTACCTCAAAAAAATAATAATTTGATTGATCAGTGAAAAGCAAGGCAAGATGGATTTTGGACACATTCTGCTTGGGAGGGTGTAAGATTAATAAAACACACTCACCCACTCACAATATGTCAGGAGACATCACAGCTCAAGAACAGGCAGTGAGGATAGTTCATCAATGAACTAATGAACTAAAAAGATTTAGTAAGAAATCCGGAAATTGACCTTTTTTTTCTTCATTTTCATTTTCTTACTTAGTAATTCACAAACCATTTAAAGCTGTGGTCAGTTTGTTATGATTTTTACTTTCCTTTACATTTGGTATTTTGCCTTACATTTGGTGTTTTCCCTTTTACAAGGCTGTTCTTTCTCTTGATTATATACTTTCTTCTCCTCAAGTTGTTCTGAGCCGACAGCAGCGCAGGGTCCAGCTCATGCGGATCAAACAAAGGGAAGAGAGGCTGAAAAAGGAGAAAGAGAACAAAAAGAAGAAAAAGCGACAGACCCAGAAGACTGTCCTCAAGCAAAAGGCTCCCTCTCATCACCACCACCAGCAGTACCACCATCCAGCAGCATCCCACCCCCATCACCAAACTCAAAGCTCTCAGCCACCTAAACTCCCTCCTTCTCAGACGGAACCGGGCTACCACCGCAAACCCAATCCAAAAAGACGCTATGATGGAGATGTGCTGTCTCCGGTAAGAAAACTAATCCACTCCATTGTGTGATGAAAAGCAATTAAGATTCAGGATGTGAATGCTTCAAACAAAAATTATCACATTTATTGCAGATATTATGTCCTTTTCATCACAAAGCTAACACGATTTTGTGAAATTTTAATAAACTCTGTGACATGCTTTGGTTACGATAACCCAGAGAGACTCTACAGCAGCTTCTTTTTCATCCATCAAATTATACCTCTATTCAAGGAAATCATTTTAGGTAAGGAGTGATCAAAACTCCACTGAACTCTTCCTTTCCTTAGTGTTTACCTCCATCTTTCAACATCTGTATTATTAAATAACCCTTGAAGCAACTTATTAAAGAATGAGAAATAATACAATAAATAGCCTCTGGGCTCGGTTGAGACCATAAGCCAGGCAGTAGTTTTATTCTCCGGTATTCACAATTTTCTCATCTGCAGTTTAACTATAGTCCAAATTGAAACACCTACCTCAGAATTAAATGGCCAATAGTTAAATATCCCACTGAGAACCCAAGCAAAATTTCCTCTGTTGGGCCCTTACACACTGGACTTCCCTTCACTTCCCATCACTTCTTTAAATAGGCTTCCCATTTCAGGTTTTAGCAAACAAAATGTTGCTTAAAGTTGACACTAGGCTGAGGCAACAATAAGGTTGGCTGATTATCCTTAATTGATCTGAATGGGTAACTTAATGTCCCAAAAGAAAATGTCTGGGCTGAGTTTTTCCCCTCATGCTCCCTTTAATGTCTCAACACTTGAATATGTGTCTGTTCACAGAGCTACATAAGGAGTTTCAGAGACAGACAGACTGACAGAAGAGCGTACTCCCACAGTCGAATGAGCCGCTCTCGAATGGCCGAACTGGACTACGACTGCGGCTCTCAAGTGCCCCTCACAGCTCCCATTGGGCCAGCAGTTCGCATCTGAGGCAGCAAATTGCACAAATCTCAAGAAAAGCACACAATCACAGGCTACTTCAAAACTCCTGGTAACCACAAGGGATATTAAGTCTAATCTTGCCGTGCCAACCTAATCCACTGCCTGTTAACCCAACAGGAGCTCATTATGTCCCAGTGGTGGTATGAACCTCACCGCTCCGCTTTCCTCCCGACTACTGAAAGCTGTATTTATTTGTTCAGTTTGCGGCCATGGTATTCTTTTTTTTTGACAAAGAACACAGACTACTGTTTTGGAAGGAGCAAAAGTTTTTGGTCATCAAATATTTTATTTTTCTCTTAAGTAATTGTACTTCCCTTGATGACACCGTTTTATGTGTACTTATGACAACTATTATAGCCATATGAAGAAACTCTCAGTTGCAAAGGGTGGGAAGGGAAAAAAAAAATCAACAAAACACTGCTCTCCACAGGTTAACTACACAATTTCCGATAAAGGGATACATGTCTTTGGTGCAACTTTTTAACCACACGTGGTGATTTCAAGAATTCAGATAAAAGCATTCCAGGGAAAGTGTCAGACAAACTATGTAAGTTGCAGAACCAACTCACAGACTCAAAGGCAGCTCTTCCTCTTATTTTTTTCCACTAAAAGGTTACTGAATGAAGTGTTGACCACGTCAGCATTTTGTGCTCACATGATTTGTGCTGTAAAATAAAAACAGGGGCCATTGTCTTGTGAGAATCCAATGTGACAGTTCAGACCAAAAGTCTTTGCTAATCCTCACATTGTTTAGTGTCCCTGTCTGCACTGTTGCCATTCTCCAGGAAGTGGTTTTCTGTCATTTACTGATTTTCACCTTTCCCTACAAGATATCTGAGCAGGATACACCAACACTCAATCCTCTTTCTACTAAATTTGAAAAGATTTGTAAGCTGTGTAACGCCATGTGTTGACATCTTTCTAAGTGGTCTACTTTCCCTTGTCTGCCTGTTTTCTCCAAAACAAATTAGTATGAGGGATTTGACAAAATGTTCTGTCTAATTGTGATCATCCAGGATTTAGCCCAGTGGCAGATGGAGTGTACCAAAAAATAGCCAAGGAGGGGGGGACTCTTTAAAAAGATGGGGAGTACTCTGTATTTTCCCTTCCCTTTTTTTAAGAGACTGATTGAAAAGAGTTATTTTTTAGGTTTGTATGACATGATGACAAGATACAAGAAGGTAGGAAGTTACAAAATGAAGATTATTTTTCGGGAAAAAAATGAAGTGAAAATATGTAAACAATTGCAAATGGCGCCCTCAGATGTCCACTGCTGGAACTGTCTTCTGGACCTTCTGTGCATGTATGTTCATAGGCACATGCACATGTTTATGCCTTTAAAAGTGAAATGCATTGCTTGCATTAATGTTGTACAGGAAAGTGATTCCGATCAGCAGGTATAAACTGTAGATATTTCATCAGAAAACCAATAGCCAGTGTAACTCATGTTCAAAACTGGTCCTTGAGCGCTGTTCTTATTACGTTACTCGATTGTTAAGCTCTGCACAGGCCTGCTGATGGTGCATTGATGTGCATCAGATGTGTTTAAGCAGGGAAACACCTCATACCTGCAGGACAGCGGCCCTGGAACACTGGATTTGGACATCCCAGGTTTAACTGATATTCAATTCTGGCATAACACAACAATTACTTTGTTTTGTTTTTGAAAAAAAACAATCCCATTTAAATTAATACAAAACTACTCGTAAACAACACGGATGATTGGACTTTGAACGGATTGCAGTACATCAATATTTCCATTACTGCATGACAGAAGCTGTGTACTTGTGTCCAATATGTGGTTTCATTGTTTACATGTGGCGACCTCGGATTTCTAGTTCATTTTGTTGAGTTAGAGTAAGGTTAAACTTCTTCCCTCTTTCTCTTTTTTCTCTTCTCTCTGTTTACAGTGTCACAGTAAAGGGCTTGACAATGATCCATATTATGTTCACTACCTACTGTTTTGCTTAATTATATGACTCAGATAATCTCTTGGCCTGTACAAGTGTCACTTTGGTTCCTGTTATAAGTGTGTCCCGTTTGGTCCCTTTTGTGTTTGTCCTGTAGTGCAGTTGTTACATATTTGTTTTGATTTTAAAACAAAAAATAAATCCTTAAGACTGGTCCCTGTCTTGCTCGTAATATTGGGGGCCAAACTAATACTTCTTATACTGATTTCTTTTTCTTAAGCCTACTTTCTTTTATTATTCGTCACTGCATAGTCTACTGTATGTCGGGAAACATTTTTATTGTAGATATTGACCTGTAAATAATCATTAAATGTACAAATGTTTGCTTACAACTTTTTTGTTTTACACCATGATCCTTCATTTTTGCTGCTGATTATTTTCAGATGGAGTTGAACTGTTGTGTTGTGATGCTACTGTATGTTTTTTATTTGACTGGGTGTAGATGCAACTGCCATCCGGGTGCTTCGACATCTGATGGTGATACACTGCAGAGCAAAATGAACCTCAACTCCCAATCATCATTTTCTTAGACAGTTTCAAATGTGAGCCGACAACTTGATTACAGTTATGTTGTCATCACCATTAATGTTATTATTGTTGAGCATGGATTTATATGGACCTAATGTATGATAAACTTTGTGAACCTGCAGTCAAATGGTCTTGTCTTTATACTGTCAGAGTTTCTTCACATATAAAACATATGAAATGTTTCAAAGTTACCCTCACGTCAAACACATCCACATTCCACAGAAGATGCACCAGTCAGTGAGTTTTTAAGTCACATGTACAAAGCAAACAGGCCACCATAGTACAGTCTACCAACAGATACTATATATCAACTGGCACAGATACTGGCAAGAAAGTGATGTAGAGAAAGCATAAGTCAAAGACTGTGTTAGTACATGTTAATTAATGAATATGCGGTGATGGTTAGCATTAGATGTCATTATATTTTCCTTATTATACACAATAATACCAAGTTTGTTAATATTTTACTTCATGATGCAAAGTAAAATGATAATCCTGTTGGAAGTAAAGACCTATGGGACACAAACTAACGGAACTCATGCATAACATATTCATCTTCAGGTGACTAGATTTAAAACAACATGGCACCAGATCTGCCGTATAATAGCGAAAGTTGGGTGCTCAATTTTCAAAGTGATTGTCTGATCAGGATATTAGAAGTTTTTCATAGAAAAGCTTCCATCTTTGCCAACTGCTACATGTAAGAACAGATTACTAAGACAATGTGACTTAATTGAATGGAAACAGAACAGAGAAACGTTCTGCCCCTTGCTGATGACCCGTTCCATAATAGCTGAGAGGGTGTTCCCTTTGACAGACGCTGCAAAGAAACTGATGAGAACAGAAAGTCCTGAGCAATGCGCCTCCACTAATTACTAAAATGGCGTTCACATTCTGTATTTTTATGCTCTTTCATAATTACTGTGTAATTTTGTCTTCCTCCTGTCTTTTTCTGCTTGAATAACCTTTTCATTACATTTTTCCTCTTCACTACTCGTGTTTTTTCCCTGCACTGTGCTCTCTGTCTTTTTCTCCATTGCATGCTCATTTATTGTCTATGTTTCTTCTCTGTTCTCTCCTCAACACCCCCACCTTTTTTCATCTCTGCTGACATTTTCACTCCAGTAGCTTCAAAAACAAACGGCACACACAATATGTCTTGTTGCTCTTCTAATCAGATTTCTGCTGTAAACAAAGCATGGACAGGGACAAGCTCATTAACAAGCTATTTTTCACCTCCTCCCTGCATTAAGATCTGCTCATAAACTGAATCATTTAAATGCTGACTGAGCAGTGTTACACTTGGCTGGGAACAATTTGTGTTCCTAAATGGAGACAATGACGACATGTATACTATACCAGTAATGTCAAAGAAATTTAGTTTGCATTCAGAATAAACTCTTCGACAGTCAAGTGGTATGGTCTTACAAAGGTCTTTATTTGAGATAGTATCACAGTTGAACCGTGCACCGTGGTCACCCATACACATAAAGTCAAGCACCGAGCACATTCTAAAGAGCTTAAAGTTCAAACATGACCAAGGTCTCTTCTCCTTTACTGTAGTGTTTGTGTTTCTGGCATGTTCAAATCCAACTTAAGCACATTCCTCAAATCATCAACAGA
This sequence comes from Menidia beryllina, assembly GCA_013363375.1. Classification (NCBI taxonomy): domain Eukaryota; kingdom Metazoa; phylum Chordata; class Actinopteri; order Atheriniformes; family Atherinopsidae; genus Menidia; species Menidia beryllina. The sequence continues at coordinate 7,639,798 of JABUIW010000214.1, forward strand.
AATAGTCCATCTCAAACAATCATTTACTTGCTCATTTGCACAAACAAATCTTGGAATATGTGCAATGACTTTGTCAAAAATGTCACTTTTGACCATAGTATCTCTTGTAATGTACCCAAAAAGTTGCAAACCTCTCTCATTATAAATGACAAATACAGCACTGTAAGCCTGGTAGCTCTCCTCGTATGCAATTCAATTTGGCAGGCAAACCAATTTATAAAGCCTTTGCGAAATGGAAAGTAATGTGACGTGAAGAAAATTTCTGGAATATTCTTTTTATTCAAGACCAGACAAAAGACACTGTGCCTGCATTCATGATGTTACATTTACAGAGGTCTGTATGAACATCTATTAATGTCAGAGGTAAGGCTCCATGTTATGTTAGGTCAGCTTATACAGACTAACTGTAGTGGTAGGAAAAAATCTAGTTGTTTGTTCATTTTTTCAAGAGCTTCTCCCTCTTTACATGATGTCCTGTTGGTGCTGTGTGGATTCACTGACAACCTGCGGAGAAAGAAAAGTTGTAATGAAGAATGGTTCAATTAAAAAAAAACTGTATGCAATTCGTGACCCTCAGTGAGGCCATGTATTGTTTGGAGGAAAGTGCGGTGTATGGGCAGTGAATCTACTGTGAAGCCACAGTTTCAGAGTGCTGTGTCATAAGTTTAGTAGTCTTTGGTCACTTCTGTGATTCTTTACCGCTTTTGAGCTATTGCTGTTTTATATATTATATATATATCACCCTCAGTTGGTTCTGAGTGTTTTGTGTGTTTTTGCCTGTGAGTTTTCAGTGATAGTTTATCTTCCCCTGCTTCCCGTCTTCTTCGTTTGTTGTCTTCTCCCTGATTTTGCAAAAGCTTCCTTGTTCTCTCTCTGGGAGATTCTTTGTCTTCTGTCTATCAGTTGGTCATCACCTGTGAGTTATTTATCTTTTTGTTTTTCCATGGCTTTGTGGTCATCCACATCCTTCTAAATGTTCTCTCATAACTTACTTTTGACTTGCTGCTTAATGCATGTGTGTGTGTGTGTGTGTGGGGGGGGGGGGATAATGTGCAGAATAATTTGAATGTGGGAAACGTGTTTACAAATGCAGGTGTTTTGCTGTGTGTTTATTAGTTCCCACCTCTCCATCCCGGGTCTCAATGGTCTTGATAAGAACAGTCTTCTTGGAGTGAACCTCTGATGAGCGCTGATGCTGAGATTCAGGACTGGTCTCTGTCAGAGCACATTCAGTTCGTGAGCCCACACAGTATTTTGGTCATTTCTAATAAATCAAAATTAAATAAACTAATATACACACGATTATTTTTTGTTATTTTTAGATTACATCCTTTGCTTGCATTGGTTTGCCAATTCCACATTTTAAGTAACCAGTGTAGCAAGAGAAAGTGCTGTGACGCACTTTTTGGTTCCTGGACTGTGTGACTGTTTGGACCTCTCAAACAGCCTTTGTGGATTTAGAAATCTCCGACATCGCCACATAGTGTTCAGAATGTGCTACTGCAGACTCACTATATGCAAATCCCTCAAAATAGCTTCAACCTTATACAGTCGCAAGCTATAATTAGTATCTTTTCTCCTTATTGACTCACCTTGGACATAAATCAAATTTAGCGGGTATTTACATCTTAAAGGAATAATGTGGGGTTTTTTTTCTCACCTCTGAATCCAATAGAGGAATAGGCTGACTGAACAGGCATGGTGGTGGTGATCCTGTGGCAAGAAGACAAATTAAATCAAGAAAAAGCAAGACGGTCCCAGAATCCTGTAATATGGCATAGGTAGTGTTTTCATATATAGTTAAATTACAAGGAAATGCACACAGACCTGCTCTCCTCTCCCTCCAGCAGCTTGCGGTAGGTAGCAATTTCAATATCAAGAGCCATCTTCACATTGAGGAGGTCCTGGTACTCCCTCAGGTGGCGAGCCATGTCATCCTGTACATCAATAAATACAAATATTCTGTTTTTTAACTCAAGAAAAAATCATTTGCTTCAAGGATGCTAAACCAGCATCTACTTAGAACTTTTGTTCTTGTGAAATCCAAAGTCCCACATCAATGCATCCATTGTGCAATTTTGAAGTGCACAATTCAAAGAAACGACAAAATAAATGGATCAACAAAAAGTCGAAGCTTCTTACCTTCATCTTAGCAATATCTTCCTCCAGACGGGCAATGGTATCCTGATAGCCAGAGGCCTCGCTGCCCATGCGATCCTCCATCTCTCTCATCTGGCGAAGCAGAGACTCGTTCTACATGGTAACGGAAAGATATGGTTAAGCATCAAAAAGGAAATAGATAGTAGCTGTGTGTCTTAATACTGAATGTAGCAATGTGATTATGTAATGTGGCACATATCAGAGTAGAATAAACTAAGACATTAATATACTGACAGTGCCCTTGAGTGAGTCGATCTCGCAGGTGAAGGACTGGATCTGGTGCCTGTACTCCATGCTCTCCTGCTTGGCCTGGCGCAGTGCGTCGTTGTTCTTGTTCACTGCCTGGTTCAGATCAGACACCTGTGGAGATAACAGATGCTGTTTCAAACTGTGCAACAGTGAAAGAGGAATGACTGTCCTAGGGATTTAAGTGCGACCATCGCCGCTCTACCTTGGATTTGTACCACTCCTCAGCCTCTGCGATGTTATTTGCAGCGATGGTTTCGTACTGCATGCGGATGTCCCTCAGAGCAGCAGTCAGGTCGGGTTTGGACATGTCCATCTGGATCTGGACCTGTGTGTCCTGCATCTGGCTCTGCATCTCTCGGATCTCCTGTGAGGTGTCCGAAGAGAGATCAATTTTATTCTAAACAGAAAGCAACTCATTGAACTGATGACAGAGAGGTAGAGGTACAAAAGGGATCTGAGGGTGTTTAGGAAGAAACCAACATAAAAGGAACGTTTGAGATCACCTTACTAACTAAATTTGTGGGATGCCATGTTTGGAGAGACAATAAAACTACACTCAGGAAAAACAACTGTGTATAATCTTTGAGCAGTTTGCCGATGAAGTTGAAAGTCCAAAATAGCGACATGCTTATTTTGCATTTTGGACACAGAATATCTGAAATCAGTAAGCTTTGGTTGCACTCAGCTGTCATCAGGTCCGATCAAAAGATTAAAATAGCTTTGCATCTGTTCAGACATACACACTTTTCCTCTGTCGCACAACAGCTGCCATGCTCTCTTCAACCAATTGGCAGGTCAGCATTTCTGAGAGGTCAGAGGTCGAAATGACAGGTCACTCAGTAGTTTGATGTCTGCAAGTGAATGTGCACAAAGGTTTTTTTTTTTTTTTGCATTTTCTTCTTCTGCTCTGTAAATACAGCGTGACGTTTGAGTGTTTCAGCACAGCGTGTGTGAGTCTGTAAATTGGTATATTAAGCATTTTTTTACACCAGTACACTTGTGAAATGTGTGATCTTGAAGAGAGCTTTATGCGTGCACAGATTCAGACGTGATATTGCATCACGCAGAGGACACAGACGCGTTAGTTGATGCCTGACACATCATCTCCGAAACACACAGAGTTGATTTGATAAACATGCAAACCTCTTCATGGATTTTCTTCAAGAAGGCAATTTCCTCCTGCAGGCTCTCGATGCGTCGTTCCAGGTCCAGCCTGGCCAGAGTTGCACTGTCAACATCCTGAATTCAAACAAAAAAACAAGAACTATGAACATGATCACAGGTAAAGGAAATAAACCGGAAAAATTACAACAGTTTGGTATAAAATTAGTTTTTTTTTTTTTAGGAAATGAAATTCAAACATACGGCTCTAAAGGCAGAGAGGTTGTTCTCTGCCTCCTCCTTCTGATGAATTTCTTCTTGCAGTCTTTTAATGTCACAGCAGAATACCAAGGGGAAAGAACAAAAGACATGGAGAGGGTTTTTTAAAAAGGTGAACATGAACTTTATTTAGGAGCCCCCTTTGATAGATTAGCCACCAGCTATCTGGCCTCTGTACTGTTTTTGCTCCCAGAACAATTCTGTTGAACAGAATAGAGACGAAGTCTCCTCTATTTAATCCTCATTTACACACACACACACATACACACACCTCTTCACTTGCTCTTTTTGCCCTAATGCTATGGTGGCAGCTGCTGTCTCGCTTTGAGAGTCAGAGGGGTAACAGCAAGAAAAGATCAAGGCTCTGTCCTTGGCTGCCGATGTTTCCAGATATAGCTTTTCACTATGCACTTTAAACAGTGGAAAATATTGGTAAAATGCACTTTGCTCGCTACTTGCACAAGTAATGTGTTAAAGCTACATGCAGCTGTTAAAAAAGGTTGTTCCTTTTTGAAGATGTCAGGAAAGCGTTCAATAAAAATGCATCAAAGTGTCTGCGTGCATTGTGTGAGACAGGCAGGAGGTTTCTGAATGTATTTTGATCCCAGTGAGTGCCGTAAGTGCATGGTTCAGGCAGCTGCTCGACAAGTGGCTGATAAACAAAGAGCCAAGAGTTAGAGATTGTGCATGTGCTGCGTATGTGTGGATTGGAGGCTGATTGCAGGCTTTTTGTGTTTGAGTGGGTTTTGGGTAAACACTTGAATGTAAGTGATGGTGCATGCTGTTTCAGTGACATTATTCTAAGTTCATAAGGCTGACCTGGCAGCCACAAATAGACAGAGTGACGCCCACATTACAGCTCAGCCTTTTCCACACTGCGTTTCTTTCTGTGGTGCTGGCTGTCTGTAACACAAACCCACACAAGATAGGTTTGATGGACATTCAAATTCTTCTAAGCTTGTTCACAGGAACACTGTGTGTACACATCTGTCCGCTGCCATCTGTCTGCTCCTATTTGACTCCTGAAACTTTCTGTCCATCTAAACTGTAGTTTTGTGAGTCTGTCTCTCTGTCCGTCGTCTCTTGTGAACAAATTATAAAACACACTTTTGTTAGAAGCTGCTGGACTGGAAAGCTCAGTGAAGTAGGCCTGTTCTCAAATACCTCCCTTGTTGTGCTGTTGTTTCCTTCTCCGACAAAAAGAAGAAATTAATGAACCATCACTACACTTTTATTTCCCCTATTTGTATTTCAGCAGCTTATCATTTTCTTTTCCAGGATCAGCTGTAATAATATTACTTTACTTTTCTCTTACTTTTGGCTTTAAGTTCGAAGGTCAAAAGTCACATGATTTTTGACCCTTAGAGTAAGAGTTCAAATATGAATCTACAATGTCTTATAAATGTCTGCACAGATGTTAGTTTGAACAGTCAAGGTTAAAGGATCATAAGCTAAAAAAAAGGTTGGGACTTTCCAGCTTGTCCAAAAAGTAGTAAAGTAGTAGTAAACTCTTATTAAAAATGTGAAAGTTCTCAGAGCAAAGTTTACTCATCCCCTTACCCCTCCAAACCTACCTCAGCTTAACCTTCTGGAGATCATCAGCCAGGTTGTCTCTCTCCACCTCCATTCTGGCACGCTGGCTGGAGATAGCCTCGATCTGCCTCCTCAGCTCCCTCATCTCCTCCTCGTACAGGTCGGCCACGCGCCCCGGGCCCCCCTCGCGGCCCCTCAGCTTCTCAATCTCCACCGTCAGCGCTGCGTTCTGCTGCTCCAGGAAGCGCACCTTCTCGATGTAGCTGGCAAAGCGGTCGTTGAGATGCTGGAGCTCGGCCTTCTCGTTGGTCCTTGTGTTGAGGAAGTCTTGGTTCATGGCGTCTGCCAGGTTGAAGTCGAGCTTCTCGCCGGCGTAGGTGCGCATGGCTTTGGAGGAGCCGAAGCCATCTCCCCTCGCACCCGAGGAGGCCCTGAAGCTGGAATAGGACGGAGAACCGGAGCTCTTGACCTCGTAGACTCTGGCTGACATGCGGCTCGCGGAGGATCTCTGGCCTCCTCCCAGAGAGGAGAACATGGATGACATCGGTGTTGAGCCGACACCGGAGCCGAAGGTGCGGCGGTAGGAGGAAGAGCTCTGGGCGGAGGAGGCATAGGACTTGCTCATGGCTGGTTGACTGGTCGGGTGGCTTGTGAGGTTGAAGGGAGACGCTTCGGTGCTGAGACCCAACTGTCCGACTGGGCAACTGGGAGGGGATCTGAGTGAGGATATGCCAGGCACAGAGAGCAACTATTTGTAGACCAACCGCACCCCGGCTTGCCCCTACCCCTCTGTCTCCATCCACCCACGTCTGCTCACTCCCACTACCCCCCACTCCTCCTTGACATACCAGCAATATGCCTTTATTGATCTCTTTTGTTCCTACTCAGTCGTGTTTTGGATGGATATTCAGTTCCGTTTTTTTGAGGAACACCTATAAAGGTATTAAAGGAACATGTGAGAGCTGCTTAACAATTTTTGACCTACTAAAGTATAACTTGAGTGATTACTGTGATCTATGATGCAAGTTGTCAATATCTTTTTGAAATTAGACAAATCTTTTTTTTTTGCTTGTCATGATGTTATAATGAGCCCCATTTGTGATGAAATGTTCGTTTTCAGTGACTTGAAAATTAGAATTTACTTTTATGTAATAAAAACAGTTATCTTGTCATTCAGTAACATCTTTTGGAATTAATTCATTGCAGACTCTTGGTATGCCATCCATTTGGTTGGAGGATTTTGCTCCATATCGTCTTACCCCTTCCAGCCAATCATATTGGTTCTTGTCACTCTTCTCTTTGCATACCCCCCCTCCCCCACCACCAACCCCCACACATAGACACACACACACACCCCACCCCAGTGTGTCTCGCCTGTTGCCAGCCCTCAATTCAGCTGTTGAAGGGGTCTGGTTTCAGCTGCTCGTAAAGACGGTGATCTCTTCCTGCGTGAGCGTGGGCTTTCCATGCAGAAATCATGTGAACTGAATTGATTTCTGTGCAGTTGATTTGTTTGCCAAGTTGTCCTTCAAATGGTCTACACTTATAATAGAATGTATGTCTTCTCTAAAACAGCAGCAGAGTGAAGTAAAACGTGATTAACTCTGTCCATGATGCTGGAGAAGTGCAGAAGAACACTTTCTAGAGTTTGTTACAAACCAATGTGGCCCCAATGCACAAAGCACTATGAACAACAAATGAAACAAGAGAAAAAATTAGTTTTTTTGCAACATATATGAACTTTTATTTCCCATAACACCTACTGTGAAAATTTGCCCACAAATGGGGAAAAAGGGATGTAACCAAGCCAATAGTGCCCAGGGAGTTGGTGACTATGAAGAAAACTATTGAACCCTTTGGGATCGAGATTTCAAAATGTGTCCGATCAGACTCCACACGACTTATGCCAGTGCCCTCACCGTTAAATAAATATTGATAATCTTTAACTTGATTATATGTAAAATGATAGCATGTCTCTCTCATAGTTCACAGCTGTGAAATACTTTGATTTGGGCTTGTTCAGTTACACACCCAAAGCATGTTTGGAACTCATTATATACATTTTCCCAGTCTAGACTGGAAGTGGCTTCAGATGTATATAGCTACGCGTAGTTACATGAGCACAGTTTGACTGATAGAGCTCCTGCTGGAAAGGTCACACACCATGTGTGGGAGGTCAAAGGCATTATTTAACATTTTGATCCTGAATGTGTGGGAAAAAAATGTTGTTTTGTTTGTAAATGTTATTGCATATTGCAATCAAAATGGCAAATATTAATTTGTTAACTGGATTTAATGGATAAAAAAAATGTGTTATTTCATGGCAGTTAAGTGAAATCCTTCACAGGATCCCTCATTTTACATTTTCACGTGGAATCCATTTTGGCCAACTCATAAACTGAACTTGATAAATGGTGGTGGACTTTGGCTTGGCAGTGGTCGAGCATTTCACAAATTAAATGTTTAGTTTGGTTCGGTGGGAGATAGCTGAGATGAGACCACCTGCAGGAGTGAGTCAAATCTCCAGAAATTTCCACAGGCCACAGAAATTCAGTGCTTCAACAATATATGTTTGGAGCTAGTTTAGCGCTTTTACAAGGGCCCTTGTTACACACAGAGGACTTAGGCTTGAAGCAGCCTCATGAAGCAACGGCTTTGTACTTTATGCAACATCTTTATCTGTGTGTTAACATGTTGGAATCAAAGACAATTACGAAAATGACGAGGATGACCTTTCAGACTGCTCCACCGAATAGTAATGATGCCTTTACGGGAATCATCTGTCACTGCTGGCGCGAGAATCTTGGCATTTTGTTTTATTTAAAATCTCCTGACCTATACAATTCAAAAGTGACTTATAAATGGAAGTATGGTGTCGATGAATGTGATAGATACATAGATACATAGATACATGTGTCGAGGGGGTCTTTGTGTGTGGTCGTGCACGTATTTTTCATGAAGCGGCGTGCATGTCAGCTGCTGGTGGTGTCAGCTCTATTTTTATACTTCCCATTTGAACTCAGCTGTTTGGCCTCATTCCTAAAAGAACATTTGACTGAGGTCAAAGCCCCATAACCTGAACTGAAAAAAACATATAACTGACTGCGAGGTCTGATGGAAGCTGATGGGGAAAAGGACATTTTTATGAAACGTGTCTGCAGTTTAAAGTTGGTCTTTAAAACACAAACACAGGCCCCATAATGGCTCATAATGGCTCTGTACACTCTGTTCCATACTGTTGCTCCAAATATGTTTCAATTTAATGTTCAACATTAAAAAGATGGCCGTTTACATTGCATTAAAACCAGTGTTTGTTTAGGTTAGGGGGCTGTAATGATGGTCTATTCAGTTTTTTTAACCATGTGATGAAGTATGGAGCATATTTAGGGGATATACGGTCATAATGATGCAGACAGAATATATAGAGTATTAAATTAACTATATAACTAATTGTAATATTTGATGTCAACAACAGAGCTCACGGCAAGAACCAAATAGTGAATGCAGATTAGACTGCAATGTTAGACTGTGATAATGAATAAATTGGCTTCCTCTGCCAGTATAAAGATTCTTAATGCCGGCAAAAGAACGGGTCAGTCTTTTAAGCCTTACACCATTTCAGGGACCATTACTTGTTTATTAACTATGCAATCTGGGAAAGCCACTGACTATATCTGGTCTTAAAACTTTTTGCACACTCACAGACTGCAAACTAATGGTCTAATTATTGAGCATGAGCCTAGTAGCTTCTTCATCACTTTACCATTCATCTGTTCTCATATGCCAGAAATAAAGTAGGGGATTTTCGCCATCAGAGACGGGAAATTTTGTGATATATGAAGAACAGTGTGACTTGACTGTGTAATCTGATACAGCACGAGCTGTCATTCTAGTTTCCAGATGAAGACATCATCATCAGTGCATGAGAGAAGGTGAGTTACCTATGTGTTGCCTAACAACCCCAGACTGGGAATGAACACACCCTGAAACATGGCTCAGAAAAGGCACACTTATTATAGCTTGCAAATCCCAGGGCGACGCGGAAAACAGTTATCACGCAGTCCCATGCAGGCAACAAGTGTCAGAATACCAACAGCAAAAAACAGCCAGCAGCTATGCTTACAGCCTAGTCATGATTCTATTTTTAAAGTCGGATGCAGCATAAAAATATCAGCAACAAATTACTAAAATCTTTCCAACATGATTATCTTGGTTACTTGAATAACACACAGAATTAAGTCAGTCTTGTATCCCATGGGGAGAGAGAAGTAAATTCCATTCTCTGAGAGGATCAAAGGGCCATGCTCCAAACTCCAGAAAAACTAGTTCAGACAAAAAACAAGTGGTGTTGCAAGGCATTATGAAATGGTTCATATTTCTATAAAAAGGGCAATTCAAAGATAGGTATCAATCTGCACGTTTTCGAAAATGACAGAGAAGCGAGTTTTTTGAGTGTCACAGTTCTGCCCTTGAGGTGTGAGTTTGTGATAGTGAAAATAAAGTGGCATGGGGAGATAGTAGCAAAATATCATAACATTTTAGTAGAAGCTGAAAAGTGTCTAGAGGTGAGGAGGGGTTAGATGGTTTCATCATTCATAAATAAAGAACGCAAGTTGCCAGGCAACCAACACAAACATGAATACACACATGCCAAAGAGCTGAGCTGCCATACAAGAGAGGTCCCTGGCATGACTGTGTGTGTGCAATCTGTGTGTATCCCAGTGTGTAATGTCAAATCCGGAACAACATCATGATCATGTTTTACAAGGAACCTATGTCCCAATTATTTTGGCAACATTTTGGAAAAGAAATTGTGCCTGAAATAGACAGTAGACTTCAAACTGACTGATCTTTCATGAGTCACTTTACAATTCATGCTTTCTTACCTGACACAACTTGGCCAAGACCTATGTCAGCAAACATATGACAGCTGTGTAGCACAAACTGACAGGAGAATCCCAGTGCTCATATCATTCAGCATCACTTATTCTGTGAAAAAAGTAATTATATGTAATAGCTATAACAATAACAAATAATAGGTCATGGATAAGAATGTGAAAACGATTGTGATAAAATAGAAAATACACTTCATTTTCAACATTTCATGTTTTCTGTTCTCTTTTGAAGGTGAGATATGAAAATCTTTGCATGGTATGTTAAAAATAAAACAACAGCCCAATCACAGTATAGCATTTTTATTTTTTTATTTTACTCCCACCATCCCATAGGGATTAAGTAGTTTGGAAAATGGATGGTTGGATATTTTATTTACTGTATGGTCCATGCTGTTATAAAAAAATGCCACATTTTATTTTTCAATCGAATGAGGGGTGTTATTTCTCCCCCGTTGAAAAGAATAAGGAGCCTGGCCTAAGGGAACCCTTACTGGATAGATGCCCTGATCCAGTTTTAAACCCCCAACCTACTGCTCCCCAGAGATTTACCTCTATGCTATCCACTTCAGTATTTACATTGAGTCAATGTCAGCTATATTGAGTAAATGCCTTTAAGAAGTGTTTCCAAACATGTGGATTCATCAGACACAAGAGGGAGCCAGAGAACTGCAGGAAGAGCTCTGGGCCTTTTCCTCCTCAGAGCTGTGTGAGGACTGGAGTGATATACCAGTCAGGTGCAAGTCTTTCAGGGCTTCCAACTTCACCAACCTCAGCCAGCACATCTTGGAAGTTTGCATATCCAATTAAGGTTTCTCCTAGAGAGAAAAAGACAGAGAGAAAAAAATCTACTTTAAAATACACACTTGTGTCTGGTCAACATCTCATTGCTAAATCCCTTTCCTTAATCCGGAACCATAACCATCACACTCTGCAGTACAACTGTGAAGAATAATTTCACTATTGGCAAAATATGTCAACAACATAATGAACCATAATGAAGCCTAAATCGGGGATTAGGAATTGGAAAACCATCCGAATGCGTTAATGACTGCTGAAGTTGTACTGCGTCAAATGCTTTCTCCGCAACTTTATTTTTCAACTTTGGCGCATGCCTGCAGGTCCACGGACAATGCACAAATGACGTGGACGAAAGGGTGGAATATGATAGTTGACGCTTTCATTCACCTCCCCCCCCTCCGATTCAGAGACCTTGGTGACGTAGCCGCAGGTTGGCGTCTTGTGTTGCGGAGACCTCCCTGTTTCCACAGATTGTGCCTTGTTTCCGCAGTTGTGCTGTCGTGAGTCGATACTACGCTGCTTGCCCACAGTCTGTCCCCTCCTCACGCTCCCCACGTCCGTCCGCCCGCCTGGTCACTGGGAGCTTTTTTTAAATTTATTTTTCCTCCGATTTTTCCTCAATTTCCCCCCCTTCTCACATGAGCTTCATGGGCACAGTGCGAGCCTCCTCCAGCACTGCTCTTGGAAACATGATGATGATGGTTTAGAAAAGGAAAACACTCATCGTCCTCCTCTCTCCATCCACTCCGCGGCCGTGGTGCCTCAGAGGATCATGCAACATCTTAAGCCATGGCGAGCTCTGCTCCTTCTGACCATGCTCTACCAACCATCAGTCTCTGAAAAATACGGTAAGATAATAATGAAGATGCATTGAGAGGCATGATCATAATTTACTCTCCTGTAATATTCCTGTAGTTGCTTGGTGCAAGCAAACTACTTAATGTTAGTTCATTGCATATTTGTGGTTATTCTTTCCTTATATTGGTATTGCTGAACAAATCCAGCATTAGATGGGAACTCCTGTTTGCACATTCACTAAGATCTGTGGGGAAATAGAGAATAGAAATAGATACATGGAAGGGAGGAGTGATAGGGAAGAGAAAACTATAAGCTGTTTACCCATGCATCACCACCTGACACTGTTTTTTTTCATGAAAAAATCAAAACCCTGCCACCAAATCCATTCGCAAATAAACACTGACTGTGCTTAATGAAACATGAAAGAGACAAATTCCATTTGAAACCTTAAAATGAGAGAGTCAAATGTCTGTATATATTGATTTAAAAAAACTCCTCATTTATACTAGTATGCGAATGAACACAGCCAGTGGTTTATGTTACATCTCAGATGGGATGTAAAAGAGAATATTTTTATGGCTTAAATTCTCAAATATAGAATATTTCCTGTTGACAGAACATCCGCCTTGCTTTTATTATTCATGATAGTGAGCGTTTTGACTTCCATATCTCAGTGACTGTCACTTTGATGACTCAAGAATGCAACAATTCAAATTTGATGTTTTTCCCCATGCGTTTTCAATCTGATGTACATATTGTTAATGGACATTTCTGAAACAGAGATTTAGACCTATACTGAAAAAGCATTTTCTATCTTTGTATTTTCTCAGCAAAAAAAAACAAACCGACAATTGACCTATACCAGTTTCCCTCAACCATCCTTATCTGCCCTGTATATTCATTCAACACTGCTTTTTTTATTCAAGGTATATTTCCATTAAATGTCTGGTCGTCAAATTGATTAAGCAGCATTGATTCATTGAAAGCAGAAAGCAATACCAATGAACAAAAACACTCAGTAATTGTACCAAACCATTTTTAAAATACACACTATTTCCACAAATTAAAGTCATAATGTGCAGTGCTGGTAACCCAAAGGGAAATTAAAGGCAAGGGGGAAAGAACAACCCAACGACCAATCGAAAATGACAAGCCAATCTTCAAGCTATATAAAAACCTGGAGGGAAACCAGTATCCGCTGTTGCTCCTGTCACCCATTCATCTGTTAGCACATCATCATTGTTATGTCACACATGACCCCGTCCAACTGTTTGATTGATAAGCCGTCCAACCATATGTCCAACTGTCCATCTGCAAAAGTGCAATGATGTCCAAGTTTTGACATCCCAGCAGCCAGCTGTGCCCTGGGGGGCAGATGTGCTGTTGTTGTGACAAACACAGTACCTGCAGAGCAATGTCAAGGAGTAAGAGAACCTTAATAATACTTTACCAAGCTCTGGTTGTTATTTCACATTTACACGCCCAGCGAAAAAAGAAAAGCATGATGAATCTAGCATATTCAGATTTTCTTATACAGTGCTTCTTCAAGGTTATTGCCTCTGAATCTTACTGATTAAAGTTGTCATTGGAAATATATATTTTTATGCATTCTTAGAAATCAGCTCTACGCTTCCACTTATCACTCGTTAATTTACCTCTGCCAAGTGTCTCTTTTACATTGATCTGTTTTAGATGGCCAGCACAGGCCATTACCCCTGTAATGTTCCGTACTATAATGTGGTGATTTGTGGCACTCTTAAAACACAGGAGAGTTTTTAAAGACCCTTTGAAAATGAAACATTTTTGTACATTTTTGTCTGTGGATATTAGTCATGGTCAAGACATTTCGTCATAAAGAAGTAGTTCTTACTCTTCTTTTCTTCTTTGCTTTGATTCCTCTGAAAAAGTTAACCAGTTATTTATCAGCTTTATATTTAGATTAGATTTTACATGCATATTTTGAATATCACTCAAACTCTTCTGATATATTTTCTGTTTAAATCAATTGGGAATTGGAACCTTTTTGGATCCTCATACATCTAGCCATAGGGCCTCTGGCTATGAGAGGCTATGATTTGTTCTGTGAGACAGAAAGCCAGGCAGGGCTCTATTCCTCTGTGCTGCATTCCTATCTGCAGCCAGACACCTGCTCCTTCCCACACTCCAAGGTCTTTTTCACCAAACTAAAAAAACAGTTCATTTAACTACTAAAAGACAAACACTATCGCCCGTTGTTAGCTGAGGTAGGCTCTGCCCCTCCCGCAACCCCTGTTGGGAATAAGCAGTATAGAAAATGGATGGATGGAAGATTAAAAACTGAGATTTTAGATTAAATACTAATGACTGCTCGATGTGACGACCATCTGTTTTTTCAGACTAATGATCACCAGAATTGGGGAAGCAGAGTTACTGGTCAACAGGTTAAAGTGAACACTTCAATTGTTTTTGTGTTGTCATGTAGCTCTTCTATCTTGGCGATAAAAACAGCTGCAGATTATCCAGGACTTGTATTTCAGTCCCTTCTGGACCTGTACAATGTGAGACCAATTAGAAAGGAGAAATCAGGTTTCAGCTGACATTTTGCCATTCCCACCCTTTCTAAATGTGATTTAATTCAGTGGTTGCTATGGAAATGAAAGATTTTAATATGTCAGCTTGCTCTTTGTCTTTTTACCACAGGTTGTCTCTTTGAGAGGAAATTGTGCACAAGAGACCAGTTCTGCTCAGATGGTGAGTACGATACACCAGTGATTACTATAGTTTTTTTTAAATGGTCTAAACCTTCTTAATGCTTGCATCTGAAAGCAAAAAACACCTTAAAACCCACAGAAAGCCTGTCGACTGTGAATAGAAATAAACATAAAAAAAGTCAAGGATTTTTTTTCCTCCCTCATGTGTGATCATCTCTGTCACCTGCCCCTTTTTTTTCTCATCTTTGTCGAAGCCCCTCCTCGCCTCATCGTCACTATGGCAACACTGACATCACAGTGAGGTCGCCGCCCCCACAGTTGTTGTGCTAATACAGCGATGAGTCACTGACGTGCGCTTACGTCCTTCTCTGTGGAAACTGCACTTACGCACACTCTCAATCATTGTGCAGAATACTAAATGGATCAGCACTCTCGCTACCCAGGAGCACATAGAGACAAACACATATTTATGGATCCTCACAGGTTGCAGTTGTGATGAGCTCTTCTCGCCTCTGCATTTGTTCAAATGTCTTTTGCACAATATGGGCTATAAACAATCTGTCCTTTCGTTAGATTGGTAATTGACCTAGTTTCTTTGGTTTATTAGTCCACTGAGAGCCTTGCAACAGTCTTCACATACAACCAGAGTGCTTGGGAGCTTAGATAGTTCAGGTAGTGCCTGCGGTAGATTGTAAGGAGTAACAGTAAGCTATTTCGGGGCCATAACTAATTGACGCAACAACATCTTGTCTATTTAAATTTCATATTTGTTTTTTCAGCAGAATGACGTCACTGTGAATGTGTTGGTTATGTCTTCAGAAAATATTATAAATATTTTCATTAATATTATTTTATCAAATCATCTTATTTATGAATCTGTTAATATCTCACCTGTTACGACAAATGCCTTCAATAATGAAGAGATCTATGTGTGTATATCTACTATATAGACACGTTTGTGTGCGTGTATATATGCATATATATGATATAAAAGCTGTAGTGGATAGCGTGGAGGAAACACTACTGTTTTAACAGGAGGTTGGGGGTTTGATTCCCATTTAGAGCATCTGTCCAGTACGAGTTCAATTGGCCAGTAGCTAGTGGGCAAAACCTGATGGCAAAAGGGAACAAGGAATTGACAACAGAGCTCTGTTGGAATGCAACCATACAAATAACCCCAAGATGTGGGATTCTTTTATGAATATATTTTAAATAATCTTTATTATAAACCTGACATAACTCATGCAACTCTTTCAAAATAGTTTAATAACTTTTTCATGTGCTGTTTTGCATAAAACATTTTTTGCAATTATATAATCCTCGAACCCTCGTTGATCTGTTCTGTATCGCAGTCCTCCTCGAATCTCTTTGTGATAGATTGGGTTGAGTGTGATTTAGCTGGTGAGGTGACTGTGGTGACTCATCATTGCACCAGATAAAATATAGTCTCAGCTTTATCTTCATTCTCACCACATAACAATCAACAACAGCAGCCGTCTTAGGAAATGTTTAGATCTTTATTCACTAGGGATTCAGAGTAAAAAAAGGGGAAAAAAAGGAATTTGGCTTTTTTAACAATAATAAGGCGGTACATTTCCCAGTTTCTCACACGATAAGTTCTACTTTGAGGCAAATTTCCTTCCACTTTTGATTCTTTTGAGAATCATTGAACCTTTACTATACATTCGTTACTTCAGAGTTTCCCAAGTATATAAGACCACATCTGAACTCTAATGGAAGAATGGATGTATAACAACGTGGGCTGTAGGTGAAACAAAAAGGATACCTGCTGCATGTATCTAAGAACAGATTTATTTCTGATTCTGGCAAAAATAAAAGTTCAAGAAAAACATTTCCGCATTTATCTTGCAATGAGTGTGTGTTTCACAGCGTTTTTCAGGACTGTTTGTGAAACACACACGCCAACTAACAGGGGCATAACCTCACAATAAGGGCCATGACGAGCAGTTTTATGATTCACTGTATGGTTATGAAATGTGGACAATGATAAGAAGCCACTGTGCCTTACAGCCAGGGTCACTGAACAGTTTTTGCTCAAACGTGTACAGTTGACATCCCCTTAAAAAACACATTTTAAATCTGCTGTTTTGTATTGTAGAAACTGTATCATCTATTTCACAACAAATGCTTATAGTCACGGTAAATCACAAGTTTTTAAAAGGCCATTTGAAATTTTTGGTCTAGTGCTGCATTTTGGCAAAACAATTTTTTTCCATCTGTGGCCTGTCCAAAAGCCGCCCATCGTAAAGCTCACAATAAGCTTTGATGGATTCCGTATCTACTCAGGTAACAGGGTTCAAAACAGTTCTCTCCTGTGTGTGTATGAATATGTGTTATTTTAGATGGGTTGTTTGGGCAGTGTCGAGGCTCCAAGCAGAACCAGGTCCAGTATCAGGTGTCTGTTCCTGTACTGAAAAGAATGCAGGAAGTCCTGAAACAGCTCATGCTACAAGGTAAGGAAATGCATGAAAAACATCAGTTTCATATATATGTGTTAACGTAAAGCTTTTTAAGCGAGTAGCATATGGAATTTTGTTGGTTGTGATTACACATCAAGTCAAATTGTGGAACAATTTGTCTTGATTCCTCCATTTTGTGTGGCAGTTTTGTTCAGCTCTGTGGCTCACCTGATTTTGCGTAACATATGTCTTAATGCAGGGCTGTCATGGCAGGATGACATCACCCAGTATATTTTATCAAAGGAGCTGAAGAGAGTTCCTCATACAACCGTTCCGTTGAAGCCAAACTCATCATCTTCCTCTCTTCATTCATCCCAGTAAGAATTCTACTGTAGCCTTTACAAATAATGAACATATACAAATATACACACATCTATCTTAATTTTGTCCTGGTTGCCAGGTCCAAACAGCACATCCCCCACCACAGTTCAAAGTCAGGGTCCACACCTCCTGGAAGCCAATATCTGGACTACATGATTGTTGAGCCACCTCAGACTCCGATGCGTATGCAAACTGCATCAGTGGATCCATACACATACCACCAGGTATACAAACAAACGCACAAAGTCACTTGAGAGATGCTTTGGAGAGTCGATCACGATGTTGACAGGATGCTACAATTTAGATATGAACTCATACAACAACAGTTGAAATTCATAGTTGGATTATATATAATACTGTGTTTGTTTCTGTCAATCACAGCACAGGTACCAAGAGGAAGCTGAGAGATCTCTGATTGGTGCAGGAGGTGGTTATGCCCGTCCCTCTTCAAGACACCAGGCCAACCAGAGAGAGCGAGAGCGTGACAGGCAGCTGCTACAGGAAGCTCTGTCTCTGTACCTGCCATCTGCACAGACTGCATATCGCCATCGTGGAACTGCCTCCATTGCTCCTGCGGGTAAATGGAGAAAAAGATCAATTCAGAACACTACTGGGCGATAGTCGAAACTCGTGGCATCCACAGAAAAACATAAATTGAATAATTTTTTGAAAATATATAAATCATTAGTCTGTGTTAAATGTTTGAAAAATTACAATCATGTTGTAAATTAATTTTTTATTCAATGGACAGGTGTGCCTTATTATGAGGACTTTGATTTGGAGATACCAGCCAACTACATGGAAGACTACACCCTACAGGAGAGACTTGGCAGTACAGGAAGGCAACAGAACATACAGAATAAGAAGGTCCCTGAGGACTTAAATGGCTTGTCTGGAGGCGATGGTGAGGAAACTTTATTAAAGTGAAGACATGCTTAGTGAAAAGGGGTTTGTTAGAAATACTTTGCAATGCAAGAGTACTTCCAGTGTTTACCCTTTGGATGAGCTTATGGATATAAATGAAATCTCTGCTCTCTGCTTAGATGGCTTACTCCAGAGGATGTTAGAGGTTTACCTCAGGAAGAACAACATTGATCCAAGGGAACTGAGTCAGGAGCAGCTCTATAGGCTGGCTCTCATACTGCAGCTGCTGCAGGGCCAGGAAAAAGCAGGTACAGAACACCACAGGCACCATTTGATGCTGATCTGAATGTTTAAAATCAAAGGTAAAATCCTATTTTACTCTGATATGTGCAATTATGAAAGTCTGTTTTATGCTAAGACTCCATCATGTTGTCTTGTAGCATGACTAATCACTGTTTTTTTTTCCTCAATGCAGATCCAGTTGAGAAAGGCGTCATCACTCTTAAGGAGGTACGCTGACCCCATCTGTTGGCCCCAGTTGCAAACTCTAATTCTTTTTCATTACTTCTCACACTGGCATCCTTCTGTTATCCCCCTTAGATGCAAATGTTACAGAAAGAGAGTGTGTCCAAACCAGAGAAGCCTGCTCCTGCATCTGGTCCCCCCAATGACTCCCCCGCTCCCTCCTCTGCCTCAGCCCCAGATACCCCTGCAGCCAAAAGTGCCATCTCACCCCCCTCTGCTTCCAAGCCTCCACAGCCTGTCCCTGCAAAAAATGGGAACAGCTTTAAGGAACCTCTTGTTGAAAGTGCAGGAGCTAAAGAGGAGTATGGGTACATTGTCACTAATCAGAGGTCAGCAGCTTTGATAATTTCACATTCTGCTTGCCTTACTAGCTATTTCATCCATAAGCAACATTTTACCAAATGGCGATTCATACTGATATGTCTAATTAAATCTGCTTGTCTTTTGTCTAGTCCGCTGAGTCTGTATGATGGAGCTAAATTGTTGGAGCTGCTAGCTGATAAAATACACTTGACAACCAGCAGTTTTATCAACATCAGGTAACGCTCCAGTAATCTGGGGAATGTGTGTAAGCGAGTTAATATTTGACTATTTTCAAGGGTCCGACGTGTTCTTCTGTGTCTGTGTGTGTGTGTGTGTGTGTGTGCTGGTTGGTTTGTGTGTTTCACTAGTCTGGTTGGCTCTGCCCTGACTTTCCGTATCCGCCAAAATGAGCGCAACATAACGGCTGCGGATGTGGCTGCCAAAGCCGGTGAGACCCACACCTACACACAGAATATACCGACACTCACACACAACCGTACTTGAAGTGAAAAGTGAGAAAAATCTTGAAAACACTTGTTTTTTTGTTTGTTTGTTTTCCCCTGACTTCAACAGTGTCTGAGAAGAACTTCCTGGAGTCTGAGACTGGCTTGAAAATTGTGCAGAGCGGTGTGGGAGAGGTATTTCATGAGCACACTTTACAGCTCTTGTATATGTAACACATGGGCCGGTTGTCAAGGCAGCAGAGATCTTATCTTTCGTCTTTATTCATTACCACCACTACTTTAATCTCACCATTTGATTATCAGACATCTAAGCTTCAAACCCCAGAAATCTTTTTTTTTCACTCCATCGATGCCAACATCTTTTATCTCGGCTTTCATCACATAAATCTTGTTTTCTACTGCTGTGTCTTTTTTAGCTAAGAGATCATTCATATCTAGGCCAATTAAATGATTTACATGTAACATTTGGCCGTCAAGAATCCTAGATTCAGTCAAAAAGAGTCACATGACTGGTTTGGATATGGTGGATGGAAGTGTAAAATGTAAATTTGCTGCAGTACGGTAGAAATATTTTTCAGTTACTCGCAAATTCCGAAGCCTTTGCACTTTATGGTAAACAAAAGCAGCACATTTATCTCACCTCCAAGACTCTTTTCCATCCTCCACTTCTCTTTTTGCTGTAAAGCCATGAGTCACTAATTTGTGTGTGTGTGTGATCCTATGCACCTCTGTGGGCAAAATTAACAAGCGAGCAACACTTTGCAGCAACATGTATTTCACTTGTTGCCATGGCGTTTCGTCTCCTCCATCCCCCACCTGCCCTCGCCTCGGCTCAGAGATCCCAGGTGCTATGGCAACTGTCACACAAGTGCCATTAACCCTATTATCCACTGTTCACACAAACAGCCTTCAGCTCGTCCCTCGCTTCACATGTTACGGCTCATAATTGCGTAAACTCAATATCAGGATAAAGTACACACACCGATTGCTTTGTATATATATGTATTTTTCGTACGTCCAGTATATTTGCTTTATATATTGAATTATTATTGCAGTGTCTTCATTCATTGTAAAAAAATATAACCTGATGTTTAGCAAAGCCTCTGTTACATTAAAGTTAGGTCCTCTGTAAGATAGATGTAAATATGTACAGTACTGATCTCCAAAAAGACTGTTTTCTCTGCTGCCCAGGCATCTCACCCAACAGCAGATGGGATGTTGGAAGGATACAAAAATAAAAAACTGAGTGATATTTTACCTCCTCGCTGATGTTTGTCGTCTCACATGTGAGGGCTGGTTGATCTCTACTTGGCCCCAGCTGTCTTTTTAATGGATTCGTGGGATAAAGCACCTTGACCTTTCAAACCTCAGATTCTAAAATGCAACCTCAGCTGCTCGTCGAGCACACTCCGCTGTCATATTCGTTTGCAGAGAATCGAATCTGTCGTTAAACTGAAGCCAGTGATCTTTCAGTTAGTGGCGAGAGCACATCCCATAGAGACACCTTAGCTTGGGTTGACTACCAATCTGCCTGTTGGGAAATATGAGACAGAGATGAGATTGCAGTCTCATAAGATAATGGTCACTTTTCCTCCTTGGCCTCTTTGTGACTACTATTTTTGTTGTTCCTTTTTCCTAGAGGACAGATGCGCGGGGTGTTCCTCAGGTAGCCCGGGTTTCCCACGGCTCCAGTGGAACAGTCATCACCCTTGTTTCCATGGCAGTTGTGGGAGGTGTGCTGGTATTGGCCATGGCTGTGGCCTGTTTCAGGCACTATGCTCAGCAAGTAGCCAATGGCAAGCTTGGTCTGGGGCCAGAGGGAGGAGCAGAAACACACTTTGACTATCAGGCAAGACAACTAATTGTGACTGTGTGACCTTTAAAGTTTTTTAACGTATTTTTAGATTCAGGCTTACTATCTGTATGGTTATTGCATTTTAGAAAAATGTTTTTTCGAACTGTTTTTCGCAGTAAGCAATTTGTCCTCATATTAATGCAGTTTTAACTTGATTCAGGAGCTATGTCGGCAGCACATGGCTTCCAAATCCTCCCTGTGCCGCCAGGATTGCGTGGGTGCCGTGGCCAGCGGCGTTGCGGGTTCTGGCATAGCCCCCGGTGCCGGTGGACGCAGGGGAACGGACACGTCCCGCGTCAGCAGCGTGTCCTCTCAGTTCAGCGATGGGCCGCAGCACAGCCCGTCCTCCACCCACAGCTCCACCCCGTCCTGGAGCGAAGAACCAGCCCAGTCCAACATGGACATCTCCACTGGTCACATGATACTGGTGAGAAAAGGAGTGAACTTAATGAGGTGCTGTGGGAGTCAAACACGATGGGGCAAAAAATAAGGACTGTGGCGCTTTCCCTGCAGGCATACATGGAGGACCACCTGCGTAACAAGGACCGGCTGCAGAAGGAGTGGGAGGCTTTGTGTTCTTATCAGGCTGAGCCCTGCTCAGTGGCCGTGGCTGAAGAAGTGACCAACATGGACAGAAACAGACGTGCTGAGGCCCTCCCCTGTTAGTGCACCTATTCCCCTTCATTTCTGATCACATCTGTCGTTTGTATGCTTTTACAGACTAGACATTTAAAGGTGAGATAGTCATTGCGTCCCCTGATTCATCTTATTGTTACGATGCCCTAATTTCCAGATGATCATTCTCGTGTGAAGCTGAAGACAGAAGTCAACCCAAATAAACAAGATTACATCAATGCCAGTTTCATAGTAAGGATTCCTCAATTCGTGTCATTCCGGTTCAGTTCAGCCACCTCAAGGCTCTCCATGCGCACAGTTTGATTGCAACTTGTTTCTGTCTGATCTGCAGTTTGATCACGACCCTCGTCAACCAGCTTACATTGCCACACAGGGACCTCTGCCCCACACTGTCGCTGACTTCTGGCAGGTCAGTTAAATCTCTTTTTTTTGTGTTTCTTTTCTTTTTTTCCAACTCTGCCCTTTTGACAGTTTGCTGGATTGGTTCTAGTCAGGAAAATTGTCTAAATCAGTTCGGCGTTGTGTTGTATGTCCTTTATGTATGTGCTTTAAATCTTATATTTAATTGGAAATGGTAAGATGAAAAAAATCTGATGTTTGAATGAAGTAAGAAAAAAAGGATTTGTGTGTGTGCACCACTGTGCTGCATCACTTCCTCCTAACACCATAATGTTAAAGCACATCACGTCTGTGTATCTCTCATTCAATTGACCATATTGCACGCACTTTACTCTTCCCCTCAGTGCCACAATGCTAACAGAGAAATTCTGGTGAGGTGTTTCTACTGGGGAGCAGAGTTGCTTTTATTTCTAAGAGGTTATCATATCCTCTGACTATATTTGAGGAACAGAAACATATTTGGTTGTAAACTATTTTCAACAGAAAACAGAAAAAAAGGAATCTGTAACTGGACAAAGGAGAGGATCCTCATATGCGTGTGTGTGCTGTCTCTCATCAACATTCAGATGGTGTGGGAGAACGGCTGCACGGTCATTGTGATGATGGCTGCCATGGTGGAAGATGGGGAAAAGCAGTCTGAAAGATACTGGCCCGACGAGGGATCGTCCCTCTACCACATCTATGAGGTTCAGTTGCTGTTGTGACAGGAAGTCTTTTGTAGTTTTTGTTGCATTTTCATTGCTTCTTGATATTCCTGACATCTATAGAAGAACTGATGATGAATGGAGATGTTTTTCAAGCATCTTTCTGTATCTTTATCAGGTCAACCTGGTGTCAGAGCACATCTGGTGTAAGGACTTCCTGGTGCGCAGCTTCTACTTAAAGAATGTCCAGACCCAGGAGACAAGAACTTTGACGCAATTCCACCTGCTCAGCTGGCCGGGTGACGGCATCCCCACCTCCACCCGACCGCTGCTCGACTTCCGCAGGTTTGCACATACGGTCCCCGCATGCCTCTTGATTTTTTACAGGTCCCACAAGATTCAGTCTCATTCTGAAGACAAACACAACATCTTGGTATGCAGTTTGAAATACACTATATTGCCAAAAGTATTTGCTCACCTGCCTTGACTCACATATGAGCTTAAGTGACATCCCGTTCCTAATCCATAGGGTTCAATATGACGTCGGTCCACCCTTTGCAGCTAGAACAGCTTCAACTCTTCTGGGAAGGCTGTCCACAAGGTTTAGGAGTGTGTTTATGGGAATTTTTGACCATTCTTCCAGAAGCGCATTTGTGAGGTCGCACACTGATGTTGGACGAGAAGGCCTGGCTCTCAGTCTCCGCTCTAATTCATCCCAAAGGTGTTCTATCGGGTTGAGGTCAGGACTCTGTGCAGGCCAGTCAAGTTCATCCACACCAGACTCTGTCATCCATGTCTTTATGGACCTTGCTTTGTGCACTGGTGCACAGTCATGTTGGAAAAGGAAGGGGCCAGCTCCAAACTGTTCCCACAAAGTTGGGAGCATGGAATTGTCCAAAATGTCTTGGTATGCTGAAGCATTCAGAGTTCCTTTCACTGGAACTAAGGGGCCAAGCCCAGCTCCTGAAAAACAACCCCACACCATAATCCCCCCTCCACCAAACTTTACACTTGGCACAATGCAGTCAGACAAGTACCGTTCTCCTGGCAACCGCCAAACCCAGACCCGTCCATCAGATTGCCAGATGGAGAAGCGCGATTCGTCACTCCAGAGAACGCGTCTCCACTGCTCTAGAGTCCAGTGGCGGCGTGCTTTACACCACCGCATCCGACGCTTTGCATTGCACTTGGTGATGTATGGCTTGGATGCAGCTGCTCGACCATGGAAACCCATTCCATGAAGCTCTCTGCGCACTGTTCTTGAGCTAATCTGAAGGCCACATGAAGTTTGGAGGTCTGTAGTGATTGACTCTGCAGAAAGTTGGCGACCTCTTCGCACTATGCGCGTCAGCATCCGCTGACCCCGCTCCGTCAGTTTACGTGGCCTACCACTTCGTGGCTGAGTTGCTGTCGTTCCCAAACACTTCCATTTTCTTATAGTACAGCTGACAGTTGACTGTGGAATATTTAGGAGCGAGGAAATTTCACGACTGGATTTGTTGCACAGGTGGCATCCTATCACAGTTCCACGCTGGAATTCACTGAGCTCCTGAGAGCGACCCATTCTTTCACAAATGTTTGTAAAAACAGTCTGCATGCCTAGGTGCTTGAATTTATACACCTGTGGCCATGGAAGTGATTGGAACACCTGATTCCGATAATTTGGATGGGTGAGCAAATACTTTTGGCAATATAGTGTATCTGATTCAATTCCCTCTGATTGCCTTTAACCCATCTAGTCTCGTCTCCTCTTTTTTTCCATCTTCATGGTCATAAAACACTGTGTAATCAAATCAGGCATCTTCAGCTCGTGGCTTCTCCGCCCTCCCCCCCATCTTCACTCCCTCTCCCTCTCTTTCAGTGTGCAGGTTGATAGGTTTGTATTTTAACATCTCCCAGTGTCATTTTTGTGGTTTGCAGCTAGTACTCTGGCTCCAGTTGCATAGTCACAAAAATGAGCATTGGCAGGTGTGACTGGCTGCTGCAAGAGGGACAGTGAATCTGTGGCTTCCTCTCCACCTGCTCTATCCTGTACTCATGTCACACAGTTTCTGTTCCTCCTGTCCTGTTTGTGTCCATCACTCCTTGTGTAGCTGCTTTTATCTGTCCATGAACACTGATTTCCAACAGCCGATTCTGTTGATTTCAATTATGTTTGTTCATATTGTATTAACCCCTCCATACCAAAAGCTGCTTAAGAAAATGTAATTCATTAACTCTAGATTATTACTGCATTCTAAAATCATTTTAACAGTTTTTCAAAAACTAAAAAAGATGACAATAAAGCAGCCATTTCTGTCCTTTGTCCTCCTTTCCTTCTCTCTGTCCATTGTTTCTGCTTTTCAGGAAGGTGAATAAGTGTTATAGAGGACGTTCCTGCCCAATCATCGTTCACTGCAGGTAAGGCAGAACATACATAAGCATATTTATGTACAATATGAACGTTTTGATTAGAGAGTAGACTGAAGTAAAACACTTTGGATTATCATGTAGACTTTAAATGTTATAATGTGTCTTTCTCCTACAGCGATGGCACTGGCAGGGCTGGCACTTATATCCTCATCGATATGGTGCTCAACCGCATGGCCAAAGGTGACTTGCTCACAGATATACACATACACCCCACAAATTTGATTTAATTGTAATAAATAACTTTGCTCCAAGATATCCATGATTATAAGGGATTATTGGAAAAAATGGGTTCAACGTCAGTGAAGACTGCATAGTGTCAGATGTATTACCTGTTGTGGCCAGCAGAGGGAGCAATACTCAAAATAACATCCATGTTCTGTCACAGTTCTGATAGTTCCCTAAAACCAGATCAAACGTTCATGAAGTGTGCATATTATGTTTTTGCTGTCATTAGGAGTGAAGGAAATTGATATTGCAGCCACACTGGAGCACATCAGAGACCAGAGGCCTGGCCTGGTTCACACCAAGGTATCGATTTTCTGCGTGTGATTGTTATTTACTACCGTCCACTATTACCCAAGTCTCATCCCATCTCTTTTCTGGCCTCTTCAATCCTGCCTGATCAGGACCAGTTTGAGTTCGCCCTGACAGCAGTTGCTGAGGAAGTGAACGCCATCTTGAAAGCTCTGCCACAGTGAGCCAAACCGACGACGCATTCGGGCATACTCAACACGCTCCAACGACACATTCATGTGATGTGTTTATGTTAGTCCAGTACCATAAGTGTTGCTCAGCCACACTTGGAGCTGCTTTACAACCTGCAGTTGTTACCATTTCCTCACCACTGGGATTTTACACCTTATTAGGGATTAAATTCATGAAAGGTACATTGAAGAGCATCACATATCTCTACAAATATGGCACAAATTTCATCATTCTTTTCTTTCTGAATATAGTACTCAAGGATGCAGCCATCAGAAGTCAAATTAACTGAATCAAAACCTTTGTGCCTGTGTGAATCCAGTTGAAATTTCCACTATTCTTCACAGGAGAACAGAATATTTAATGCGCAGTGACACACAGTCAGATGAGGGAGAATAAAGCTCTGTAGGACTGTTGTACCATTCCATCAGTTTTACTGGATACAATTACCTCAAGTGATCAGACCAACAGATGTTTTTTTGCTGTTGGTAAATGTTCAAATTGGATCAGTGTTAAAAGAAAATATTTTTAACTTACCAAATATCTGTAGCAAAAATAAAAACTAAAAAAGGTCCCTTTTGATTAACTGCTCTGGTTGAAGTGTTTTGTGTCCACCAGATTAATGTACCTGTCGGGTGTGTTCATTTCTGCTGTTTGGGAGGCCGATCTTTGCCTTGCAAATATAAGTGTTTTGCTTCAAGCACTGCTTCTTACTGTACATTGATTAAGTACACAACATCGGATCTATATCTGCACACAAAATAGCTTTGTATGCTTTCTTTTATTGTCGAACTCAGTGTACAAACTTGTGATTGGTGTATATAATTCATCCCAATGATTGTGTTCCTTTCATGTAGCACACAGATACAAAATATCTATAAAAATGTATTTTTGACTTGACCTGAATAAATATGTGATGTGATGCAGCAGAAAATGAAACAAAAAGAGCTCCAGTGCTTTTTTTCTAGGCGTGCTTTCTGCGATGATAACCGAAAATATAGGCTCAAAGAATCTTTTTTTAATTCAATATTTTCACCTGAACTTTTTTCGAAAACAATGAACATCAGAAACCACCTTGTGCAACTGTTTTCATTTAGCAGGAAATATCGTTCTTCCACTTTTATTTCCGACATTATATACAAAATCTACAAATTCTGTTATTGTATCCAGGACAAAATCTGCAAGATTTATCATTTTTCAATGGAAGTGATTAGTACTCTTTGTTTCAACTTTGAAAAAGTTTCCAGTCTTTTTGCTCCACAGTGAGCAACATAAATATTCACACAACACACATTCTTGATAAATTACACAATTCTTTAAGTGTCATTCAGCAGGTAGGAGCCATGGGGGAGCTGACAGAGAAAAGTGCATCGAAGGGAATTGATCTTTGACCTGTAAAAACAGATTTTTACAAAGAGACATTACACTTAACCACTTTAGTAAACAGGTATAATCTGATCTGATTTACACTGAGTTCATTGGATTGAAATGGACACTTTTCTGGATGCCTTATATCCACATTTGTTCTTTACCTCGGGGCTGGGTTTATGGGCACAGAGCAGCGTGAGCCAATCAGGTTAGCTTGTGAAGGCCTTGAAGTCTGAGTCTGAAACAGGAAGCAGGAAGTGTAAGACAAAAAGTCCAACTTATACTCCAATAGTGTGATACCAGATTTTAAAAATGCCCCTTTAAGTTTTCTATGCAAAACACTGAAAAAAAAAACTAATTGGGCTGTTAGAGAAATTAAATATGCAGATAAAGTATATAAATTACTCATCGTAATGAATGGTATCCTGCCATTTTCAGGAAAAAATAATAATACCAACTCAAATTTTGCTGCAATCTTTATTTGTTACTTCTTTTTTTAACAATCTGAAAAGAACATTAACATATGGCACTGCAACAGAGTACAAATAACACAAGTTGGTATGTATTTTGAAGAGAAAGAATGAGCCTCCTTGTCCCTCTTTGCTCCAGAGCAGTAACTGAGGAGGACGAATGAGCAGCGATTCACTGTGAAAACAATCACTTTCCTCTTATTTGTCACAGCGATTTGTCATATTTCTACTTTAATGGGAAAGTTTAACACTGATGTGAAACTAATCAAGCACTCATAAAACGTGCTGATATATATTACAATAAAATAGAGTGACTGCTGTATGAGCAGGGTGTAGGGACACAGTCTGCACTGAGATGCTATCAGTACAGGCGTGCTCTCCTTTTTCCACTGATACAAAATACGGGTTGTCATTATTTCTGTTCTTTGGCACAAAAATATTTTTTTCTTGACACAAGCTGTATCCACACAGATTATTCAACAATCCCTTTAAAAGCAGTAAATGTCACTCTTATCACACTTCTGCCTCATTAGACAACCAACACAAGTTTGCACTGCAAAGCTCATAGAAGTCAACCCAAATAAGTCAACACATAAATACTTTTCAAATAAGAGATTTTTCATGGCTCCAAAGACATATCTGTGCACAACATGAATTTATCACTGCTTTGTAAACAATGCTTAAGCTTCAGTGTAAAAGTAGTAGCACGCACACAAGGTCACTGAGAACAACTATGAACTGACATCGATGTTCATGAAACTGTCTCCATGACTGGAGTCATGATATCAAAATCTGACTTTGAAATAGAAGAGATATAAACCCACTAAGTCAAATGTTAAAGACATGGCTACTGGAGCTCTACTGTTCAAATTGCTGGATAGTTGTGGCTCCATTCGTAACTATCATTTAACTGTCATAATCAGAGGCTGTAAATCCGCCTCGATTGTTCACTTAAAGCACCAAACCCCCCCCCCCCCTCACTAAGGCCACAGACGTGAAGCTCTAGGATAACAGAAAGATATGAGAATCCAAAACTAAGTTATCTTTCAAATGAACTAGTCTATTTGAGTTGAGTTATTAATAATATAGTTAAGTCTTGCGGAAGGAGACAAATACTTAAATAAAGTGTCAGATAACTATGATCAAACTATGATTAAAAATCTGATCATAGTGGGTAGTGTCGTTTGAGTCAAAGTGCAGAGATCAAATGTACATTATAGTATAAATTCCTAAATACCGATGCCGGGGAGGCTTGGTGTAACTGCAGAGCTGTTTTATGAGCTAACTGTGATTGTGCTTCATGCAGCTGGGTTTTCTTTTTCTTTTTTTTTGCTTATCAGTTGAGAAGTAAACAGAATTCTTTCTAAATCAACATTTTTTTCTTTCATACTTAAAATACGCTCAGAGTTGCTAAACCTACTTTTTATCAATCAGCTCGTTTACATTCTGGTTGCCAGAGTCTGGGTTAGAAAATTCCATAGCAAGGTCCCCACTGACCCAAACACAGACAGAAACACAAAAATAACTGCGCGTGTGCACACACAGACACACACACACAGCAAACTGACTGCATTCCCTTGTACCCTGAAACTAATTTTGCTCCATTGATGATCATGATATGATGCCTAATCCAAACCCCTGACCCAAATCCAACCTATTTCTAACCTTCACCCTGACAGTAGGCAATAGCTCTTGAAGGCTCCCTAAAGCTTTACTTGAAGCAAAAATTATCCTCATATAAGGCCCCACTCAGACTCATTCCTTTCAGTTGAGGAATTTTTTGGCACATTTACTTACATTCTGAATAAATCATCTGTATAGCTTTGCATCTAGAAAACAAACCACTTTAAAGTGGTTGGGTGGATTATGTCACGCCTGCAAGAAACTTTAGGAGTGTCAAGACATCATTAAAGTGTCATGATATGGCTTCACATAAAGGTACAAGCGGTCACATCAGAGTCTGGCTTTTGCCTCGCACTGAGGAAAGCAAGATAAGGCATCCCAATTCCACACACACACACTGCATTAGCAGACAGCACACCCACATTTATTTTTCTTCTTCACATTGCAATTCGAGTTTCTGATCTCAGGTTTGAGCCTTTCTTCACTACATTGGATCGGCAGTGTTGAGTTGGCAGATGTGGCTGACCCAGGAATGGAGCCTGGCTGCCTCGTAACATTCTCCCCCACCTTCCCTTCTCCTTTATCTGCAGGCCTTGAACCCATGTCAAACTGACCCTCCTCATTTCTCTCTCCAGCAACAACTCCTTCACCATTAGGGAAGCTTAAATTTTTTTCCTTTACTACCCCAACCCCTCTATCCGTACTACTTTTGTAACTTTTGCTCCTTCCCCCGCCCCCAGCACCTGATATGAAGTCAGTAGCAGCAGCTCTCTGTTGGGCTTCCATTTCTGACAGGCTGCACGCCAAAGCCATCTGCAGGTCTTCGTCTTCCTCATCATCCTCACTGCCTCCAGCCACCCCATCCACCCCACAGTGGTAGAAGGGGGCAGAGCTAAACGATCGCTGTGCAGCAGAGTAAGGGCTGGGCCGGTATCGATCAGACTCAGCGGGGCATCTGTTCTGGATTTGTGGCTTCTGTGGGGACTGCTGGGGCTGCTCCTCTCTCCGGCTAAGCTCCAGAGCGAGGGCCATTTCATCCTCAACCCCTGGGAAAACATACACCACAGTAGGCGTTTGTGCACAGCCAACATATACACTAAGTGCATAGAAATATTCAACCATGACAACATCGGTTTATCGTGTGATCTCACTTTCAAATGCAAAAAAATGCTTAAAACACCTCATTAAAATAATCCTTTCACTTTCCATCCATACAAGGTTAAAGTGAGAAAGTGAGATAAGGATTATGTGTAGTCAGGAAGTTTGTTCTTTAACTGGAAACATATTCATGTTAACTTATGTGAAATATGTGAACTTTTGTCTTTTGTGAGAGCAATGACAAACTGGAGACGAGTCATTGCAGAGCTATTAAATGAGTTGACGTTAAAGCAAAAAAATAGACTAAATTTTATATACATTTTAATTAATTTAATTGAACAGGGTTATAATTGGATTCAAATGAACGTGCTTATTAGCCATTTAAACTACCTTGAGAAATTACATTGGGAATTAATTGTTTATAGATAAACTGATTAAAGATTTCAGTTTGCTTACTGATATTTAGTGTGGTGTCTTACCATTTATAAGGACACTCTTTAATACTCCATCCTCCTCAATCTCTATTCTTTCCTGTCCGTTCTCCTTTGTCCTGCAGACCAGACCAAAGCAAAGAAACAAAACTATTTATGTCATATAGACCATTTTTATGGGGGCGTCCAAAAAAAAACATAACCCGATTACATTCTAAAATATTTCTCAAACATTCCACTAACTCTGACTAGACAAAGAAATGCATTTTCAAATACTTTCTTATTTTTTATGACATTTGCATTCAAAGCTCATCAAACCCTTAGTGAAATTTAAAACTTGTCCAGTAAATAAAGCTATATAATCTAACAACATAAGGCTTAATTTCTTTATTAAAAGTTTCTGTCACTGAGCAGCTTTTTTAAGGAAGATGTCACGTACTTCTTGGTGGTGGTGCGTTTGCCATTGATAATGCGAGTGGAAGTAGAAACAGATTTGAAGTTACCCATCCCTCCACCCAGGCTGTCCATCCCATCCAGGCCACCAAAAGAGGAAGAGAAAGAGGCAAACTCAACTAAAGAAAGCAAATAATCAGAGAACAGAGGAGATGGGTGTAAGTGTGACACATCTCTGCAGACTCTCCATGCAAAAAGCATGTTTTTACCACAGAAAAAAGTTTTGGTGAGTAAAATTAATCCAATATTCCGGCATGATACTTTGTTTTTAAATGTAAATTAAATCACTTAGCTCTATCAGTTAAGCTACCTGATAGTAATTTTTGACAGGCTGATGAGCTTAGACCTCTTTTTACTTTAGCTGACAATTCTACTATTGAAATGGGTGAAAAATGGGATGTTAAGATGATTATAAAGCTGCTAAGTGTAATTTCTATAATGCAGCCACAGTATGATCTCTACTGATTCAATGTGACACATCTCGTCCAGTAAGTAGCCGTTTACCTCCAGTCGAAGGGAAAGAGAAGAATCGATTGGGCCCCAGGCGAGAAGACGGACCTCCAAACGATGAGAAGTCGTCTGAATGAGAGAAGGAAAGTCATGTAAGGGTGTGAAAATTACTAAATGGAACCTTTAATGATGTGAGAGGCAAGTGTGATGATGAGCTTCAAATTATTTTTTCCAAAAGAAGCCATTACAGTATATGAAAGACTTGTTACAGTGAAGATGTTTTTCTCCACCTTAATTGTCAAATTTTAATGGAATCCCAATGATAATGTTCTTGGATGAAGAACAGCTGAGCCCCATGTTTGGTGTGTCTTCCCTTACCAAAAAAGCCAGCAAAGGGATCCTGTCCACCAAAAAACTCTCTGAACACTTCATCTGGGCTGCGGAATGTGAAGGTAAATCCTGGGAAATCGGATGAAAAGTCTGAGCTGGACGAACCTAAGAGATGATGATAAAAAGAATCGAACACAGAGTAAACAGGGAACAAAGACAGTGTTAAAGCCATAGAAAGATCCAGATCAAAGTCCTTTCCACACAAGCAATCTATTTTAAGTTGTAGCTGTTAGAAATGGATGTTTTTCCTTACCAGGATGTCGCATTCTGTCACTGCCATATCTGTCATACTCATCACGTTTGCTCTCTGTTAAATAGAAAAATGACCAGGAGCATCAATTTGTTTTCTTTTTCTTGTATAAATATCAAACACACATACAGCAATATAGAGAAGCAACTCTGTGCTTCAAATATTCACAAATTCATGTCATGTCTTTAAGCCTGTTGGTTCAAGGTTCAGCAGATTAACCGCTTTTACAGACATGGAAACACACACAGTACATCATACGAATAATCAGTGTGGCATAAAGAATGTCGTCTGAGGACACATACTGTCAGATAGGACTTCATACGCCTCAGCAAGTTCTTTGAACTTTTTTTCTGCCTCTTCTTTGTTGTCTGGGTTTTTGTCTGGATGCCATTTCAAGGCCAGTTTCCGGTACCTGCACACACAGAGACCTACGCTTTATAATAGACACCCAGCCAAACACAGAGATAGTATTAAAACATGTTGTACTGATACTCTCCTCAGAAACCATAGGCAGCACAGATTTAAAAACATAAGAATGATACTGTTTACCCTTCTGTGGTTTTAAGGCATTTTTATTTCCTAACTAGTGACTGCATAGCTCTTTTCTATACGTAGTTTTAGGTTTTTCAAAAATGTCTTAAAAAAACTCAAGACACAGCACAACAAACAATTGATTCTGTCTGTTATTGATATACAAAGGTATCATAATATAAGCACATTGAATTATTAGACCAATGTAATCACATGGATTTGAAGGAATTTCTAAAATTCAGTGGTATTTTTTTCTGAGGTTCATTTTTATCCCAAGGCAGATACTCACGCTTTCTTGATGTCATCTTGTGAGGCTGACCTGGGCACACCAAGGATTTTATAGTAGTCCACCATGTCCTCTTCCCGTCGCTGCTTAAAGCCCTGCTCTGAAAGACAGTCCAGCACTCAGAACTGATCTGTGAATGTGTATACCTGTTGCACTACTTAAATAATGTCTCAAAAGATAGACAACTTGTCATCTACAAAGGATAAAGCGAAGGCATTTAAATCAGTTACAATAGGAACTGATAAAGAATGCATGGTATAATTAAAAAATATGAGGTGTGGATTCTTTCAACTCTGACAGGTTAAAACATACCAATTTTTTTTGTTAAATAAAGAAGTCAAATTTAATTCTTATCTAGGCCATACACATGTTTTATCTTCTTTTAAAAAAATAATAAGCTTTATTTTTGCCTGACTTCCTTAGCAGTAACATCACAGTAGTGTGTAGTGTATCCATTTGTTGTGCAAATTCATATTGGGGGATCATAATAAAAAGCTATGTCACGTAACAAACTGAATGAGAGTTATGTTTACTGCGGAATTTAAACTGAATCTTGAATCTTAAACTCTTTGTCTAATCAACTGAAAGAATGAAGCCTTGATGCCCTCCTGGACCTCCAGTACAGTCTGTAATAGCTGCAGACAACAAGCTAACCGTCAGGCCAGTCTCACTGGTGGCCGTAGTTGAAGGGGGTTCCAAAGTGATGCAAAACAGCTAAACTTAACTTTCTGAACACCCTCGGGAGCAGCAATGTGCTCATACAAGTATTATTACTGTGTTATTTCTAGTAGAGGCATCTGACAACTGCTGCTGACACGACAGTGGGCCTTAAACACAGCAGATGTACTCGGAGGCACAGGTGCTGAGCTATTAAAGTTGGTACCGTTAACATTTAGCGAAGAGTTTGAGGAATTCTGAAAGAACGACTCCTATTATGGTCAAGTTGTCGCGGTAAAGTCAATAAATTGCCATATCAGTCTATAAACAACTGGCAACCTTCAGTTGTTGGTCATAGCCGTAGCCGGGAACCTACCGTTCGACTCTTTTGGTCCAATTACTAAGCGGTTTCAGCTGTCTGGCCAACGGTGTGGGATGACAGCGGATTGGTTGTGACAGCCTCTGGGAAATGCTCTCTTCGTGGTCACAGCTCGAGTCTATCTCTCCACCGTTCCGACACAAGTCTATTGTTCAACGACAAAATACCGCTGCACAGCCAGCCGCCGCGGTGTACGCCGGTGTGTCCAGCCCCAAAAAGCATGCGGCGAGTTGGTCCAGCTGGAGCGACTAGCCGCTGCTATGAGCCGCACGCGTTACGTCAGAATGGACGGAGGGAGGAGGAGGGAGGGGGGGTTGGGGGGGGGGGGCAACGTCTAGAAAATGCCAGCGCCCTCAGTTTGGAAGCGTCGCCAGACCCACCCCACCCTGCGTCTGTCTGTTGCACCGTGATAGTATTATCACAGCTACAATTGAATTAAGTCGTTGTGACGATTTAATCACACTCGGAACACGCCAGATAACCCATACTTTACATCCGAGTCTATAAGGCATTTTTCAGCTGTAGTTATTTGGTGACTACAGTGCGACGATTGAAAGGTAAATAAGGCTCACATGTTCGCTATAGGCAAAATTACATCGGGTAAAAATGGACTGGTAGCAGTTTTGCTCTTTTAATTACATCCCACGAGAAATACGACATACAGGTAAGCTATCAGATCTAACCAGTTTAAAAGGACAACATATTGCCCCCCCCCCCCCCATATGTTATTGAACAAATTCATAAATCTATTTTTTTCGACGTCACTGGGCCCTTTGCTTCCATCTACTGGCAAAGAGAAGCAAATCCATGAACAAAACCTGCCCCACTAAAAGTATGTTTTGGGACTCTCACAAGCCTAGAATAAAAACAAAAAAATACAGGAAACAGGTAGAGAAAGGGGAATGTTCTTGTAGCTAAGGCTGCATTGCAAGGAAACCCAGTTCGGAATGCAACAAAAATCCATTGCTATATAACTACTTATAAGATGATATTTAATAACTATTTTCATTAAATGTTTTATATTATTCTGGTATATTTTTATGGTCAAATGTTACACATGTAATGTGTTCAAGTAGACATATTAGAGATTTAAAGAAAATCACACACTTAAAAAATGCTCCTTAAGGCCTTTATTGATAATACTGACATGTCACCATCAGACATTTTCAACATGTTGCTGGGAATGTGAACAACATTTGGAATGCATGGTGATGTTGGAGCCCTTAATATTCCTCTCCCTCTTCATCCTCTTCTCCCATACTATCAGTGCCAACCTCTTCATAATCCTTCTCCAGAGCAGCCATGTCTTCTCTGGCCTCTGAGAACTCTCCTTC
>JABUIW010000214.1:7689786-7892355 GCA_013363375.1 Menidia beryllina
GAAGGAGAGTTCTCAGAGGCCAGAGAAGACATGGCTGCTCTGGAGAAAGATTATGAAGAGGTGGGGCTTGATTCATTTGAAGAGGATGAAGAGGGAGAGGAATATTAAAGGGGTTTTGCTGTCATTATTATTAGGGACAAAATAAGCGTCTTCATTATTTAAGAAAGCAAGAAACCATGTTGTGCATGTTATTTTCAAACTTTTTTTTGTTAGTTTATGTGCTATCAAAATTATTTTGGGTTGTTCATTCATTGTTTGCTACATTATGTAAATTTGACATTGTGTGATGACCTACTGTTGGACTATGGTGTTGCTCAATAAATATGCCAAACCCATTCTATTACATATTCTCTATTAATCTTTTTATCTTTTTTAGCTGTAGTTTTAGTTCACATGCTATATCGTGCTGGGAATTTGATTGTAATTTACTGTATTTAGCTAATTCAATCTTTTGATTATCTATGCACAAAATAGCTGTTCATAAAGTCAGAACTGCATTTCTGGTATTTGTGACAAAGGCAAAGTGTTTCGGCTGTCACCTCTCATGTTGGAAATTTAAAGTAGTTTTCTTTGTTATAAATTTAATAATACTAATAATTATTACTATATCATTATTACAATTCTCTTAACCACATGAGCCCAAGTTAAAGATGCATGCAGACAAGAACAACAAGCAGCCTAAGTCTTGGATTAGTACTAATACATAAAAGACATTACTAATTATAATTAGCAATGTTTATCATGAGCTAGGTACTAAACTAGTATTGCACTAAAAATGCTGTTGACTGTCCCTAAAAATGTTAGAATAATAATAACAATAATAGCTATATCGATGTATGGAAAGGAAGCTATCATTATAATTTCCCATAAAGATGACACCAAATCACAAAAGGTGGTTCTCACGATTTTAAACAATGTTGGAGATCATCAATAACCTTTATTTTTAAATGAACTGGCCATATCTGTTTGATCATGAAGCTCTAGAACGAAATGGACTTTAGAGAGAAACGTCGCCTGCTGCAGGTAGCTCTTTCTTATCACTGGTTGCTTGGCAACCAGCCGACGCCTCCCGTCTCCCGGAAGTACGTGGCTTAAAGGAAATATGGCGCACTGCATCATGCACATACGATTGCAATATCTTTTGTCAACGTATTCGTTAAGGACGTCCATTTTATTTCTATTCGTCGCTTTTGGACGGTTACAAACAGTAAAAAATGATAACGTGTTCAGCGCCAGCCACACGGCTACAGCACCCATGGCCGCCGCCAGGGAACTGCGGTGAGTCCTCTTGTGTTAGCTAGCAAAGCTAAGGTAATTTGTTTTCACTTGTTAATATCTGATTGTTGGGGTCGATTTTCTTTCCATACTAACTATAGTCAGGTTTAGCTCTTTACTTACTAGGTGCTTACCTTTTTCACGTTTTTAAAAACATTTGTTGAGCCCTTGTCTTGAAAGAGTCAGAGTTATACCATAGTTAAAGTGACAAATGTAAAGGTTATTTTCCTATATAACCCATGAATCTGCTGTAGACATACACACCGATATGAAATTTAGAACTGTCACGTTTTATAGTGCAATTCGGCTCAGAAATAATTATAATTATTTGAATCGATTTGAAGACTTGCAATCACTTGGATCCATTAATTCTTCAGTAAATTGTAGAGGTTAAAGTTAGATTGAGCAGTAGTTCTTAAGCTTTTCATACCGTGTGCCACTTCAGAAAACCGATATGACCTTTTTAGAGCAAGTCCTATATACAATTTTTACAAACACGCACAGATACAGATGTCATGTAAGAAACAAAACAAAACAAAAAAGTGTGCCAACATCAGACTACAATTCTGACCTTAACCACTACAGGGAGCTTGTGTACCACTTATGGACCACTATCTACCATACATTACAGACTATGAAGGTATAAGATTTGTTTGGTTGAGGGGCAACATTTTTCAACCAGGCTGGAATCTAAATTAATCTAATCAAATCTAACCTTTTTTTCATCTCAGGTACCTCCTGTATGATGTAAATCCTCCAGAGGGCTTTAATCTGCGTAGAGACGTATATATCCGCATGGCTTCTTTGGTCAAGACTTTGAGGAAAACGGGGGATGATTGGGTATTGGTGCTTCCTCCCTGGGGTCGCCTCTATCACTGGCAAAGCCCAAACATACACCAGATCCACATCCCATGGGGAGAGTTCTTTAGCCTCACTAGTTTGCAGGCCAATATCCCTGTCATTGAGTATGAGGAATTCATAGCTGGTAAGTTATTTTATCTGAAAATCTATTGAAACTTTGTCATTTAAGTATGTAACGGACATTGATTTTGAATGTCGTTTAAAGGCACATCAGATATTTTTTGACAAAGCTTAGTGTCCAGTTTATTATACAATGTTTAAACGCCATTCAGGTTAAGTGGTTTCAAACAAAACTTCCACTAAGGGTGCTTTTTATTTTTCTCCCCTGAGTATAGAAAATGGGGGCCCATTTATTGACCAAGTTCTGGTAATGCAGAACTATGCTGAGGGATGGACCGACGGGAAATGGGAAGAAAAAGTTGATGAACGGCCATGCATTGAAAAGCTGATGTACTCCAGAGATAAGCAGGGCTACTACAGGTAAAATAACATAATGTGTGGAAAAAGTAATATTAATTTATTATATCAATATCAATTTAGATACATAAAGAATACATGAAGAATACCCT
The DNA here is from genome assembly GCA_013363375.1 of Menidia beryllina. NCBI lineage: Eukaryota > Metazoa > Chordata > Actinopteri > Atheriniformes > Atherinopsidae > Menidia > Menidia beryllina. The sequence continues at coordinate 7,692,492 of JABUIW010000214.1, forward strand.
TTGTAATGCCGTGAGTGAGTCATGAAAATGACGGATGCACTGGTCAAGAGGTTGCGTGAGTGGGTTGTTTAAGCTCAACAAAGGAGCCTTTTCCTATATGCACAAACCTGTTTCAGATTCTGACTGATCGTATTATTACTGGTATGGTTCAGTTACTCTCTTTTGCATGTTTCTACTGCCTCTATTCACTATTCAGTCATTACAGCAGTACCTTTGTTTGTTTCCATAGAGGCTGGTTTTGGGGCTATGAAGAGACCAGAGCTCGTAATGTGACATGCATATCAGTCCAAGGCCATGCCTCAATCGTGGCCCCAGTTCTTCAAGGAAACTTCACTGCAATGTGAGTCTACAAAAAAAACTTTTTTTTTATTATTGTCGAGGTAAACCACATGGCCCTGACATAATCCTCAAGGTCCAAAATCATTAGTTATTTGCACAGTAATAACATGTTAGTGTTATATCTTGCTTCCTATGGCAGAACTCTTATGATTAATCTGTGTTTAAAAAAAAAAAAATTTACCATATTAGCAAATGAAACTTCATGAAGTGGTGTTACAGAATACTGATCACAAAATCAAGCAAAAAGAAGATCTTTATTCGTTTTGTTTGCGAGCAGCTGTCTTCATTATAGTCTAATTGTAGTTTTCATTCTTAACCTTGTAGATCGTATGGATGCTTGTTAGAATGAAATTGTTTGTGTGTGGCTTTGTCTTAGATCAGTTATGCTGGACCGTGCAGAGACCCTTCTGCATGATGACTATGCTGGGAAGCATTACTGGGATGTAAGTCAGTAACACCCTGTTTTACTCACAGGTGTCAAGAGTGTGAAGAAACCGTCTCATGTACCATGCTCATGTTTCAGTACTCCTCATTCAAAATAACTGATCCTGTCTGATTTGAAAGGCACATGTTGCTGTCTTTAAATTGACGTGGGAACCTTTCTGCTATTGTCTGTGTGCAATGTAGACCCGTCGCAGCATGGTTTTTGCAAAGCACCTCCGCCTCATAGGTGATGACTTCAGAGCAAAACACCTCAACTCAACAGATGACAGAGACCACACAATATATATTGAGGACTGGAAACGCATGAAGGTACATCATTGTGATGCGAGTTGTGGCATAAAGTGTTTGCAGTGTGACCTTTACTTGCTCTTCATTTAAAAGAGAATATATTGCAGGTACTATTTACTGTTAATGCAAAGGCACACACACCATTTAAAGAACCAAAGAAAAGTAAAACAGTTATGCAACATAAGCAGTGCTCATAATGGAAACCAACCATACATATCCAAAATATTTAACAGTCCTAACCACAACTTCACTAAAAGTGTGCATTTCCTCGTTGGCTGCTGATGGTTTCTTCAGGGTCTCTTCGACAGTATCTTCATAAAAGAAGCTGGTTTTCCATAGTCTGATCTTTGGTGTTTAAAAAGGGGAATTTAGATACGTATCAAATTACAAAAAGAAAAAAAAATGCTAGTCCTTGAACTTTGTGTTGCACTGCCTGACACAGAAAAGTGGTGGTTGTTATCAAACCAAGGAAGACATACTTAAAAAAGTACTTAAAAAGTTATTAGAGGTAATTAAAAGATAGTTTCCTTATTTCCCTACCAGGCTAAGCCTGGTTCAGCCAAAGGTGGCCCATATCTAGGGGTCCATCTGCGCAGAAAGGACTTCATCTGGGGTCACAGAGAGGACGTTCCCAGCCTCAAAGGGGCAGTCAAAAAAATACGCAGCTTGATGAAGAAACACAAACTGGACAAAGTGTTTGTTGCGACAGATGCAGATGCTGAAGGTAATTACTGAACACATCTAGAAACGATTAGTACTATTTAAGTACCACTGGGCACCGATGAAAGTCTGTGAAATTCAAATGGAAAGTTATTTTACAATTGAGATTCTTTTGACACAAAGGCATTTTGGATTTGTTTTGATTAGAATTCTCTGTGTTGAAGCAATATCAACAAAAGATTTTGCAAAAATAGTGTGGGGGCATTTCATCATCCTGTGCAATATGTGTAAATGTATAGACCTGAAGGAGCTGAGAAGGTTGTTACCAGACATGATGCGGTTTGAGCCATCCAAAGAAGACCTGGAATTACTGAGAGATGGAGGAGTTGCCATTATTGACCAGTGGATATGTGCCCATGCCAGGTAATTTCATGGATTTTATCCAGGGAAGTTATAGTTTCTACTCGGTGATGCTAGCTAAAGCGGTTGCTGACCGTCACAAGAGCTTTGGTAAGAATCGGGGACAGACTGGATGGATAAAGGATAAAGGATAAATAGGATATGAGACAGGCAAGTATTGTAATTTATTGTACTTGGGACACTTGGCAGGGGATGTAATTCAAAAAGAGGATCAATATCTGATTAAAGTACTGTTAATTGCAAGTAAGAAGTCAATGGCTAACAAACTAACACCCCCAAGAGTGGATCCGTGGGCGTGCACACACAAACAGAGACAGCAAGAGTCATAATTGAATGCCTTGTAATGTCAGCTACCCTTTACTCAGACAATAATCTTTCAGTTTCAGCCGCATAGTATAAATCAACATACTCTGAGGTGTAACTGTTTGATTTCTTCTTCTTCTTAGCTGTAGCAAGGCAGCAGAGATGGTGAGCCATTAATCTGTTCTTCATCCATCAGGACGTATTTCTGACTGCTATGAATGTGTTCTCAGCCACCTGTCCTGGACCGCTGACCTGTGACAGTGTGGGGCATCTTTTCAGTTTGTTAGATGATTGATAACTAAAGAAAATCCCTGTGTACTGTAGACTGTGTTTCTGCCAAGTTGTAAATGACTGCTTAACTCTATGAAATCAAAGCCACACAAGATGTGATTAGTCAGCACAGTATAGTCTTTAAATAAAAGCGTAAGTCTTATGTACTTCAGGCAGAATCTCCATCAATTTAAGATGCTCTGTAGCAAACTGTGTCTAAACCATCTCCCTTCTAGCTTTCTGAAGTGGAATTCAATCCGATCGATACTTTTGACTGCTAGATGTGCACGTTCCACAGAACCAGGAAGCTTCAACCTGAAGGCTTATTTAGCTTAGTTGAACACTCCCGGCATGTTACATATGGTGCAGTCCAGTGGACCAGTCCATCAGGTTACTGCTGTCATGCTTCAACACACACAGAAATGCTTCTGCAGTTTGTCAAAACTGTGACCGCAATGCAGTTCTTACTGGGCCAGCAGACAGAGTCCATCTAAGTGCTCTTACACAGAGATTTAGCACTTCTATGAAAGTGAAGGTTTGTTTTAGCTTTGGGCACCACTATGCAAGTTTACTGAGCAAGTAAACTATATATTTGATCAGTTATATGCTGTCTATAGCCTGATAAAGGACTAAGTAAAGAAAAAAAGATGCCGTCATGATAACACAAATGTCTGATTCATGATGTGAAAAAAGTAGATTCAAGAATCCATGACTTCTAAGACACTTCTTGAGAATTATTATTGTATCCACTGAGTCTTGTCCATTTGTTTGAAGAAGAAGTTTCTTGTGTTTACTTGGAAATGTTTAACACATTTCCATCAGCCACTGGAAGAAATCCTAACTGGTCAGGTATTTTGTGCTGTTTGGAACATTGCTGTCTTTAAAATCAATCTCCATGCTGGCTTGGCTTAATTGTTTGTGTTTGTTCGTACGCAGATTCTTCATAGGAACGTCTGTGTCCACATTTTCTTTCCGGATTCACGAAGAGAGGGAAATCCTGGGATTTGAACCCCAAACAACATACAACCGTTTCTGTGGAGAGACTGAGAAAGAATGCGAGCAGCCCACACATTGGAAAATAGTCTACTAATGCCACCTCTGACTTTAGCCACACACAAGTGCCAAAAGCAGTGTTAAGAGTGACTATTTTTGGAAGGAAAATACTAAATATTTCAACTGTGCAGTGTTCACTTTTGCTTCAGTGCTGTGATGTCAGGTTGCCACTGTGAACCAAGGTCACGACCAGGTTGCCAAAAAAAGATTGTACTTGTTACAACAATTAAAACCCAGACATATTTTCTTCATAGATATTTCATGAGAGCCATGTATTTTACAAAAATTGAAATATTTATTTCCAGCAGTGTCAGATTTTGAGAACCGTCTTATATTGTTTGAGTGTAATCTCAGTTTAAACTTCATGACTTGACAGCATGAAAGTTTTGTGTTTGCTGCTTAAACCTCTGAACATATTGTGATATTTCTCACGTTTTTGAATGGTGATATGACAAAGTAAAAATGTGAGTGTTTTTTTTTTGTCTGCTTGAAGTCATCTTTCTTACATTAACAGCTTAGAAATACATGAAGCTCATAACATTTATAAAGTGAATTACAATTGTTGTGCCTGTCTGAGTCTAAGTTATAATTGTATAATATTATTTATTTATTTGTCATACATTACACAAACAGCTCCATCACATTTCTAAGAGCAGGTAATGTACATAAAGAGGATAAATAGTATGTTTGGTATGTCAGATATTTGATTTAACCTGTTCTGGTGTGGGCAGCTTTAGATCCACCCAAAATTCCAAAGCAATGGTTGCTTTAGGACATTTGATGCTGATAGCTTTGTGCAGTTGTTGTTGTAAAAACTACTTTTACACTTTTAAGTTAGCAGATTGAAACGAATCATAAAATCTGCGAATGTTCTACATGTCTTGGACATCAGAAAGAACGTTTAGATAAAGAAAAGCGATAACAGAAAACATAAAACGTTGATTCTTTTCGGTGGTTGGACTGTTGGTTAGCCTGTGATGAGTAACGTTGCCTCAGAGAAAATTGGTTATTAAACATCAGGAAGTCTATTGTTCTGAGGTTGCGTGGGTTTGAAATTTTCCACGTGTTCTTAAGATGGATTTATTTTGCAATGTTTCACATTTCACCTCTATCTATTGTTTAGTTTTGTAATATGACTTCCAACATCTTCTAATGGAAAGAATTCAGCAGAGATTGCTCATACTGCCAAACAGGTCCTTCAGCTCTCAGGAAAGCAAAACTTAAACTTCACCTGACACTTCACATATGATATGGATCTTTATAAAGAAATGCAATGATCTTCCAGCCCGTTTAAACGAAATCCATTTAGTAAAACCTCAGGTGAAATAATTTCCAATATATTTTGGAAAAGTTTTGTTTTTAAATGGATTTACTTCACCTAGAAAACAGAGGTGAAATGTCTAGAACTTTATTTTTCCTCACACATTTTCCCAGTGGATCACCCTCATGATATTCGTGTGAATTTTCCCAGAAGGGATCCCTCACTCCTGCCTTTCAACAATTAGCAACAAAATGAATGTGTCTCCCTTGTGACACCTTTGCATCACCCTGGTACCCGCGCTCGCATCCATGTGCCCAGGATAGTGCCTCATAGTTTTGTAGACAGTAATATCTTTTTTTTTATCACAGTGATATTTCCTCATACATTTCAGTCAAATTACACCTGGGTATTCCAGGTTCAGTTGCCCATATATAAACAACATCAAGAAAAAACAATTCAGTTAGATAATGGAATATATGGTAAAATATCATTTCTGCACATAATCCTGCTTTCAAAAGATTTTCTATTCCCAGCTAGTCATGTTGCATGATCCTTTTTTTTTGTTTTGAACACACAGACGAGCGAGACACACCTTTTCTTTTCTTTTCTTTTTTTTTCTCCCAGCTGCAATAATACAGGCAGGAGGAGCAGCAGAGCCTCATTAACAGAGAACTGGGAAGCCGCAGAGCTGAAGGCTGAGTCTGTTCCTGTTTTAAAGCGTTGAGATTTGTGTCTCTGCCACTGTTTATTTAATACGATTTCTTTTCAAGTGGTTCTCTATTTCGCTGTTTTCGGTTTCCGCATCAACTAATGGGAAGTGCGTCCTAGGGGCCATCTGCGGAGCCATGTCCTCCCCAACGAGCCTGAAGATAACACCGAGATAACAAACACTCGAGACACATCTACCTCCGCTTCAGCCAGGTTTGCCTGCCTTAGTTTATCTCCTCATTTCGTTTTAAAGAACAGCTGTTTGGATTTCCTATGCTAATGTCAGCCGAATATTCTTTTTTTTAATTTTTTTTAGAAAAGTTAACCAACGTTAGCTCTTTCTTGATATTAAACCACTGTAAATAATTCTTAATCCATTTTATTTATAAGGTACTTCATCTGTAAATATCTTACTTTCTTGTAATCATTTAATAAACATTTTCCCCATTACCTGCATCCCAAAAATGATGGAGTTCAATCTGACTCTGATTTAGATGTTTTAAATGTCCATTTCCATTGAACAATTGAGTTTAATTCTGACTGTGTGGCACACTTTATATTAGAGAGCACTCCCAATGTACTACATAAAACACATTTGCCTTGGGTGTGAGGTTTTTTCTACATGCTGTATTATAACCTATTAGTTAAAGTTGTTTGATAGACATATCACTTTAATTTATTCTTTTTTTCCCCAGCCAACCAAACCGATGGCTTTCTTCCGTCAGCTAAAACTTCTTCTCTGGAAGAATGGACTGGGAGTCATCAGACAGCCTGTGGGTGACATTTAAATGTTGTTGTTTTCGAAAGGTCTCGGGATTTAAAAAACAATAAAACTCAACATCTGCATCTACATGTTGGAAAGTGAATCCAGAGTTTTCATAACGTTAATGACACTTTTCCAAACCCTCAATGACTTGTGTTGCAGTTATGGTCCGTGACTTTGATCGCCTGGCCCCTGATCATCTTCATCATCATTGCTGTGACCCGCCACCAATTCCCTCCCATCGTAAAAGAGACATGTGAGTGTTTGATGGGACTAATGGGTATATTGTACACACTAACTCGGTGTAAATAAAGTACAAATACTCAAGAAGGAAAATATACTGTCCTGATCTTTTCTATATTATACAGATACTTGGGTTTTTCAGTGTCTAATGCAGCTTTGAATATTTCTAATTTTGGGTGATCCCATAAGCAGAAAAACTCAGAGCACGCCTGAAATATGCATCGTCACTATACTGACCCCACTTGGACACCAGGGAACATTTAAGGCCTGGACCTTCAAACTAGTGGACATTCCAGTTTCACAATTGGAGTAAATAAATGAAGAATGAAAGTCAAACCAAAGCAGCTTTCAGAAGAGAGCCTATCCCTTTCACTGTTGACATGGTGTTAGCACTCCTTTATTTCCTTAATCATGTGGACTGAGGTCACCTCTATGCCATTTTTAAGAAATGTGTGTAAAGGTGCTTCATGAGGGAGTGTCAAACATATACTATTGTTCTCCATCAAAAGCAAGGTTGTAAAAAAGGTGGTTGACTGTATGAATTAGAAAGTAACATTATAATACCCATGGCAAAAACTGCTGTCACATTGTTTGCTTAGTGTCTCTTAAATGTGACATTTTTTCTACACACACAGGGATTCTTTTTTGCAATTTAATAATCCCACTAAGCTGAAATATAAGAAATATGCACCCTTTTGTAACAGCAGGGCTCTTTTTTTTCATGCGGAAACAGGTAAAGAATTATGCCACGCCCAAAGCAGACAACAACGCCTCTTTTAGGATCTGAAAAAGATGGTCAAAATGACTTAAAAGTATGAAAAACGACCCTAAAGGTTTTTATTTGTCTCAAAACTATTTTGTAACCACTGGATATAAAATGTATTCTTTCCACAAGACAGCTGCGGGTTTTCTGAAATGTGTTAAATTATCATGTTTGGGGATAAGAAAAAGGCGGTCCCCATTGTTAACTTTGTGATTCCAACATCCTTATTTTAACTGCAGCAGTAATACTTATAAATAGATTCATTTTAATCCATTGTTTAACCCTTTTGGGTTAATATTAGGCTTTTTCAGATAAATGATCTTTCTAGCCATTCCAATTGTACAAAAAGGTTGGTTGGATCCAAATGATAACATTTGGGACTGATGTAACAGGGATTTTGAAATGAAGCTTGCAAACCTATGGTTTTGTAAGAAGTTTTTCAAGTGTCATTGCTGTCATTATTCAAAAGCTGGGCTTGCTTTGTATTGGAGAAAACATGACAATAGAAAATATCGCACATGCAATGTTCCAAGAAATCTGGCGTGACCATAGAGACTCAACAGCAACTTGATCCTTATTTTCAACATATTTCCTTTTGTCCTGTATTGTAGCGGTAGATGAGATTGCTGTCTGACAAAGAATGGTCTAAGTTACACACAGATAGTGATACGACACAGACAAAATAAGCACAGGCTTATTATCCTGGGATCAAACAGGTTTAAAGAGCCTCTTTCTCTTAAAGCTAACAATTTGATCCTCGCAAATGGAACACTGGATCCCCCTCCGAATATCTTGGTTAAAACTGAACTGACATGAATTTTTTATTTTGACTTGTCATACAAATGTTCATAAGTAGTTCGTCGATTAAAAGAAATCTGAGATGAGGAGTTAAGCATCATCCTGACAATAAAACTTAATTATGTCTCCTCAAGGTTACGTTGGTCCCCGAAACCTGCCGAGCACAGGATTCTTTCCCTTCCTTCAGACCCTCATGTGCAACACAGACAGCAATTGTCACAACACATCTCGCCTGGCGGACTCCGTGCCAAAATCATCAAGGAACAGGAGGTACTATATTACTAACGTACTTGAGGAACTTCTTGGCTACATGCATGAATAATAAATATTATAACAGATAATCTGTTGTGAATGAGAGGAAGGGGAACTACTTGTAAAAATAGTGTAAACAGAAGGTGAGTGATGAATTTCCTACCACTTTTTTTAGAATGTGTATTTCATTCGGTGGTTATTCAGAGAAACTTGTTTGGCTTACTAACACTGAGGTCTGAAAAATACCAGTACAAGAAATGAAAAGCCTTATGCAGGAAAGAGACAAGCTGATAAAAAGAAATTTAAATACTGCAGCTTTCAACTTAAATCTAGCAAGAGAAGAAGGATCATTTTGATATCAACAGGACTTTTGTTCAAAGAATCTTTCTTTAAAGAAATAGAACAGTATTTTTTGTGTTTGTTGACAGAAGAATGGAGGACGAGTCATTTAAACAGAAAGAAATGAAATCAGCTTTTGTAGTCATTCCCATTATTTAATTTCTATGCTTTCAACCATGGCAATTGGTTCAAGACTCATGAGACACCAACCGATTTGGGGAATGATCCTGAACGGCTGAGAACGGTTGAGAGATAAATTTGGACTCAGATATGGAACAAAACTCTTTTGTAAGCGACTATCTCTCTTCTAGTGCAGAGATGCTCAGGTTCGGCATTGTTTGGCAAGTGTGACTAGATGATTAGAAGGATCTGATCGTCAAGTGATTTGTTGTTGTTGTTGGACTTCTGTTCTAATCTTCTGAACGTACGCAACACCATGTTCCCAAGATGGTTAATCAGTGTACTTGAACTGAAAGTGAATAATCAACTGATGGCAATTACCTCTCATTTGAAGCCATATGTTCACCAAAACGGTGTGAAAAGGGGAATAAATTGGGGTTTTCTTGGCTTCTATTGTGGCTGGGTAGCTTGCAGCCACAAAAAAAGTAAGCTTCATAGGTGTGTGTTAGATGATCTGTCACAAAGTACCAAAACAGCAAGAATTTTAAAAATGGAAACAATTTCAGTTATAAATTTAGCAAAGTATGGGCTGTTAGTTTATAGTAGATAATTGTTCAGTCACTGGTCTGTTTTAAATTGCGTGCAGAATTGTATTTTTAATTATAAATAACCCTCTCAGAATACTAGTTAAGATTAGGCTTGTAGTAGATTATATTAAAAGCTGCCATAACTTTGTAAACATTTTACATGACAGGTCAACTCATGCGGAAAACACTTCCCCCTTGGAAAGTCTGATTCAAGAAGGAGAATTCTTCAGCTTGACTTTACCGAACGACACCAACAATGATCCTGCAGCACTGGTTCGGGTCCTGGAAAACATTTTTGGTAAATTGTTCACCTGTTGAATTATCAATTTTCAAGGTCTGAATAATTCATCAAAATTTTTAAACTTTTATACTCTTCCAACTGCTGACTGCTAGAATCTAATTTTTATTTAATCCTGCATTCAGTCAGACTAAAATGCTTCAAAGTTAGCCAGAGACACAGCACGGAATGGACAAGAAAGGACATCCTCTGCTTGTGGTGTATTTGTTGTCGTCATATGAATACCCTTTCAGCCTGAAACCATGTTCCCTTACTTTAAAGGTACGTCTTACCATGGAGATGGCAAGAAAATCTCTCTCATGAGTACCATCAACACCACTCTGGATGATCAGGTGGGTATCAAAAAGATACAATGAGGAGGGAGGAAAATGAACAGAAGTGTGCTCCAATAGTAGAAACGGATGACAGACTCTTTTTTCAATTATTGAAAAAAATTGTAATATTTCTTAATAGTCGGTGGACACAAGTTAAAAAAGTAAGTTACCATAGATCAGCAAGGTCTGACCAGCATTTGCTGTAATTAGAATGATTAAAAGTAAAGTTTCAGTTCAATAAAGGCACTGTTGTTCATACAGTAAGATTGGTATTTCCAATCTAGATTTGTTTGTTTTTTTGTTTGCTTTACCTCCGGGATAGGAAGGAGCCGAGTGGATCTAGCGATCCGAATGAATAACTTAAATCATGTTTCTTTCAGGAGACCTTGAACAGAATTCTGGAGTCAGTGAATGTTTTGAAGAGAGCCGTTTGCACAGTGACTCTGCCCATGATCAACAGAACCTCACCTGACACTCTAACATATGCAGTCATCACCTTCTGCGACTCCAACAGCACTGTGTTTGAAGTCTCAATTGACACACTCAACCAGGTTTGTCTTTTTATAAAGTCCAGGTTTTTTACACTCATGGTGCCAAAAGTCCGGTGCCTGTTTGTGACCGATGTTTTCTCTGGTTGTCAGATACTGACGGAGCTGATGCTGACACAGTCAGATGAGATTCTGTCAGCTGCTGGGGTTGCTTTGCTGTTTTTTGATCATCTGCAAAATGAGACTTCATTTTGGGAGAGCCTTCTTGTTCTGCCACAGATCTTCACCCCTACTTCTGACCAAGCGCTGAGCAGCATAGAAACCCTCCTCAAAACCCTACAGGGGTAAAGTACTTTCAAAGATGCATCCGTGCAAATGCGATAAATGGCTGATGTATGAGGGTTGTGTGGGATATTCTATAAAAGCGAATGTCATGAACTGTGAAAATCTAACAATGATGACTCTTTTGTAAATACATATGTGATCAAATTTAAAAATAATTGAAACTTTACTTTGTTTTGTTACCTGGCTCTTTGAGGCTTTTGTCAGAATATACCTAACTTTTTGTTGACCTTTTCCCTTTTAGAGCTTTGCTAACTTTGTCCTCACACATTTCTGTTAGGGCTATGCGAATAATCCAAAAGAATTTCCCAGAAATGGCTGACTCCCTCTCCACTGTGCATCCTTTTCTTGTTGGAGGTATCAACTTGATCCACTATGTCCAACACTGGCCTGGAAAGGGTAATTAAATACAACCTGCATCTTTGTTCTTATGGGTAGTATCGATGTAAATCTTAAATACTAGGTACAAGGTTTTGGTATTTTGATATAGCTCAGAAAGAGACTTACTTAAAAAAAAAAACACTAAATTTGCGCTAATGTTGGACTTTGTCATTTTGATCTGCTTAGATGTTTCCATTTCCCTTGGAGAGGTTGTCATGTTGCACAATGATTCACTGAGTGAAATAATGAAAAGTGTGCTACAAGAGGTGGAGATACCACTGGACAAGGTATGTTCCAACTGAGCACATTTCAGAAATACAGAGATGATTGGTAAACAAAGTCACTTATTCCTGCCACACATTAAACAGGATAACTTTTAAAAGGCCTTAACTGTCAGGGCCCTAGCTCTAGTTTCAGAGCTATGCCCTCTGGAAGGAAAGCCTGTTGTGTCACGTTTATTTCTCACGCTGAGTTAGAACCCAGATTCTGAAGCATTAAAGATAATAAAACCTGAAAAGAAACACATGGTATATGTTTTCTAAAGTTATAAGACTTACATTATCATGCTTTTTTTTGTTGTTGTTGGCGCCTGAGTACCATGTCCAAATAAGCAAATGTCAAAGGTTAGAAATTTGACAACAATTCTGTGATGAATTAAAAAACTGGTGTGTCTATCTTAGGCTATTGGCCTGACCTTAGACAAATCCATGGTGCGCTCGTACCTGTGTGACAACAGCAGCAAGTCCATGTCTCTCACTGTGGCATGCAGCACAGGCATTGTGGACCTGCTCTTGCGCTGGATCAGTCCAGACAAGGTGGCAAAACAGGTAAGCTATCTTTCTAAGTTTTCTGCACGATGAATTGCTGACATCGGAAAAGACTCAGCTAAGTTTGAACTGGGGTGGCATGTGAGGTCATGCTGTTGAGTACATGAAATTAACGGTCTTTTTCTGCATAAAAGATTTTGATCATGGCAACAGGCAGCTGCAGCTCCAGGTAGCACCTGGGAAACAGAAACCTAAGTTATATCCAATAAGCACTACCATAACAGCATGCATGTGTTGATAAGATGATTCCCAGTCAGAAGCTATTAGCTAACACAGGCATAACTTAGTGTATTTGCGATGTCAACTGAACATGAGCTAATGATATTGGTCTATTTGTGTATGACGTCACTGTGTGTGTGCCCCTTTTTCTTAATGGGCAAGTCGTCTTCAGCCTCTAACCTTTTCTCATTTCAATTATACACCTCATAAACAAACTCAGAAACTAAAAAAAAAAAAAACGATGTCAGAGAAAAGTGCTCTTTTTTATTTTTTATTATGGACAGACCAAGGCAGATTAGGTAGCTGCTTTACTGCCTGGGTATTTATTGCTCTGAGTTGCCACCTCTCAATTTTAAGACAACGTATTTTTAAAAGTGTCTTAGTTTGATTCTTTCTCCGTTTACAATGATCACGCTCAATTTACTATAAGACAGTAGTATGAAGTGTATGGAAAAATGTTTTGACATATCTGGAAGAACAGTATATCCTCTTTGAAACAGCAAGTGCAGCTGTAAGTAGCTAAAGGTGGAGTATGTTCATATAAAAGTCTCTTCAGCTGGCTTTCATGTGCTCTTCTTAGTCAACATGAACTTTTATACAGGTGGCTAGATGATCTTGAAGCATTCTTAGTCTTAGTGAAGTGATATAGAATTAGCAACAATGGAGTCCTTATTGCAACAAAATAGCCCAAAAAAGCATTCCCCTTTATTTAGTACATAAGAAGATATGTCTTGTAACGTCAGCAGACAAAAGCAGCCACAGATGTCCCTTGATATATCTCCCTTATTTTATCAGTCTATCTTTAATCCTGTTTTTCGGGCATTTCTGTTATGCAGGTCATATTCATACAAGGTCTCTGTAGGCAAAGTCTTAGTCATAAAACAGGTTCTCCAACTATATCAAATGAGATAAAGTGAAGTCGATTATCCAGAGAAGAGGCTTTAGGTAAAGTGGATGTCCTTTTGAGCGAGATGAGAGCCAGATGAGTTGGTTTGGGCATCAGGTCAGGATACCTTCAGGTTGCCTCTCAGGGGAAGTGTGTCTGATATGTTCCAGGGCTTGAGGCAGATGCTGGACTAGCTGAAGTGATTATATCACTCTGCTGGCTGGGAAGTCAAACAGTGTCTCCTGGAGAAAGTTGGCTGGGAAAGAAAAGTTTATGCTCAGACTGTTACCCCTTAGGTTCAGTCATTGATTTATGGCAGAAAAATTAGATGGCTGGATTCATGTACCTTTTGATTTGTGTAAAAAGTGTTTTTTTATTCCTCTCCATTATATCTAATGTATCACTTAACATTCATACATGAACATATATTTACATTTGATCATTTGTAAATATACAAAAGAGCAGATTATGTCCTCCCTGTACTGACACTGTCGTCCAACATTAATTTGCTCATCTGTGTAGAAATTGATAGAAAGTAACACATAGGAGTTTGTTAATACTTTCACTTTAATAATTTGCTTCCAAAAGAAATCTTTTGGGTATCCTCTCTTCGTTTTTTCCACCCTGTGTCATTTATGTAACTCCCAGGCTCTCCTGGCGTGGAGCAAGCACGTGGCAGCACATGATGTTTCGTTTGCCAAAGAGCTGCTGCACAGTCTGATGGGAGGCTCATCCTCAGGAGATCAGGGAGGCTACAACATCCCAAGGTCCCGGCGTAGCATTGTTGCACAACCTCAAAACATTGAGGAGGAGCTGTAAGTGCAGTCCCACAAATTTTTCTTTTGCATAAATGATATTAAGTACATACATTAAGGCTACTGAGGCTTTCCAAAGTCTAACGTTTGATTCCTTAAATTTAACAACATGCTATAAACTTTTCTTGCTTCAAAATGGAAATGCCTTTTCATTAGAGACTTGTTCACAAAGCAGGACGCCCCCCCAAATAAAATAACAAAACAAAAAAAAACAAGTGGTTATTCACGTTGAACCTGTTTCTTTGCTTTGAAAGGTTTCTGGCGGTCGGTCAAACACTTTTGGAAATTGCAAGAATTGAACCAGAGGTGGACATGGTTGTCCAGAGAGTCCTAAGAACTGGCTTTCAGTCCATGAAGGCTACAGGGTTGTCGTTACACACTGTACAAGGTAATACTACAAAAACTGCGGTAGAAATCATATACTACCGCAACATCGAGAAGTTTGAGGAGTGACCAAAATCCTGCAGGCCATACAGCTTTTAATGTTTGGAACATAGTTTACATTTATCTTCATATACTTTAACACTATGTCACTATAATTATAATTTTGATATATCATATCACTATAATTATCTCCTTGTAAAGTTTATATTGTAGTTGGTGGAACTGAGCGGTGAGTGGCTTGAGCTCACACCCTTTTTCCAGGAATTGATGTCAATGCATAACCAAAGAGGGATTGGTGGAGTCGTTGAGCAACATTCACACTCTCAAAAGAAAACTGCACGTCATAGAAAAAAAAAAAGAAGTAATTCAAGGTGTAACTAAAAGAAGGGTGGCAAAGGGTATTGTCCGGGGGGAAGAAAAGGACCTTTGCTTTCTAGGAAGTCTGTTTCACTGAAGTGAAGTTAGTAAACTCAATGGGCTTTTTTCCCTTTTTGTGTACTTGTTGTCTGCACAATCTTTCACAGAAATGACGAGCAATGTCCTGAAAGATGCCAATCGTCTCCAAATGACCTATCACCTGCTGCTCACCAACCAATCTGAGGCAAGCGTTTGGATCAACAAAGTGATGGACAGCGTGATAGAAGTGATCACGCAGGTATGGGCATAGCTTTTCAGTTTCCCACAGAGCTTGACTTTTTGATTAAAAAAACCTAATTACAACCTTAATTTTACCTCCGTACAAAACCACAAATCATTTAAACTGTTCTAACTGTGTTGTGTCTGTGCATGAGCAGCACTGATAAAAGCAACAGATCAGGTGTTTCTATTAGTGTAAATTTCCTTGTGTGTGAAAATGAATATACAATTGGGAGGTGAAAAAAAAGGATTTTTGAACAATGCCATAAAGGATGATGGACTCAGCCCTGGAGCTGGATTTTTTTATTTATAATGATCCACTGGGTTATCAACTCTACTGTCACATGTGTGCTGTACGGTCAAGTGAAATGACATATTGTGTTGTAAGAAATGTTGATAAAGAGAGGAATTACTCTGCAGGTGATGTTGTTTTTTGCCATCTTTTTACTAGATTCTGGGATCAAAACCTCTAACATGTGAAGACGTTCTCTCGCCCTTCGAGTGGCTCTTATCCTCCAAGAGCATAAAGATGGAGGTGTGGAGATCAATGCTCTGCCAGAACAACTCTGCTCTGGAGCAAGCTTTGATAAATGACTGGATAGATGTGGTTCAAGAGGTAAAACTGATTAATTCAAAGCTTTTTCTCCTGTACCGACAGAAAAAAAATACTGATCTGAAGTTTCCACTCTAAGAAAAAAAAAAGCATCTGTGATTTCATCGCAGCTCATTTTGTTTTTCCTGTAACAAATCTATTGACACTGGCCTAAGTTTTTTAAATTAATTGCGTCTTTTATTTGGCACTGGTCATTTTAAGCCTGTGTTTTAGCCATCCTTTTGATTCTGACAACATAACTCAAGTTTATTTTAAATGCTGCTCTGTATTTCCTGTCTCAGGTGGTAGAAGTGTACAGCACCCTCACAGGCCAAGCAGACTTCAACATAACACTCCCCATGATCCTGTCTGAGTGGCATAACCTGCAGAACAAAAGCCTGCAGTTTGGAGAGTTTTTTGACAAACTGGTCACAGAGCTGGGTGCAGCATACTGGATGAACTGGATGCCTGAGAACACAACTCATGACATTACTGGCACTCTTCAGAAAAGGTGTTGATGTACTTTCATTCTATTGTTGAACAATGAGATGGCATTATTATGTAAAGAATTGTCACCCCTTTGAATGGTCAAATCACAAAACTCAGACACTTTGCTTTAATTTTGTGTGCTTAAAGTCTCAACAATGTCATGCTTTTGCTCCACTTGTAGTGTTTTAATGTTCATGGTGAGGTTTGGGGAAAAGATTGAGAAGAGTGAGACTTGGCCTCAGGTGAAGAGCTACTTCCACATGGTTTACTGGATTGTTAACTACAGGCCTGGTGTGAAACCTCCACCAGCAAACTGTGAGTGAATATGATGATAACATAGCATGATGTTTATGTGTGAACACTAATTTTCTCTGTGTAAATTGAAGATTTATGGGGTAGCTATAATAAAACGCAATGGCAGATAGAATGTTCAGGGTGTAGAGAAAGAAACATCCCTCCAAATAATTAACCATATCGCTATTCAATAATGAAGCAATTTTCCATGTTTATACTTTGCCTTTTAGGTTCTGTTGACACTGACTCCTTAGCCATTCATTGTGACACCGGCTTGAAGTGGCCATCGTTTGCTAATGCAATGGCACAGGCTCTGATGTCACCAAGCCAAGATGTTCTGGTGAAGTGAGTCAACAAGTTTTTTTTTTCCATTTGGTGTGAAAATCATGTTGCTGCAATGTGCACTTTGGGGTCTTAGGCTCTGCCTTTAAACTAGTAAGTTAATATGTTAAAGCTGTTACTTAGAATATAAAATATGTCAGATAGTTAGATGAGAGAATCAGTTCCTGTTCTGACGTTGAGGACAATGTATGACTTGGCTTATTTTCAAAACAAAAGATGTGGGGAAACTGATCAGTCCAGTTTGGGGGGTTAAAAGCACTATAAACAGACCAGCTCATTCCGATGTGAGCCATTGCTCACACATTCCTACATGGGCATGTGACGCCGGTGACATTCAAGAGGATCAACAAAAGCATTCATTATGATAACACAGAACGTGAGATAGCATAATTGAACTTGCTATACTTCATATCGGTCCGCCAGGTTTGTCAAAGCGCATTGCCGTACCATGACAGGTTTTCTATCTCTGTGAAAAAAAACATTGTAATAACACACAACCTGACTTGAATGTCTGATCAAAAGATAGTGATATGGATTTGGACCAAAAGGAAATGGGTTTTACTTCATAATTAATCCCTAAAAGGCAGAAATGTCATCCGAATATAAAAGAAAATGTCCGTTTAGCAAAGTCAACCTTTCTATTTGTGTTATTATTATCATTGTTTTAATCGTTATCGGACAATTACGATGTTTTGTCATTATAAAATAAGCAAATTTATGATGTAACCTTTTACTGAATTTCTTCACTCAGGTCACTACAAAACTAATTTTTTTTTCTTTTTTTCCCCCCACTCTTTCTTTTACTCCATAGTTTCCTTAAAGGAGCTGTGAATCTGTTGCAGCATTTATATGGTGACATGTACACTCATCTAGCCGCCTCATATCTGAAACAAGAAATCAAAGGTGGAGATGCCCTCTCAGGTTACCTGATAAACTTGATGCACAACTTGGACAACTTTGTCCAGATGATCAGCGTTCTACCCGATCGAAACATCTCAGACTCTTCGTTATTGATTCCGGTCATCAGTAACCTGTTAGAGTCCTCAGGTCTGACCCCCCTCCTGCCGTTGCTCTTCAGTGAGGGTCCCCTCAATGCCTCCATGGTGCTTGATGTGGCCTCAAAGGTTGGAAGGCTCAACCAGAACATCTTTACATTCAATGAGACAGACCCAACAATGCCTGAACTTGAAGGGTTGATAATGCAGTTTCTCTCCTTGGAGGGGAACCTCACCTTGTCTCTCCCTCACATCATGGCACACAATCTCCTAACGTATTCCAACTCGTTCCACCCTGAGGAAGTGGCCCATCTCAAAGAAGCCCTCCAGCCTTTCACAAATCAGACCTCAGCTGGCCTTGTTGAAGCCATCCTCAGTGCTATAGAGCTTCTGAATAAAGTGATAGGTTCACCAAATGCTGAGCCAACTACCATCATCCTGCGGTACATACAGCAGCTTCAAGAGTTTGTTATTTCTCTTTACAGACTGAGAAAGATTGAGAATTTCTTGCTGCCAAATGGGCAGCTGAGCCCAGCTCAAGTGACTGATCTCCACATGCTGTCCAAAGATTTTCTCAATCTCCTCACTCCCGAGGGGCTTCAGAACCTCGCTCAGGCTGGACCACAAACTGCCCAGGATGTTGTTTTCCAGAAGTTTGTGTTGTTTCTGCCACCTGCCCTCCAAAATGAAACTGCTCACTTTCTCCAGGATTTCAAAGCTCTGCAGTTTCAGGTATCCAAATGTGCAGAAGGACACAACTGTTTGGCTGGAGTGTCAGAAATCTTCACATTCCTGGATCAGATATTACACCTGATGCTTACGGCAAATGGAAATGTCACCATTAGGATAGCTCCAAACATTCCTGTGGGACGGGAAAGTGAAGAAATGGCATCCCTGTTCTTTTCACTCCTCCTGTCACCAAATGACGCTAACTATGTGAAAACATTTAGACAGGCCCTTGATTTCATCAAGTTTGTCCTGGCAACCCCAAATATCAGTGTTGCCAGTGTGCAGAATGCTCTAAAACAGTCAAACTTAACCATTCAAGAGCTGAATGAGATCACTGTGCTTGCAGGAGCTGCCAACTTTAAAGAGCTGATGGTGAACGTGATGGAGATTGTCAATGTCCAGCAGTGTTTTGAGCCTCAGAATGACCCGACGGTCACTGCCCACTGCGTTATGGGGCTGATAAAGGGAGTCAGCGGCTTTCTTACAAACCTTCCCGCTCTCCGTAATGAGACAGTCACCCTCTCTCTCATCCCTCAAATTGTCAATCAGACTATCAAGGGTGTCTTGCAAGTTAACTTCAGTTCTGATCCTAACATGGTTGTCATGCATACATTAAACACCACCCTGGCCAATATCAAGATGAGCCTTCAGCTGAGCCAGCTAAACACTCCAGAGATCATGAATGAAATCCGAGTGGTAGAGGGTCTAATCCAGCTGGTTTCCAACATGGAGCCGTACAACAGTTTGAATGCCACCTTGATGAAGGACCCCATACTTGTCCAAAGGGTTTACCTGGAGCTTGTGGAGTGGTACTTGAAAAGACTGGAAAACATCACCAGCAGCAGTTCATTCTCTTCGCTCCTTCAGCCCTTTTTCTCCATCACACAAATGCAAGTGGCATCACAGCTGGCTCAAACAGAATTTTCCATGTTTGTAAGCAAAAAGATCGAGTTCCTTATGAACAACCTCAAGTACCCGATAGATGGTTTGGGAGTGAGTGCAATTGGCCAAACAGCAATAGAGATCACTCGACAACTTTTGGACTTCATCAAAGTCAGCCTCGAGCTTCAGAATAACAATATGCTTTACGGCGAGCTATTCAACACATCCGCTCTGAGTTCCGCTGAGCTCCAGATCAAGCTCTACCTGGACCTGATTGAAAAGTGGATGAAACAGCCCAACATCCCATCTCTCCTCACCAGTATGCTTCAGTGGGGAAACTCCTCCCTGACTGCATCCACACCTGTGGCAGACATCCACCAGTTACTCCAGTCGACGGCTACATTTCTCTACGGCGATCAGCTGGTATACCTCTCCATGATAAGAAACATCACCCAGTCTGTGAGCAAAGCCCTAATGGTTTCAGAGCAACCAGGTGGCCTGGAGAGTGAACAGTTCGAAGCTGCGATCTTGGAAGCAGCCCAGAGAGCGATGCAGATCCTGGCCGCGGCCGCCGCCCCTCTGCCACCTCACGTTCAGGAGGACATCCTGGAAATTATCCGAGGTTCTCTTAAACTCATCATCAATCCAAATGAGAGTTTTGCCTCTTCACAAAACATCTCCCTTCAAATCCTGAAGATTTCCGAGCGGGTCATCCAACAAACACTGCCAGAGATGTTTGCTGAGTACCTACTTGCAGTAGTCAAGTTGGCAACAACATATTTCAAAGGGGTGACTGAGGGCGGCGGACCAGACAAGTGGAATGAAATGTGAGTGATACTATTTAAATATGTAAAGAAGCTGAAAAGATCAAGAAATAGTGGAGGTTTAAAAATAATCTCTCATTCCGAATATCTGTGTATAATTAGTCATATGGTTTATTTATGAGTAATGATAAATGTTTTGTTATTGAGAAACATTTTTACAAAGATTTTTCAACTGTGTTTTTTAAAAGGAAGCTTAATGTTCCGCTATGTGTTGTTAGCCAAAAAGAAAAGAGTTGCACACTGTTGCATTATTTTCATTGCTGCTTAAAACAATTGTGA
Source organism: Menidia beryllina (assembly GCA_013363375.1). Lineage (NCBI taxonomy): Eukaryota > Metazoa > Chordata > Actinopteri > Atheriniformes > Atherinopsidae > Menidia > Menidia beryllina. The sequence goes on from JABUIW010000214.1 coordinate 7,713,119, forward strand.
AAATGTTGATCTGCTTTGTTTTATGCAGAATTCTTGATGAGATGAAGACAATCCAAAGCCTCTTGCCACCAAACAGCACTGCCCAGGCCTACATCTCTGTCCTCATTAACGTCACTCACTTCATCTTGGAGTCTGGCCAAGGCAAGTGAACACTTCACAACATGTTGAAGTCTAATGTAGATGTTTTAACGTGCACCTCATTATCCAAAGAGCTTACTCTGGGCAGCCCAGGGACCAAAGGGGACCGGAGTACTATAGATTCCTCAACTGTGGTTGTGTAAGAATTTGGTTGGAGCCCAAGTTTGCATACACTGTTAACTAAAGTTTTCATGTTTATTACAATTTCAGGAAATACAAGCCTCTGGGAAACTTTTGCTGGAGCATCATTTGAAACTTTACCAGAACTTATTGGCCAGGTAATGCGCATGGACAGTTTGAATCATATTACCTGAATATAACAATTCACTTCACCCTTGTTATTCATCTCTTACTTACAGCTGGGAAAACTCGTGAGCATGTTTTTGCAACTTCTTATGGGAGGCACAAGCTCACCTGCTCCATCTCTAGGGGAGCTGACTCATCTTGTACCGGTTCTAGAGCAAGTGATGACTGGAAAAGCAGACCAAAACACATGGGACAAGTAAGTTCGGTTTTTCAGGCTCAAGAGAAATAAGATAAACAAATGATTAGTTCAAATAATCTTTTTTATGTGTTGCATTAAAGTGCTGTTCAGTTCTGTGGCAACTTTAAACCAAATGTGATTTTTTTGGTCTCAGATTTGAACAGATGCTGGCGGCCCTACTGTCAACTTTTGAAAGGACAGAAGAATGGAACAGCACCATGTCTGTTTTGCCTCTGTTTGAGAAGAGCATCGGAAGTTTGGTGAAGAACATGCAAGCAGAAAATGGTGAGAGAGATAATATAGAAACACTGATCGATAATGGTCAAAGAACCAGAAAAAGCAAAAAAAACATGATGGGGTTAGTTGAGTATAAAGGATAAATAAACAATAAATAAACAATAAAAATAAACAATTTTATACTGGTTATTCCTTCTGCTGTCTTCCAAACAGCGCACAATTATTTTTCATATCCTTGCTAAATGAGATCAGTATTTAAACGCATCTTGATTATTGAATTTCCCAAGGTTCATGGCTTGGTTTCCTTATACAGAATGGTGTATGCCATTCCAAAGTTCATATTTGATAAAATCCAAACACATGTTTATACAGTCTGTAAAATAACTACAGATGTTTGACATAAAAAAGGGATGCAATGAGCCCTTACTTGTATTAATTATTTTTTGCTTAAACACAACGGTATGTAAGAATATGCATACAATCTGACAGTCTCACCTGGACAATTTAGTGGACTGTGAGATTAAAAAAACATGCGTTTTGCCTTTAGGTCATGGGATATCTGGTACGGAGTGTTGAGAATACATTGAAACTTAATATGCTGTGTTTGTGATGAAATGACTTTAAAACTTGAATTAACATCAGAAATTCAAGGTTTTCCTAATGAACACAAAGGAATTTATGCCACTGACTTCTTGTTCCTTCTTCTTTTCAGTGATGATAATGAGCCTTCAGATGCCCATGGTGACCCTGATGAGAGACATTGCAGTGTCTGTGAACAACAGTCAGTTTATGGTGTCTGAGATGTCACAGGGAATGCAGCTTGCCATTGAAGGCACCATTCAAACAGTTCAACAGGTCTGTTTGTGTTCACTGAAGTATAGAGAGAACACAAACATCGTTGATAGGCATTGTGTATGCCTGTCTTCATGGTCATTTGCTGGAACTCTTTTGCTGACGTGCTTGTGTCAGTGAGAATGTACAGTATGTCAGAGAGGAAGTACAAAGCCAGTTCTTGCATTAGTCGTCATGCATAACTGCATTTAACAAAACCAATGCCTTATCAGGGCTCACATCTAATTTAGGAAGGTTTCCAAACAATACATTGATTCAAAAGGACATTCTCTTGTTCCTGTATCCACAGTTATATCTGTATGCACAGGCATTTGTACAGCATTTACATAACAAACATCAATTTGGGCTTATCCAGAATCAGTACATGTTTCTACATTAGTGTATAGTCTTTAAAAAGCTAAACATGTGCAAATGCAATCTGTATTATACTTTTCTATAAAGTTTAAAACAAGATCTGTGAGTTATTTCCCTTGTGTCCTACCTATGATGTTTGTTTTACTTTAATTTTAGAATTTTTAACTACAAGTAAAAGTACATAATATTTTTATTAAAACTTCGTTGCACCTGATAATGTTTTTTCTTTATTTTTCTTTAGGCAAATGGTACACTGGAATGCACTGAGGCTATCAAAGCGTGGGAACCAGTTAGAGAGGCAGCAGGGTTAAGTCCCCCCACTTTGTCAGCGTGGTGTAACATCAGCCTACAGCCTGTTTTGGATGCCCATGCTGCGGCTCAGAATGTCTTCTTTCACCTGAACATGAATGTGAGTAGAGACATGGCAACTTAAAATGGAAGCAGCTACCAAACAGATTTGATCAAATGCAGTGCTGGTTTCTGTTACCTAAGTACAAATATCAGTTTCACCACTTGATGGCAGTGTTGACACACAGAGGAAGCCAACGTTTGTCTATGGTCCATCTCTGCTTCTTGTGTTTGTACAGCACATGGACTCGGGGCCTGTAAGTGTGAACACCGCATCTGGAAGGATTGTCAAAGCAGTGCAGCTTCTCTACCAAGTCAACATGAACCGCTCACTTGTGGTAAATCAGTTCATCAACACTTTCTCCAGCCAGCTGAATGAACTGATGAGCCAGCCATTGAGTCCTGAGGCGCAGACTTCCTGGTACCAACAGTTTCAAGACACACAGTTGCAAAACAGGTCAGCTACAGCTGGTTTATGTCATTGCTTAAACACCATGCTTTTGAATCGGTAGCAACTGACATTTGAGGGAAAAAAGTATTGTCATTATTCATTTGATTTTGGAAAAAACTTTATCATACGCAAATTAGTTTTTGGGCATTAATGAATTACATTAAAAGAAATTACATTATTATAAATCTGTCACAACAGGTGTCTGTTTATACCAATAAATACCTTGCTAGAACATGCCATTGCTTTCTGTCACATAAAGATGTGCGCTGGTGCATCCAAAAACGAAATCTCACTGAAATTGACAGAAATTCCATTTGATTGGAGAATAGTTCCTATATTTGTATCAGTTAACACCAGTCCCACCCAGACTCACAGGCACCACCTCACCTACAGTGTACGTGAACTCATCATGAACTTACCACTCCATTTGCTGTTACCATGTTAACCAAATGCACCAGTCAAAACCAATTTGATTTGTACATAATTACACAAGAAATTGGGGTGTTCGCATTAGCATTCAGATTGATTAATTTAATGCAAGCCTGCCTGAAAACAGTCCAGTGCCCAAACCGGTAACAGCTCAACAATGATTCAACTGACTGAGACATCCTCTTAAAATTGATTTCCTGTTTTATGCCAGCTGCAGTAATGACTTGGGCACGGTGGTAAGGATCATATACTGGATATCACAAGGAATCAGTCAGGTCTTACTACATGAGTTATAAATCAGTGATCACAGTGGAAAGGCCCTTCACTGTATTATAGAGGATAAAATGGTATTAGCTAGCATTAAGTATGAAGATGAGGAGATATTCTCTCTTTCTAAATATGAGAAATCAGTGGAGTATTGGATCATTGCATTAGAGAAATGTAATTTAAACATTGCTTGCAATGCACTATACTATACAAAAAAGTCACATGTGGTCTGACAACCATATCAGACGTTTTCCTTTTTTTTCTCCAAAGGACTACATCAGAAAAGAAAATGTTGACATTCGGTGAATTTGTCTTTTTTTGCAGTATGGCTTCCATTACGCAGCTATCAGATGAGCTGCTTGCGGTGGCTCCTTTCCTGATACCATACTTTGAAGCTGCAGTAGATGCACTGACCCACACTGTGAACAACCTCCACCTTGCTCAGAATAGCACCTCCTCACAGCAGCTGTTTGAACAAGCAGCACTGGTCTTTCTAACCTCTGCAAACATCACCTCAAATGACGATTTTTCCATGATGTGGGGAAATAGTGCTGATGGTAATGGGACTCTGTTTGCTGACATAGTGAGAGAGGTGCTCAAACTAATGATCAACATGAGGTTATTTGAGAATCAGCCTGGGGTTTATCAAGCCCTGGAGCAATTCTTGGCGTCCAATGAGACAAACCTGATGGTGCAGAAGTTCGTTGAGATGTCTGTGTGGTTGGACTCAACTCAAGCGTCTGGACTGGATCTGCTGAGTCAGGTTCTTCCCAGACTCTACAAAATCCTGCAACCTCTGTTGTCTGTCCTGAAAAGAATGAATGTGGGCTTTCCCATGGATACTGAACTCTACGTGGACCTGGCTGGAAACATAATCGCAATGTTCAGACAGTTTGTGAGCACCAGTGATCTTGTGCCCCCCATGCACCATCAATTTGGCACATTCCACTCAGAGCTAGCAGGTGGCCATCAAATGAGGAGCGTCAGGCGAAGACGTGACGTCTCGATGATGATGACAGCAGACCCCCTGGATGACTTCATAGACCTTATCAACATTGACTACCCCACCATGTTCAGAGCCATTTCTGTCCCTCCAACTTCGACAGAGTTATTAGAGACGGCCCACATGTTCTTTGTAAATTCCGATCTGAACATTGTGATGAAGGGAGCGACAGAAGGCATGCCTTGGAGCTTGAACGCCTCTCGGGAAGCAACTATCGATGCTGCCCTCGGGATGTTCTCCTTCCTCACCCACCCTGGCTTGTTTCAAATGTAGGTATTATTTTCTCTAATGTGTCGTTTGGAATCATTGCAGAAAAAAAGTTGCCTTAGTGCACTGAATCTCTCTGAAACTGCCTTCATTTTAACTTGGTCAGCGTTATGTTATGGTGCTGTTTATGTCTTTTATATTCCCTATTAAATTTTCTGCAGGTCATCAATGGATCTCCTGACAAATTCTGTTGAAATGCTTCCCAATGGCTTTCCATTCTCTACTGAGATTAAAAGTATCACCAGGGCACTATCAAGTGAATCTCAAGGTAATTCAAACATTTTAAAACTAATTTGAATTCATTAGTGGACATAACACAGCTCGTTTAGGTTGCTTAGAAGTTCAGGCTTTTCTGTCCACCATTTCCAGTTCAGGATTTCCTTTTTGAACTAAGTTATGAAGACTGCAGGCTTCTTTGTCCAAAGCCTGATTTATTGTGTAAAACGAGCACCAATTAGTTGGACAGATCATTCCCAAAGGAACACCAATGGTAATTTCCCACTGACTCCTCACCAGTCTTTCTTTTGTTGTACTAAACAACTCACACTTGTGCTGCAGTGTGAATGCAAAAGTACAGTCTGCTGTGTAATAGTCGCACAGCTTGGAACTTTGCCATCCTGCAATTTATTGCCAGTGCAGGACCAAAAGAAGAGCTTAAAGTGTTTTGTCAGTACTACTGTGGCTGTATACACGATTATAGTGCAGCAAAATTCATTCTGGAGATATGAGGAATAAGACTTCACAGTAGCTTAGCTTGAGTTCCCAAAGAGCCCAAGGCCATATGGCCCTTCTCCAGCAGAAAGCCACTCAGCACCTTTTTAAATCTCATTAGCGAGGTAGAATTCAATCACTTATCCTGTCCGCCCTCGCTAAATGTCTCCCCTTGCATTCGCACAAGTGGACAGCTATGACCTCTTTTTAATTTTCGTCTGTGCTTGCACGATAATGTTTTCACTGCATAGAGTCATTCCGTAAGCAGCTTCGCTTTCTGCAACCCTGCTCAAATTCCACCTCACAAACACAATCACACAGCAAGCTGTTGTGAATGCAAAGGTTGAGTAGTCTGATATTAAGCATTACCATTGTCTAATTTTGGACTAATTAAATATTCTGTCATCACATCTTGGAGCCTGAGGTGCTGCCTTTCTTAAGGCCTGTCAGAAGTGTTTTAATGCTTGGCAGCCTCCACTGCGGCAGGCCCTCTTGGCCCCATCAGACCCACGCTGGGCTTCACTTTAAGCACGTAACCTGCCGCATTCTGCTTGACGATGACGCTCCATAATTGTGCAAGTCGTAATGAAGCCCATTGGGATGTCATGTCACTTTGTCACCTTGCAGACCTAGCTCTTTAAGATTCTACACTCTCAACACAGTTGCATCTCTTTTAACCTCTCGTCTCACCCCTCTGTCTCCCTGCCTCTCCGACCCGTCACAGAGAACCTGATAGTCATGCAGCAGACTGTCCAAACAATGACCGAGCTTCTCCGGATCAGCCCAACGGAGCCGCGGTTCACAGAGCAGCTGCGCCGCCTGAGATCCCAGGTCTGTGCATTAATTGTTACACTTTCACCTAAGGGGTTATTTTTGTCTAAAAAAACCCCAAAAGACTTTTAAAAAAATGGGCTGAAAACAATGCCCTAAAAAATTAGTTGGTGTGATTCAGTCATCCATAGATTTGTAAGGAAAAATGCAACCTCATGGGATCAGCATCAACTTTCTTTTGCTGATTGCAAAAACAAAGTCACACTTCTGCCACAAATTAACAGCAATTCTTTTTAAGCAACTAGGAAAGCAAAATTAACATTTCAGGATTTCAGTTCAATTTGATTAAAGTTGGTAAGTCTTAACAATGATGCTCAATCCTGAGCTGAGCTTACACATGGTTATATTCTAACTGTAAACTGTAATCTGAATCAAAGCAACAGAAACTGAAAGATAAAGCACCAATTTGTGACTCTAATTATCGTTAAAAGCTTTGAAAAGGAATAGGACAATTGTTGTCATCTCATTTGAACACTGTGTGCAAAACATGTTTGGTCATTATCATGCTCCAGGATATGGGAATATGTTTCTTTGCATCTTTCTATTTCTCAGAAACTCATTGGACAAAATTTAACGTATATTGTTCACTGTATAGACCGTACTTATCAAAAGTGGTAGAGTGGCAGAGATCGCTCAGTCGCTGAAAATGTGCTCTCCCAGTCGTCACAGCAGGAAATTACAGCGTTATTGTTGCCTGTCTGACTGATATGTGTTTTGCAGGTGTGTACCTTGGAGAGCATGGAGTCTGTACACCGGCTGATGCTGACCCTTTCTATCGAACCTGGGCAGCTCTGTCACACTTTTCTGCCCAGCCTGCAAATTCTAGCTGAGAGTTTGCTGATGAACACAACCTCTATGTCTGAAGTAATCTTCCAGGCTGTCATTGGGGAACCCAGGAGCTACAATGTCCAGACAAACTGGTATAGAGCTGTCTTCATCTGTCAACAATGTCAGCATGTTGTGCAAAAGAAAGCTGCTTTTGTTGCTGTCTGGAGCTCTACTGCTCATACTGTATCTTTTTCATGTTGTTTGCTAAGTAGCATCTCAGAACAGTCAGTTGCTCTTAGTCAATGTTATTCTGAAATATTTGATGGCAGAGAAGTCTAAAAATAAAATAAAAATCATATTATTTTATAATTGATTTGAATATTTGTGTGACTGTGATTACAGGACCTCTGTATTGAGTCAAGGTTTGGGCTTCAATACCAGCAGCCTCGGCTCTCTTAAGATCAATTTCACCTCTCCAGGTGAGTTTGCAGCCTAGTTTAAAGCCAACACGTTGTTCATTTACGTTGGATGTCATCCAATAATAGCTGGTTAACATTATGACTCAGGAAGACAATTTTCTGTCAGACTATATGTGACTTTTAAGAAAAGTGTGTCTTTTTAGTTGCTGTTGACACTAATTTGATTACAAAAAGACACGCAGTAGACGTTAGAATCTAATTTTCAGCCCTTTGTTGCCCAGGTGTGGTCACAGTTGGTGAGATGCTGAGGAATGCTACAGCCTTTGTTCTGGATGTGCAACGGCACATGGATTTCAATCCTGTGGCTCTGCACCTCCTAATGGAAACCATAGTACCAAACAGCAATTTAGAGGTGGGCCAGGACCTGCATTTTCTCCAATTTAAAAGACTGCATGTGTCCTATATACAACTGATGCTACTGGTGCATGATGAATGTAACTTCAAACTTCATAAAAAATAGGTGCCTGCCTCTACAGAACAATCCCTTTGTGGCTGTTCTCTCCACATAGGAGAGGATAAAAGCTTGTGTGGCAAGAAACCCTGACAAAAATAACTGAAATGGAGTTTGTCAGCTGTAGATTACACTTATGATGAAGCTAACAGCAGCTGACTACTGAGTGGCTGAGGATCACACACACGACTCATACTCATCTAGCAAATTAGTAAAAGCACACATTAGATACCCTGTTTTTTTTTTGGTATTGTTTAACTGTTTAATATCTCACATAAACCTTCTGATAACCTGCCCTCTAACATATGACTTATTGAGATGTGAGAAGGGGGAGAAAAGTTTCACTCAAATTACGGTTTAAATTCCAACTGTAGATGAGGGATTTGGAAACCTATTTGCCATTTTAAGCAACAGGTAATGTGTTTTTAAGGGAAAAGATTGCCCATGTTTAAACTCCTTCTGTGCCTGTGCACCCTCTCAAAGCTCATGATGGCTTGTTTCCATATCTCTTGTAATGTGTTTTGGAACAGATCCTGTCCTGGCTGGCAAACCTGCATCAGTGCAACACCGGAGCATTTACAGACACGAGTGAGACAGATGAAATCATGATGAAGACCTTCTGCTCCCTGTCTGCTGAGGAGTGGTACACATTCTCACTGCTGATGGCTCAACACGTGAACACGGAGAAGCTCGTTTACAGGGTGAGGCTTTAGGCCGCATGTCAGACTGCTTTGTTTTTCTCTCATATCTTAAACCAGCACGCCATCTTACAATTCTGTTACTTTACTGTATGTGTTTATAGAAGCTGTGGTTAGACATTGTTTTTTGTTGTGCAGTCAGACAATTTATTCTGTATGATGAGCCTGTGCAGTCACTTAAATTAAGTCTTCCTATTTGAAGATGCTGGTTCAATAAACAGCTTTTTTTTCTAGTGCCTTATTTATTTTTTGACACAAGAAAAGGTAAAACCATTTTACTTATCTGTATATTTGATATAGTGTATGCATACTCAGATTTGATACAATAATTGGGCTAGAGTCTGGAGATTTTATCGCCTTGAGAACACTAACATATGTGACTTTTGTTTTTTTTTCTTGCAGATGGTGCTATCTGAGGAAATGCAGAGCGTGGTGGGAGTTGTGTTACAGGTGGCCGAAGAATTAACAGACACAATAAGCAAAATCCTTCCCGCTGTCAGTCAGCTGCAGGGCTACCTGCGGTCTATTAAAGACTTCAACCTGGTGGCAAACAGTGAATTTCCCCAAGTACGTCTCAGTTGTTACTGCAAAGATTTTTTTTCTCTCAATTGGCTTCGATGTCTCTGCAACTTTTGCTCATATCCAACTTTCATATCATTATAAGAACGTGATATTGATGTCTCAATTTTGACGTGTGACTGATCTGGATGATCAAGAAAATATTGAGGTTTCCGTTTTTGTTTTTTCTTCCTCCAGATGGCAAGAGGGCAGAAAGCCAGCATGTCAGGTCAAGCTACGTTTGTCACCCTGTCCCGTGCTTTGTGCAGTACTGGTATCATGGCTATATTTGGAATCTCTGAACTCCCTGAAATCAACAATTCAAGCCCCTCCTTCCCTGACAAGCAGCAGCGAGAGGAAATGATTGAGAGGTTCAAGATTCCACGAAATGCCAGTATGTTTGAGAACTTTAGAATTTGAGTTTGTCATTAAGTCTTTTTGAACTTTTTTATCTTTTTTTTAACAAAGAGATTCATAGTTGGATACACATAGAAAAAAACAAGTAATTCATTGTAAACAAATTTAATATAATTTGTAGACTTGTAGTGTTTGGCAGCCAGCAGCACTTTACATAGGACCCCATGGCAGCTTCTGTTTGGGAAAAGGATTGATGAAGTAGAAATTTTAGTAGAAGTTAAAGTAAAATTGTGACCAGCTTTTATAACTAAATTTATCCTCAACAAAAAAACAATGAAACTTTAAATCACATTTCTTGGATGCCCAAACTTTGCAAGGTGCACTATTGTTTTTTCTTTTTCACATATATAATACAAGAGCAACAAACGCCCTAAATAATTTTCAAATGTTTAAACTATATCACTTTTATAGATCAGATTCCCTACACACACTTAAATGGTAAAGCAAAGCAAATTAGATGCTGCATAAACCACCAAAACTGAGCAAGATTGTTCAACCTGCAACACAAAATATTGTCTGCGACTACTCAACTACGTGTCCAAAATTACATGTTGTAATTGCTGCATTTCTAACAACTGTCTGCTCCTTTGGTTTGCAGCTCCCTTCTGCACGAACATGTACCTGGAGATGGTGAATACCACCGGAGGAGCTATTGCCTGGGCTTTCCTCAAACCAATGCTGATGGGACAGATCCTCTACACACCTGACACACCCACCACCAGGGCCATAATGGAGAAGGTATCCAGCACATGGAGTATAAATGAGTCATCTACTCAACATATGGATGGATGGACATTTAGTTGCTCACCTGTGGCCTGTAAAAAGTCAATGACTTACTTTCGTAAAGGCATCTTCTATTTCCTTTTGTAATTAACTGCCTGGTTTCTGCTCTCCTGTCAGGGCTGCAGCAACTTTTCTTATCCAATATTACACATCTTCCACTTTTTATTATTTGTTTTTACTGCTATTTATGGATTTTCTAGGTCATAGAATGCACACAGAATATGCACATTTGCAGTGTTTGTGTCCACCAGCACCTGCAACTGTTGTATAGCCCTGTTTTGAGCAAGGCTGGCTTTGTCTTTACATACCCAAGAAGAATTCTTGCTGTTACCCAGCTATTTTGCACATTTGTCTTATCTTTTCCCAGGCAAACGCCACTTTGCAGGAGTTTGCAAATCTGAGGAAATATTCTGAAGACTGGATTGAATCATCCAAGTACATCATGACATCTGCCGAAACGCTCAGCAAAACCCTGCCAATGCTGCAGGTATGAGAACTCAGAGATGCCTTCTCTATATCTGATTGTGATAGCTGGCTTGTTGTCGGTAGAAAATCTAGAGGTAAACTTTGCAGTAGTCTGCAAAGGGAGTAGTGAGTTGCACCGGCTGAATCTTGATGATGTCTATGGTTTCCTCCACTCTCTCCTGCCAGAAATCTCTCAGCAATTCTTTTGTGAGGAATTTCATCGAGATGCAAACAGACATCAATGTCCTCAGAATGAGTGAGACTCTCAGCAAATTCTGTAAGTAAGCTTTTCATAGTCTTATTTCAGTGAGACGCAAGCTCTCCTTCAGTATTTCCACGGAAAATGTTGTCAATATAAGGAAAGTGAGACTGCTCTGTGGTACATGACACATAAGCCATGTATCAGACAGATCCCATCCTAATTAACCCGTTCAACAACTGAGAAATCCACATACTGAACAAGAAAAATGTTATATTAAACTTGAATTTGATTACTGTTTTTTTTCTAACAAAAAAGGATTCTGTGAACCGGTACATTTTGGTCACTAGTCATGCTGTCTTGAAATTTTGGAATGACAGAAATGTTACTGCATGTTGTGTTTCTTTTCACAGCTAATGTCACGGTGATGCTGGAGAAGAACAAGCACATACTTAACCAGATCACCACTCTGTCCACCCTTATGATAAGACTTTCCTCCTGCATAAAGTTTGATCGTTACTCTGGCTACGACTCAGAACAGGAGCTCAACTCTGTGGCTCAGGAGCTTGCCAAAAACCGGGATCTCTATGCAAGTGAGTATATTTGCAGCAGCTTCATCTAGCATTCAGTCCTACAGAGCCAGTGGATGGTGTCACATCTATTCAGGGCCGGCTTTGGTTTCTAATTTGCTTTAGTGGATGTTGATTTAGCATTCCTTGACAGCCGCATTAAGTGCAGGTCATCCTAATTCTCCAAAACGACTATTTCCAGAGGCCTGACTCTTCAAAAATTGATCAAGGGCAGCAAACTTAAGAGTTGCTATGGTGATGAATCTAAATTTTGTTCTAGTATATAAGCTGCGTGTGCTGTCTGTCCTTAAGGTGTCATCTTCAAGCTTCCCAAAGATTCATCCAGAAAGCGGGAGGCCCGGTCCTCCCCTGTTGTGTCCACTCTACCTCCCAAAGTCAGCTACACCATCCGCATGCATATGGACAATGTCATGCGTACTGACAGAGTGCGAAACCCCTACTTTGTGAAGGACAGGCACATCTCCCCCAGTCAAACCATGCGCTACAACCGGGGATTCATCTACCTGCAGGAGAACATTGATCGAGCTATCATAGAAATCCAGGCCGGGCAGAAAGTCACAGACCCGGCCGTACAACTGCAGCCCTTCCCGTATCCATGCCACCTACGAGACGAGTGAGTTCTTTAAATTCATGGACGCACCCCGATGCAAATGTTTACACTTGGTAAATGTATGACTGCATACAGAGAAAAATTAAGGCAGACAATGTCTCTGAGGGGGATGTGGCATTGATGTGGAATAATGCATGCTCTCTCATTATTCATTTGCCTCTTGGGAATGACAGTAAGTAGCCATTCACAGGAACTTTTCACATTGTAATTAGCTCTGCACCAAGTGAATGTATTTCATGATTTTTTTTATTCCATCCAGATACTACATACATATCCCACCGGCCTGGATAAACCTCTTTAAAGAGCGCCACTGCTCTCTGTAAAATATAGATGAGTCAAACTTGCGTTTGACATTAACTTGTTCATCGATACGGGACATAGGTTTCAATAAATCATCCATGAATTTAATCCTTATGCGTGTGCCCTCGAGTGTGACTTAAGACTGTGATATCTCATCCAGCCACTGTCTGAATCCCTGACTTGTGACCGGTTATAAGATATGATGATCCTTGCCTCTCCCGGCTTCTGATTTATTAGTCACCACCACAAATGCTGACACCATAGCTATGTGAATGTAGCATGTAAAACAGCCAGCACTAAAATCCCATTTATTAAGCTCGTGTGTTGACCAGTCAGAAAATACAGATGGAGAGGAATTTATTTTGTAAATAATGGAAGGATGAGAGGGAGACTGTCAAACTTGTCTAAAGCCCCCCCACTCATTGTCAAGCCTTGGCCCCTTTATCTGCTTGGATGTCAGATTTTAAAGGAATTTGATTGACACTCGCCCCCTCTGTATTCCTCAGATACCTGGAGGCCATCTCTTTTGTCTTTCCTCTCATGCTGATGTTGGCCTGGGTGTTGTTTGTGGCGGATTTTGTGAAAAAACTGGTCTATGAGAGAGAGTTGAGGCTACATGAGGTAATATCTTTTTTTAATTAAAAAACATAATCGCTCTTTTCCTGCTATTGTTGCTGTGTTTCTTTTTGTTTTTCACTCGAAAAGTATAAAGCAGACATCCGATGTAACAGATCCGCCGTTGCTGCTAAATATGATTTATTTCTGATGGGACGTTGACAGGAAAATGTGTCACATTGTTCCCTCAGGGTTTTGAACAGCCACAAATGTTTAATTGAATTTTTCTTTGCTAGGTACTTTCCATATTATCCCTGATGCTGTACAAATTCACTGGCCCCGCTGGCATTATAAATGAAGTGCTTTCTCTTCAATTTCTTCCCTCACAGTACATGAAAATGATGGGAGTCAACCCACTGAGTCATTTCTTTGCATGGTTCTTGGAGTGTGCCTGCTACCTGGTGGTGACCATCTCCATCCTCACCCTGGTGTTGAAGTATGGCGACATTCTGCCCATAAGCAATGGCTTCATCATTTTCCTGTACCTCTGCGACTACGGCTTGAGCATCATCGCCTTCAGTTACCTGGTCAGCTGCTGCTTCGACAAGACCTACATTGCCGGCCTGAGTGGGAGCATCCTCTACATTCTCTGCTTCTTCCCCTACATCGTGGTCATGGCCCTGGAAACAAATCTAAGCTTTTCCCAGAAGAGTGCCCTGGTGAGCACACTGTGACCCTGCTTAACTGAAACTGTTGAACACAGCTATACTCATTTACATAAACCATGCCTATTTTTCCGAAAATGCTGTTTTCTTGTTTACTTGACGGGGGTCATTGCTATTATATCATCATTCATATTGGGGTCAAACGTCACAGATCTTATAAAAAAAGTCACTGCTCCAGTCTGTCATGAGGAAGAGAACAATAAAAGACTAACATTTTAGGCATTTTTGTGTTTTCCTTTACTCATTTGATGTTTTTTATTATCTCCGATTTTCTTTTAGAGTTTGTTCTCTCCCACCTGCTTCAGCTATGCCAGTCAATACGCTTCTCGCTATGAGTCCCAAGGAGAAGGTACAAGCATGTTGATGTCATCTGAATGCCACAACATCTCGCAGACACGTAGGCCGACTAAATACGATGTTGGTTTGTCGTTAATTCTTTAGGAATTCAATGGAGCAACCTTTACACTTCACCCCTTGCTGGAGATACCGCGTCGTTCGGTTGGCTGTGCTGGCTAATGCTTATTGACTCCATCTTGTATTTCATCATTGGGGCGTACATCCGCATGGTTTTCCCTGGTATGCTCATTTGTTAAACAATTCTCTCTTTGCAGTAAATACCCTCTGCTCTTACCTGCCTTAACAGATTTCTCCAAATGTACTGATTAATTGTGTTTGTGAGATGTCTTTACTTTTTCTTTAACCCATCAGGACAATATGGAATCTCTGCCCCGTGGTACTTTCCCTTCAAACTCTCCTTCTGGACTGACTTGTGCTGCTGCTTTCACTCAAAGAGCAATGCGGGCAAAGGACTGCTCTTTGCCAACATCATGCAGAAAAAGCAGCCTGTCTTCTCTGAGGGAAAAGAAAAAGGTACTGGCAGAAAATGTAACCTTCTAAGCTGTAGGGTCTGTTCTTTCTCCCCCATTTTCCCTATTTTATATTTCCATTCACTGTTTTATTTAGCACTTGCTCTGTCTTAATATGATTTACAGTTTCCCTATATATGTTTCTCTCAGGCAAGAACACCCTCTCCTATCAGGCTGCTGAGGAGTTCTCAGAGCTCCCAGTAGGCGTTTCACTCCATGGCCTCACCAAGATGTACGGCGACCAAGCAGCCATTCAAAACCTAAATGTGTCCTTTTATGAGGGCCACGTCACCTCCCTGCTGGGTCACAATGGGGCTGGCAAAACCACCACCATGTATGTTTGTCACAGTTATTATTCTGTTTTCTGTCCCTCCTTCCCCAACAACATCATCATGTCCTAATCCTTTGGAACCAGTTAAACTGTACATCTGCACTTTTAGGATTAGATTTGTGCATGCATTTAATCGTTTCAATGGTCTGACGCTGACCAGAAGATGTATTGTTAAAATCTGGCTTGACAAATGGTAGAGATTAGCATGATGGGTCTTCATCTATCGGAGCACATACACTTACACTTAAAATGTAAATGTGAGTCATTGTGCTGATGCTCTTGTTCAAGGGAAACATGCAACGACTAAAGAAGCATGATGAATTTCAGCTAAACTGAGAAGAAGACTTTAAAACCAGATTATGGTTTTAGGATTATGTGTCTTGTGTGGAACTGGCAAGTGATTAGTTAAGGGTAAAGAACAATGGTCCACACTGTGTTGTAACCTTAAGAACTGTCTCTGTATGCAGGTCCCTCCTGACTGGTCTTTATGCCCCATCCTCGGGCACCATAGAGGTGTACGGTAAAGACATGCAGACGAACGCCGACAAAGTCCGTCAAGAACTGGGGGTCTGCATGCAGTATGACGTCCTTTTTGACCACTTGACCACCAAAGAGCATCTGTTGCTGTATGGTCAAATCAAGGCCCCACACTGGTCTCACAGAGAACTGCGTGAGCAAGTCCGCACGTGAGTGACCAATCAAAGATTGAAGCACTTTATGTACAATAATTCATAACAAGTCATTTTGGCAAACTTTTTTCTCAGAGAGTTTTATGTACAAAAGTTTCCAGTACTCAGTGAAAATGTTAGGTTACACAGTGGAAAAATTTAAGCATTAAAGAGGTCTTCACAAAGTTAAACTCAGACAGATGTAAGGGTGATTTGTAACAGAGTCAAGGTTTTGGCAAAATAATTCTTACGCCTAATATTCTTGAAAGACAATCTTACAATAATATTTCATGAACTGTCAAAAATGACTGGTACTGACCTACATTGAAATGCAAGCTCTTGGAAAAAGTCAGGATTTTTTTCTCTTTACTATTTTCCACATTTTTCATTAGAATTCAACGATATATAGCCCCAGTGGCCATTTTACGAAGTATTGGATACGTTTAAGAAAATCATTTTTTCCTTTCTGCTGCATTTTATGCTGTGTTACATGACAAGAGTTTCCGTATGTCAAGGAGGGCAGGAATGTGCTCGTACCTAAGGGCAATGAACAGTAGCTCTCCTGTGGTTTAATGAATTTAGAAACTCATGTTGAGTTACTAATGGAACTGATCGAACTGCAAGTCAAAAGCTGGACTGTAATGGACTAAAAAGGTATGCTCACATCAGCCCCCTGCTAAATGCTTTTCATTGGCTCCCCTGCCAGGATCCTGGAGGAGACCGACATGTACGCTCACCGACACAAGCGGGTTGGTACCTTGTCAGGGGGCATGAAACGCAAGTTGTCAATCTCGATCGCCTTCATAGGCGGTTCTCGGTTGGTGGTTCTGGATGAACCCACAACGGGGATCGACCCCTGCTCCAGACGCAACATCTGGGACATAGTTCTTCAGCATAAGAAAGGTGAGCCTTACAACTACCTTCAAAAAGTGAATGTTTTTGTTGTGTAAACAAATAAACTCGTCTGAACTCAAAGCTAATATTAACATAATTTTGTTATTTTTTTGGAATCCCTGATTCAAATGTCAAGCCTTTGAGGGTATGATATTGGTATGAAATTTGATCAATAACCCTGTGTTGCACATTGTAATTCTGAATATCCCTGACAGCAGCATGACACAGAAGATTAGAAATAAAGCTGTGTCATTTTTCCTTGAAGCTGCAGCACATGCTGCTTGGAGTTCCTAGAAAAATTGCCCAGTCCTCTGAATGATTATACAGTATAATTAGTGTGAAATAAATGCTAAAGTATCTTGTTTCCAGGTAACTTTAAAGTAGGAATCATAATGTTTAGTTGGAGGTCTAGTCTTCTGTTTGAGTTTCAGCTTTCTGTGAAGGAACTGCACAATAGTGCACTAGTAAATGATTTCAAATTTGCATCTGTTTTCTCAGACCGCACCATCATCATGTCCACCCATCATCTGGATGAGGCTGAAGTGCTGAGTGACCGCATTGCCTTCCTGGAGGGAGGTGGATTAAAATGCTGTGGATCACCCTTCTACTTGAAAGACAAGCTGGGTCAAGGCTACAAGCTCACCCTCACCAAAAAGGTAACTACCTTCACAGGCGTTCACTCACTGTCTGTGAGAGGCAGCAAAACTACCACTATTTACTATTGTTTATTCTAAAATATCTTTTCCTGGGATTTTTTCCCGTCTAATATATTTCATGATATCCCAGTCGTGCCACTGATCCACACTGAAAGATTAGCATAACTGCAAGTTGAGAGATTGTAGGCCACAACCTTTATCTTGACAGCAGAGGCAAAGTAGGCAGATCTCTCATGCATTTTAACAGGGACACAACTTGGCCGGGATAAATTGTAACATTTCCCAATTCATTATTATGGATGAGCCTGACCGCTCATGTGGAAATAGATCCCTGGTTTTATCTCTGCTGCGTTTGACACATTGCAATAGTGTGATGTGTATCAGATATATTGAAAACATGGCAGTTGGCCTAAATCCCAACTCAAATGATGCTGTGCAGTAGCAGGTAGTTTCCTCTTCATCTTCTTTGATGTCGAAGATGAATGACTTTAGCCTTGTAAACTAGCCGTCATTTTGTTCAGGCCTACTGTTTCTTTTAGTTTTTTGTATCTTTTCTTCTCAGTTTTTGGAACAACCTTACGAAATAACCCCCCTAGGCAGTGTCAAACAATATTGGCAGTCTCACTTTTCCAACTTTTGTTAATATTTGATACACTTTTTTGAACAATGCATTTGCAAAATTAGAAAATCTGACACAATTTGATGAGTTTGGATGATATGTCTAAAAGTTGATAATGCACGCTGTGTATAAGCAATGTCCTATGAGAGAAATGTTAACACACGCAGATATTTAAAAAATCGCTTTTGATGATTTCGTCATTGCAGATTCAAAACACAGTTTCTGAGCGGCTTGACAGTGCTGATCTCAAGGGTTTTATTCAAGCTCATGTACCTGAAGCAAGGCTGAAGGAGGTCCAGGGGGGTGACATAGTCTACTCACTGCCCCCCTTCACCTCATCAAATGCCTCCTCGTATCGATCCCTCTTGATGGCGTTGGATTCAAACCTGGACGACCTACAGCTGGGAGGTTATGGTATCTCTGACACCACACTGGAGGAGGTAAACCCTTGAAAAACACAAGTTGAAACACAGGTTGAAACTACATTGAGAATGAAGAGGAGAAATGCGACCTGCCTTCTAAATTAATAAGTGCATTTGTTGCTTGTTTGTCTGCAGGTGTTCCTCCAGCTGACTCATGACAACCCATCTGAAGCAACGAAAGGCCCGTTTTCCATCTCAGAGACCATTTCGGAAACTGCATCCATCGACAGCTTCTCTTCAGATTTCGGTGAAGGCATCTCCAATCTCGGCGATAAGATCAGTGAGTCAATGCCCTTTTGCTACCTGTTTTGTACCTTGTCATAACTCACATCACCTAACACAACGTACCCAATCCCCACCAATGAAGTGCAATTCAATCTTTTGCAATACAATCTGTTTGTTTACCTGTGTGTTTTAGAGCTAACCAGTTCATCCACAGTGGGTGGCGTATTCTTGGCCTGGCAGCAGATGAAAGCCATTCTGATCAAGAGGTTCCACCACAGCCGCAGAGACTGGAAGGGCCTGATATCCCAGATCCTGCTCCCTGTCCTGTTCGTGGTGTTTGCAATGGGCTTGGGCTCTATCAGAAGTGACTTGCAGCACTATCCTGAGCTGGAGCTTAGCCCCGCGCTCTACAAGATTGGGAAAGCGTACTCTTTCTTCAGGTCAGACTCTATAGGGGAGTTCTAGTGGTAAATTAGTCTTGTCAGGGCTTCAGATTATCTCTAGCATGAGCAGATCAACTGTAAACAACATTCCCAGTTAGGTGCACCAGCTCATGATTTGATGCTCTTGCAGCTTCAAGACAGATGAAATTTATTTAAAATTTGTGTGTCATTTATGGATGAATAGCAACACACTTACAGGATGTTTTGTTTATGAAAAGTTATATTTGAAAATATCTGGTGAGTGACGGTTGAGTTGTTTTAGCAGCTTCAAAAAGACAGTCATGGCATAATGAATATGATCTAAAGTTGCAATCTCTTTACTTTAATTTGACAACCTTTGTTGTGAATTTGGAGGAGGCTTAATGCATTAGATCTTTTTTTTTAAATGGAGGAAACCCTGTTTTTCAGGGCCGCCATCATAAATGGCCAATTAAGCTGTGGAATATTCCTTCATTATGTCTTGGATAATTCTAACAATTATACAGATGAAAGGCCTGGAATTGTTCCAACTGAGATATTTGCATTTGAAAGCTGTTGGAGTGAACCCACAACATGTGGTCAAAGACACTGTGGATGGAAAAAAAAAAGATCATTGAGATGATAGGAATATTATCACAGACCATATCAACAATTAGTTATATTTAAGGAAATTTAAGAAGTCATTATACCAGAACACAACATTGGTGGAAAAAGCAATTCTGCAGTTCTGACAAAAGGTTCAGATGATACAACAAAGAGCAATAGTGCCATGTTCAGAAAAAGAATGGAGAAGGTTTCATGAAAGGCCTGAGAACACTAGCGTTCTAATGTTTCATATAAAGCTGAAAGAAGTCTAGTGAACTCTGAAGCAGCAAACCTGATTGGCCAACAGTTCACAGCACCGCTAGACAATCACCCAAAACATTCTGCTAAGGCCACCACGAGCCTTTGAAGATAAGGCAGTGGAACATCCTGCTGTGGTACAATTGGTTCATTTGCTTCCTGTATCATTTGCACAGGACCACGGTTTGCACTTGTTACAAAATGGATTTGAAGCTGCAGCTTGTTGAAGGGCAGATGGACTTTTAGGGGGAGTGCCCAAGTGAGAAGGCGAGGATAGGAGATGATTGAGATAAAGACAGCTGTGATGTGGGATCAAAAGGAGAAAGATGAAGAGAGTGGAGAGATTGAAAGATGTCTTCATTCTCAACATGCACTGTTGATTGATCAAGAGAACGTGTAGCTGGGGAGAAAATTCTAAGGTGCCTATCCATATCAAAGGTGGTGTGAGCGCTCCCCCCAGTCCTCTTTGTATTTATGTACAAGAGATGAATATCTCATTAGCGTGGGTGGGTTGTGTCAAACGGGGAGGAGTTGAGGGTAAACTGAAACATATAGAATTCAACTAGGTTTACTGATTAGATCAACTCTCTCAGACTGATCTATTTTTCTGGGTTACTTTTTAAACTATGTAGACGTGAGATTGTCATGGTTTATTTATGAATGCATTCTTGAGCTGAGAAGCAGCGGTGCCTCAACACGAAAACAAAGAAAAAGCAATTCCACTTAGTGGATTTGTCTAGTATTTTCAGACGTACTCTACTTTCCAACTCTATTTGCGTGTATGCTCAAGCTCTTTTAAGAAACCTCAGACTGGCTAATCATGATTTGCGTCAATATCTTTGATTCTCTGTAATGTTGGAACCTCGTGAAACAACTGTTTGTCTGTATTACATCATGCAAAAGTTCTGTTTTACTTTTTATTCAAGACTGACTGATTTTCTGGCTCCACAGTAACCAAAATCCGAAATCCAGCCATCTGGTGGACACCATGATGTCATTCCCCGGGATCGATAATGCCTGCCTCGACACCTCTGATAACCTGTATGTAATTACACTTCCAGCTGTTCTGGCTTTTAGAAAAATGCACAAATTTTCCCCGCAGCCATTTCACATTTCGCTTATTGTCATTCTCTCCATGGCTTGTCTTTCCCCACATTTCATTTTACTACACAACCTCTCTCCAATCCCCGTCGCCCTCTCTGGTCTCTCTCGCGTCCCTACTCTTCATTTTCCTGCCGCTCATAATGGTGCATGTGGCTGAAAGCCGGTAGCGGGTCTCAGCGGTGTGACATTATCTGTATTCTCCTTACTTCTTGTGTTTTTAGGTCTTATTTTTCCCTTTTGGGCCTTCAAATTAGTGTGGAAATTTTTAAAGCAGACCTTTGAAAATGCTGGCTCAAATAAAGAAAAGTCCCCTTAGTGCATCTACAAATATTGACAGTGATTCATTAAGAACATTGGGTTGACGGAGTGTAGTTTTATACGAGCACATGTCCATTGTTACTGACTGATTTATCCCCCGGTAACAGGTGCGCTAGCATTGCTGCATTTTATTTTGATCTACTCATACTGTGCCTCAAAGCATTTGGTGGAAGACAAACTGTGAGGGAGTTGAGCATCAGCCCACACAAGCACAAGTTTCACACAATATGACATTTCGTCACGCATTTAACAGTTCAGAGAGCTGTGATCAGAGAAAATATTTAGCTCCCGATTTTACAAAAATCACACAAGCTACTCCATCAATCATTGCTGACTTTAACGCTGCAGCTGACTTTTCAAGCATTGTGCTGCCTTCCACATGGCATCAACTCAGTTTCAGGATTTGAATTGAGTGTGTTGAAAGACAAGCTCTCGGCATCATCACACTGAACACATTCACTGAGCCACTATTTGATTTTATGAATGTTTTTTTCCTCTTAAGCATCTGCACAAGGAGCACAGACAGCTGGAGATCCAGAGGGAACAGCTCCAAGGCGTTTAGTGTCTGTAAATGCACCCAACAGGAACAGGTGAGACAGGGTCACTAATAACAATATGGGTGGGGGTGAGTGAGTTTCCGTGTTCTCACTTGTCTCCTCCTGTGCTCACATTTTCGATCATTTAAAAAAAGGGAAGGTTTGAGGCTTTTTTTTACGTCATCTGTTCACTGCAGATTTGTCAAGAGGACCAATACCAGCCCCCCCACAAGACAATCTCCTCGTCTCAGACTGTTTACAATCTGAGTGGCATCAATGTCGAAAACTACCTGGTGTCCACGGCCAATGACTTCATCAGGAACAGGTGAATTAGGCTTTGGCTAACAATTGCTACTCTAATCCACAGTTAAAATATTTATTGTGGAATTTTGTCCATTTTAATTTAGTCTGTATTATGTTTATTTATCAGCACATTTAATTTCATAATGAGTCCCTTTCATCTGAGAAAGTTTTCAAGTAATGTATAGGCTTTTTTACAAGTGATTATCCAAGGTTCATTCAGAGTCTTTTAGTCTATGGGGAGCTTCTAGGTTTGTTTTGCAGGAATATTGTTGGGCATAAACTAGGCATCTGTAACCGTCGGTAAACATGGCACTTTTCATCCTCACATTATGAGGAGTTAACTCTTTTTGTGTCGGATTTTTACTGTGATGAAAAGAAACCTCATAAAACGTGTAAAATGCTGCCTGTGTCATGTTGGGTTTCTCTGTAGCAACCGAAGCTCTCCCTTTTTGATCAATATGCTGGCTTTGATTTTTCAGGTATGGTGGTTTCGCTTTTGGCATGCCACTCCCACCTGACTTGCAAATGGATCTTAAGGAGGTGCCCCAAAACCGCACACTATCCAAGGTAACTGTCCCCTCTGGTTCCCCGCTGCCTTCTTCATTATCATTTTAATTACTGCGATGAGTTGTAAAAGGTAATATATGATGTCCCAATTAAAGTCTTTTGGCTTTAAGATCAATGCTTGCAGATGGAGCTGAATTGTTACTCCATCACTGTCATAATAAATATACTTGACTGTGGAAAATGGGACACATTAATGTATGGAAATCTTCTCAGATGATCATACTCCGACTTCACCATATCTTTAAAGTGTTTTATTTATAGATTTATTAGACTTTAACCTTCTGAGTTTAAGCAGTGTTTAGTGATGTTTCTGGCGTGTGCCTGTGTTCATGCTTGTCTTCGTGGCCGTAGGTCTGGTTCAATCCCGAAGGCCACCACACAATGCCAGCATACCTGAACAGCCTCAACAACCTGATCCTGCGCTCCAGTATTGCAGCTGACAAAGAGCCAGAAAAATATGGTGAGCTTAGAGAAAGGAGTTTTGTGGGAAATTTGTAGGCGAGGATGCCAATTTAATTTTCAGGGAAGTAATTCCATTAAAAGGTAATGACGGTAAAGATTTATTTTATGCAGTTTACTGAACACTAAATATGCTAAATAACACCAAGTATAAATGTGTTTGAACATGGATTTGAAAGTCTTTTCTCAAACGCCATATCCTTAATGTTGCAAAAAAGATATATAAGATAAAAATGTACTGAAAGAAGCATGAATGAATGTGATCAGAGTTTAAAATGGTGAACCCAGTACATTGTGCCTGCTAAAAAAAACAAAAAACATTGTGTTTACCCATGGTTCTTTTGCTAGATTAAAGCCAGGGGGTGCTGAGTCCTCACACTGACATCACAATGTATGTGGAATACTGATCAGAGGCACTCACAAGGGACCTATGCTAAAGAGAAACCAGGCTTGCCCACGTGTTCTTACTGTTTCAGTTATGAGTAGCACCCTAACCATCTGCCCGTGGGCAATAGTTGACAAAAACACACACATACAAACATACACATACCCAGTATTGCTCATATACATATTCAATACATGCACAAAAGAACAGACACATGCATTTGAATCCTCCAGGAGATGATAGAAAAGCTCAAGGGTAAAGCATAAACATTTAACTACTCACAGTGGTGGCAGAGGTTAGCAGGGGTGGAGATCCACGGAGATTACTTTTCAAGGTGACCAGTGTATCTGTCAAACCTGATGCTCTAACACTTACATTTTGTATTACAGCATCAGCAGTTGGTTGGAAGCCTTTAGATGTCTGCATCAAATAGTTTTCATCCCTCTGTTGCAGAATTTCTCAGCATAAGTGCTTACTGCTGCAGATGTGCCATCACACTCCAGTCCATCAATCCTAAATGTCTTACTTTAGATTTGAACCCTCCATCCTGAAACTGTATTTTGTTGTGGAAGACTTTCTGGCACATCCCCCAGATTTTCTATTTTAAGATGTTCATCGTTCCACCAATAGAGGAGGTAGACTGAAAAGTAACCCAATTTAATTATTTTTTCAGCCAAAAAAAAAAAGAAAGTCCAACACATTCCCTGCTCAAATCAGAAAAGTATTCTTAAATGTTCTTAACATAAGTCACTGACTGACAAAAATAGCAAAAGTACACTTATTCCGCCTTCTGAGACTGAAATAATTTTTGGCTGGTGATGAGACAAAAGGGACACATCACTTTAGATGAGATTTTCAGATGAATCAATAAACTGTCAAGATAATTTAACTAGTTTCATGGTGAAACATAAAAACAAACTGAGTCAAATCCAAATTCAGGTGTGTGGAGATGTGCCAGTACCCTGAACCATCACACTGGTTCTCAGCTCTGGAACTGCTGTGCTTCAGGTGGACTCTTGCTCTCCAATCTCAAGAAATTTAAACGGACACGTGAGGCGGAGGAGTTTATATCCGTGAGCTTCTCTGAGAAATGATAAAAAAAATTCAATTCCTTTCGTGTGCACTGGCAAATGAAATCATTTTGCCCTATATTTAGCAAGATGTGTCTTAGACTTAGAGACTATCATTGCTCATTTGGTTCCTGTGCTGAAAGATAGCCTGCATGCTGTTGTTTTTCCATTGCAAAAATAATACTGTTTCTTTCTATTACAGCCATTTCAGTTTCCAGCCACCCTTACTTTGGTCGGCCAGATGATGAAGATGCAATGTAAGGACTGTGCTCAACATTCTTTTGTTGAATTGACTGCCAGTACATCATCATTAAAAAAATACATGTTAACATTTTAATTGGCATGAATGTTTAAAATGACTCAGGCTGGTATGAACAATAGTGTTTGCCATGCCTGTAAAAAACTCCATAACAAATTCTTTTAATGTTAGTTCTGGACTTTAAGGTCAGGCTGGTTTTAAGGCAGAGAGGTACACGACAGCAGTATTTACCCATATTAGATTTTCTAAATGGATTTCCCTGAGCTTACACTATTGATCGGAGTCCCAATGTAATGAGGGTTTATCCTGAAGGTGGCTCTGAGATACATTGATTCTCACCCTTTTCTTTTTTCGAAAAGAAGTTTATTAAAAATGCTCCACGGTTCGCTTTGAAGGCCCAGGCTGGGAGATTGTGTCTGTTTGTGGAATCATGCATGTTTGCCAGAGGATAGAATCAAATGAATCATTTTGGAAATGGACTTGTTTAACCTTGTAGGTTCACAAAGTTTCCTCCTCTCTGGTGCCTTATTAGCTCTAACTTTCTCACTGGCCGATTCAGTGTTATTGGTCACCACTATGTAGATCACTGAGGAGCATCAGATTCACCCGTTCTGCCAAGTTGATAATTCCTAATTAATATATTGACTTGACCTGTGTTGTGTTAAAGATACAGCAGTTGTATTTTTCCATATGTTGATTCTTGCCATGCAGCAGCAATGCCCAAATTAAAAATTCTGGCTGTACTGTTAACAATCTGCTCGGTGGATGCAGCCGTTGGCTAAGTTGCACTGTAATGATCTTTATATATTCCGTCTCTGCTATTCTCACTGTGTCCGTCCCGCTCACTGCCAGCTTCAGCCTCCTCTCAGCCCCCTGCAGCATATTTGGTCTGCGGTGTGCTCCAGCCAGAGGGGAGCGGCAATATGAAAGTAGCTCAGCAGCATGCAGCCGAGACAAGAGAGCATGGAAGATGAATAGGTTCTGACATGGCATGAAGAAAGTTTGAGTGAGCACCCTGTGTTGAAGATTAGCCAGAGGATCAAAGCTTCAGCTGGATTCCTGGGGTATAATTTGGACCCTAGACTCTGTAGAATCATAACAATACCTCTGGCTTACAAATGATACGCACAGCACAGTAAGATTGGCTTGTAGATGATCTCAACATGAGGCCATTCTTTTTTTTGTTTCTGTTATTGTTTTGTCATAGATGAGGCAAAACCTCTCTCGTCTATACAGAGCTGTTACTTATTAATGGAATTCTATTTATTTCATCCGACTTCCATAGTTCTAATGAGTCAGATCCCAGCAGGGATTGTTAATGATCATTTGGAGCAGAACTCTGAAGTGGGCCACTCTCTCAATAGAAGACTTCCACTCACTTTCCTTTTTCTTTTTTTTGTGGAGTAATCCAGTGCATCAGAATAGAAGGATTCATTTGTGAACATTGTTGTCTCTCCCTTTGCCCGATTAGAGGTAAAGAGGCCCTCAACAATAAATTGCCCCTGAAAAGAGTTTTATGATGGTGAGCGACAATTGAAGAACTATAAACACAAATGACACTTGTGATCTTCTCCTCACAGCGTTCAGGGAATGCTCCAGATCCTGGTGGCTATGTGTGTGCTGACAGGTTATTCAATCATGACAGCCAGCTTTGCCATCTATGAGGTCAATGAGCACCACAGCGGGATGAAGAGGCTCCAGCACATTGCAGGAATTAGCGAGCCCTTCTACTGGACTGTGAACTTCTTTTATGACATGGTAACATCCTCAAATCCTTCACTGAAGCAAACATTATATTAAATGTTTTAGGTTGAACAATCCATGCGATGAATTTAGTTTCAGTGAAAGTAACTTGAAAATGTTATGGCATAAATGTGGATAATTGATCAATTGGACTTTTTTTCCCAATGAAATTAAATGCCTGATGTCTTTTCTTGTCCCACAGCTTGTTTACATGATCCCTGTGACTCTGACCATTGGGGTGATTGCTGCCTTCCAGATTCCAGCATTTACAGATCGACAAAATTTGGCTGCCATTACCCTCCTCCTCATTCTCTTTGGGTCAGTTATTTGGATACAAGCTAAGAAATAATCATCAGTATGTGTTGTTTTTATCTCTTCTGCTGAGCACAGTTGTTTAGATGAAGGTGAATGAAAAGTGGAGCCAGAAGTGTATCAAAAATAATTGTAAGATTATCGCTGAAGATATGCCAGGTTTGCAACCGCATGCAAGAAGATAAGTTAAATTAAGATAAGCTCAGTTTTACGATTTAAATGCAGCCGTTAAAAGGTTTGAACATTTACAACAGCCCTTTCTCACATATGCACTGAGATTTCTGAACTCAGATGGGTGTAACTTTGCCGCTAGGTTGAATTGAAAGCACTGAGCATAAGGAAGCGGCTGTTGTTCAAATGTAAATACAGCTCATTTTATTATGAGAGTTCTTGCAAAGACAGATGGCATTAGGACTGAAAACATGATAGGAGACTCACTGCCAACATGTTTATCTCATTTAAGCCAAAGACGACAAAAATAAGAAGAAAGGATGACCAGCAGGCAACAGAGCTTATGGAAATAACAATATGGAGGTTGAGATTAGAAGTTAGCTGGCATCTAAGAATACCGAAGTCATAAAATCAGTCTGAAAAAAGATTCAAGTCCAACCCAGTGATGTGTCAGGCTTCCCTGATCTGTATTACACGGCTCCTCCTAAATCATTTAGCCGCTGAAGCTGAAGTTTAGGCTCCTGTGTTTGCCATTGTTGTTTTCAGACCTCATACTGAGCCTTATATCACTGAAGGCCAAGTCAGCACTCTGCCTCTCATTTATCAGACAGATGTCTCCCTCCCAAGCAATGAGTAATCGCAGTGCTCCATCTGTCAGGCTGCACTCACCTGGCCTGGTCTGCAGCCTTCTCTCCTCTGTTGCTTGTCATGGCTTGGCATCCACAGTCTGCCTACCAAGCACGTTTTTTTGGGCATAGCACACAGATGCTTTGTCTCTGTCTATCTCTATCAGTTTTTTTTTGGCTCTTTCATTTCTCACTATGCTTCTGTATTTTTCATCTCTTTGTCCTTTGTCTGTTTCCTCCTACTTTTTCCTCACTGACCCAAACACCCCAATCAACAGAACCAGCACTTTATGTGAGAGAAAAGGGGAAAAGATCTTTTGCCTCCCTCTGGGAAATAAAGAGGGGAGTAATTTATCTTCGTCTATTTTGGCATCATGACTGAATGTTTAGCCTCCTCGTGGTGTGGTATTTTCCTCTTTTCTTTGTCAGTAATCTTTGGTGCCTATTTTCATCAGACTCACAGTTACTGTTTGTTCAGTTAAAGATCTTACTCTCCTCAGTTAAAGATTCAGTTATGAGGGCAATCATAGAAATGTAATCACGTTTGTTGTTTGTTTTATTTTAAATCGATTATTTGAAATGCTCCGTCTTTTCTTTACCTAGGTTTGCCACCTTCCCCTGGATGTATCTCCTGTCAGGTGTCTTCAAAGACATGGAGATGGCCTTCATCATCTATGTGTGCATCAACCTCTTCATCACTGTGAACACCATCATATCGACCTCCATCCTCTACTTTCTGGGTCAAATATCACATCACAACACTGAGGTGAGAATTAACCACCATAACCTGACTGTCTATGTTGGAAATGTGGTAGATCCACTCAGTATCATCTGTTCTGTCCCACCCCCTGCAGGTCATCCAGGACATCTTCCAGAGGCTGTGCTACGCCTTCCACATCTTCCCCCAGTTCAACTTTGGAAATGGGTTGATGCACTTGGCGAGAACGAACATAGAGGTTCAGATCCTCAGCGGCTACGGAATCGATGCCTACAAGAACCCATTCTCCGCAGATAGCTTGGGCTGGATGTTTGTATCATCCTTCATCCAAGGCCTTGTCTTCTTCACCCTGCGTCTCCTGCTCAACAAATCTCTCATGCACAAAATAAGGTGAGGAAAACGCTGCGGAAGTTGGAATCTGATGTGAGGTTGATGAACGTCCAGCTCTTAATCCAGTTAAGATTGTTCTTAATGCACAGAGTGTGGATCCAAAATCAGTGTCAGATGCTGCATTTTGTAATTTTATGGTTCTACATATCGAAAGGTTTTGCTTTTTCTAGAACTGCAGAGAAGATTAGCTGCCGTCTTGCAATTCAGAAAAGGAATGTGGGATGAAATAAAGGCATATGATATGCAAATGTTGGTTGGTTATGTAACAGAGCCCCTTGAAGTATCAAGAACCCGAATGTCAGTAATATAATGATACGCATTGAAACCAAAGAAAATTAAGAAAACTCCTCACCTATTCTGGATGTAGGGATGCAGTCCAGGGCAGGAAGACTGTGCAGCAGGTTTCTCTCGAGAATGAGGATGAGGATGTAGCAGCAGAGCATGTGCGGGTTTCCAGTGGCGCTGCCAGCTCCGACTTACTGCAGGTCAACAGTCTAACTAAGGTCTATCAACATCTGAAAAAGAAGGTCCATGCCGTCAAGAGGTTGTCTGTGGGCATCCCTGCTGGAGAGGTGAGGTTGATTGAAATTACTTGGAAGTATATTTTAGAATTTGGAGGCTACTGTGACAACATCAGAAATTTTAACTGAGAAAGAATATCCAATCCGGCACATTGCGTTCCTCTGTGAAGAAGTTTCAAATGTTTCATTTTGACATGTTTTCTTGTGTTATTGTATTACAACAAGTATCATACTAGACTGCAAAGCTCCTCCATTGTGACGAAATTAAAAATTCTAATTCTAATTATTCCCAATTATACTAGTCGGCTGTAGGAACATCATTCAGTTAATTATGTGCTCATTCTTGCTTTGGTTGTAAATAAGTAGCTCTAGTAACTGCTTATGGATCAAATGCTTTAAATGTTTAAATCTTTGGCTTTCAGTGCTTTGGCCTGCTAGGAGTGAACGGGGCAGGAAAAACAACCACCTTCAAGATGCTGACCGGGGATATTAGCCCCACTGATGGCTCCGCAGAGATCAGGGACTGGGACGGGTAAGCTGTGGAGAGGTTCATTTATTCATGTAACCCAAACAAATCTGATGCCAATTATTTATTGCCAATTGGATTATTATTATTTATGTCTTTATTGCGTTCCAGTTAAAGCCCATTATCTTTTGCATCTA
This sequence comes from Menidia beryllina, assembly GCA_013363375.1. Taxonomy (NCBI): domain Eukaryota; kingdom Metazoa; phylum Chordata; class Actinopteri; order Atheriniformes; family Atherinopsidae; genus Menidia; species Menidia beryllina. The sequence goes on from JABUIW010000214.1 coordinate 7,743,180, forward strand.
AGTTTGATGTGTAGTGATTCTGGTATTTGTCTCCAGAGTACTGTTTGTGCAACTTTTTATTAACCTATAAATCCTATTTGAAATGTTCACTGATTATGTAATGCCGTCAGCTAAAATTTACACACTCTGAGTAATATTGCCTCTTACATTCCTGGAATTTCAAATAGTAATTTTGTGCTTGTTGTATTCTGTTTGTATTTTCCCAGGCGGTTGGTGGACATCATGGAGTGCAGAAACAAGGGAATCAACATTGGCTACTGTCCCCAGGTTGATGCACTCGATGATCTGCTCACTGGAGAGGAGCATTTGTACTTCTATGCTCGCATTCGTGGCATCTCAAAGCGAGAGATAGATGGGGTAAGGAAGACTTGCAGACTCTGCACTGGCTTTGAGCTTTGAGTGGTGACACAAAAAGATGCCAGATCTCATATGAATTTCAGGGTGGACTTTTACACCAAGAGGCTGTTGCTTCCATGCATACTGAATCAGAGTGTGTGAAGTATTGAGTGATGTGTGTTGAAAGCTTTACAGTCAGGGGCGAAGTGGAAAAGCTTTTGTTGTCAACTCAGCTTGTAGTCCAAACTTCAGGATTATGCTGATGCTGTTTGCATCAGTGCAGACAAATTTGTATTTAAATTACACTTTTATAGGGAAAGGATCTTATTTCATGTGTCACTTTAGTTCCATTCTTCTCATTTATCTTTGTGAGAACTAATCGATCTTACTTCTGTTGTGATTACTTAGTGTGCCTGTCTGTCAGTGCTGCTGAGATGAGCGGAATCAGGGGACTAACAAAAGGAAAACAAGCAGCCATTAGGAGTTTAGGAAACATTTAACAAATAAATGAAGGAATATTAGTCTGCCTGTGAGCTTATAAGTTAAGTTAAGTTAAAGTGGATTGTCTTACTGGAAGTTGAACCTTAATCATTGTCCCAGTTTTCCTTATCCTGTTGCTGAAAAATATTCTCGAAGCAGGGTGCCTTAAGTCATGTGTGACCAGAGAATCCACTCTAAAATTGGTCACTGATGGCCTTTTGTGTGAAATGTGGCCTTTCAGAACAGGTGTGCATATATGTATGCCCATGTTACATTTAAATTTGACATGTTCTTTAAAAGAACATGCCCGCTATGGCAGGAACTGCACTAATCCTGATAAATCAGAGCTGTATGCAAAAAGACAACTCTATTTACAGCATTTTCCACCGTAGCTCAAAAGCATTTAATGTCTGTGACACTCATTTATGTTCAAACTGAAGAGAAACCTTACCCAGTGTGCTCACAGACACAGATAAAGGAAACAACCGAGGAGTGGATCTGTCTGGGGCTAATAACCGTCGCTGCTGTTGTTGCAGCTCTTGTTCTCTGCTCAGGCGAGTGACAATAGTGGTTGTAATGGCCACAGCAATGGTGTCAGGCTAATTCACAAAGATGAGGTTATATATAGAATTTCTCCTATGATGTCTTCTACTGACAGTCCCCAAGCTTTGGATAATGAGACAAGTCTTAATGGGGTCATTTTGCATTGACACGGCTTTGTCGGCTTAATGAGCCGCTACATCAAAGGTGATGGAAAATGGCTTTTATGAGAGAACATAAAGAACAACATATTTTGATCTCAACCTAGTAGGAATATGACATGTTGCTGGTAGCAGTCCAACCTATTATTGTCAGTGCTTAGTAAACTGAGAGCAGAGAACCACACGGAAAAACAAGAAAAAGCTCAATTCGAAGCAAATGACAGAAGAAGAGAACCCATCTTTGTTTATTGATTTATTAATTAAGCTTGCTTTTGCATTTCCATTTAAACAAGCTACATCATTACATTGAATCTGAGGGTGAATAAGTCTCTCCTTAAAGGAATGCTGGGGTTGTAATACCAGTCAGCATCCTGAACTGGGAGTTTAACCAGGAAGTATTAACTCAAAATCTATTTGGTTTGTGTGTTTTTGTTCATGCCTCAGAACCCCTGTAAAACAACTGGCAGTAAACATTTTCATTGCTGTCTTTTATAGCTTTAAATAATGAATATTTCATGAGTCATGGGTGTTTTTATTTGTTGTGAGGAAAGTTTGAGAGTGCAGTGGAAATAAGAGACATGAAGTAGTCATCCAACGAGAGATAGGTAGCGCTGCAAGCCCAATGCTTTACGTTCTGGGCAAAATCAAAAGAGCTACCTCTTAAAAACCCCTTGAAGACCAAAGGTATTGGAAAAGGTTCTTGCTTTCAAAATGCCACTTAAATTCAAGGTCCCAAAGCTGTCTGATATAATCTGAGGGGTTTTGTCCAAGATAGAGAGATTTATGAGCTGTTTGAAAGGCTGCACCCAACGTTCAGCTTCTGTCTTGGCTGTTTGCTTGGCCTGATGTGCTGCTGCATACAATTGTTACCTAAGGTAACATATTACCCCTTTAAAGATTTCTGTTTTTAGCTCTCACAGGATAAACTGACATGCACCAAATGGATTATACTGCATCACTTCCTGCAGCCCCAGGACTGCATAAAGTTCAGACAGAAAAAAAGTAGCCAAGTGAAGCCATCATTTTGCAAACAAAATTAAAAATGCATAGCAAGAGGGCCAATAGACACGTCGTTAAATTTACTGTGTTGCTTTGCTGGACAGCATTAGAACATGAATATCAACTAGGTAATAAGGAGTACCCAATGCTCTTTGCACCTGTAAATCCACATTTTCCTGTTGTGAACAGGCACTGAAATATGTGTGTAGTGACACTAGACCTCTACAGAAACTTTCTGTGGAAAGATTTGGATATTCAGCTCCTACCATATATCTGCTAAACCATTAACAATGCACAGATTTCATACCTGCAATGCCTGTCTCCATTTTCGTCTGTCAGAATATCAAGTCCCTGTCTGTTTCCTTTTTTAGGTAGTGAACTACCTGCTGAAGAAGCTGGAGCTGAATCACCACAGAAACATCATAACTGACAGTTACAGCTGCGGCACCCGCAGGAAGCTCTCTACCGCAATGGCTCTCGTTGGACATCCACAAATCTTGCTCTTGGTGAGAAGGAGGCACCTGCTCACAGAGCTGTAGCTGCCCATTGAATTGCATGACTACTTGGCAGAAAACAAATGTTATGATAACCATACACTGTTCATCTTACAATGATCCTTGTAGTAGATTACATGTGGTGACCTTTTGACGGATTATCAAGCAGTTCATTTGTCTGCATCTTAAAGCTTATCCCAGATGATCTTCCCTGTCGTTTTACACATTGTTTCTTTATGATGTCTCTGTTTGATCCAGTTGTCTCTTACACTGGCTCCTTCTTTCATTCCTGAACACTCCATCCCTTTCCTTACTCTCCTTAATCCCACTTTTTCTGAATGAATTTCATTAGATTTCCTCGCATCTCCATCCTTATTTTCGATTAGTGTTTACTCCTTCTATATCATCCTTCCATTTCCTTTTTTCGACTCATGAATGCCATTTGCTCCATGCTGATTTTATTAATAATCTCTTTGTCTTTCAGTTTATCCTGATTTCACTGTCCCATATCCGTATAATCTTATAATTCCTTCTTTACTCATAGGATGAGCCCAGCTCGGGCATGGACCCACGCACTAAGCGTCACCTGTGGAAAATTATCTCTGAGGAAGTGAGAGGAAAATGTGCCGTGGTGCTTACATCTCATAGGTGAGGAATGTGCCACAAGCAAGGGTGGGGGAGAGGGGATCAACAACGTTTTGACTAAAACATCTCAGAATTTCATTCATGTCAATTCTCAGATAAAGAATTAAATATGCAGTGACAGTCATTGACACTTTGTACATCAAATTAGCATTCTAGCACATTCTAATTGGGCTTTTCTCTTCCCTATGTCCTGATTTACAATAACAGTAAATGCACAGGAACTCTTACTAATTAGTCATAGCTCGACGGCACTTTGAATGACCTTTTTATCTTTCTCCCTACGTCTTTGTATCTCAGCATGGAGGAGTGTGAGGCGCTGTGCAGTCGTCTTGCTATTATGGTGAAAGGTCAGTTCCAATGCCTGGGCTCCCTGCAGCACATTAAGAACAGGTTAGTGACCTCTACTCATCCTTCAGCCCACCCTTTATTTCCCCTCTCACCTACACTACGGAATAACAGTACTTTGCTTGTAAAATACCCTTTGCGCAGGTTTGGCAGCGGGTTCACTGTGAAGATGTACTTGGCAGAGGCCTCTTGTGACGCAGAGGCAATCACTCGGTTCATGCAGCGCAGATTCCCCAGTACTTATCTCAAGGTGAGTTTTGGCAACTATTTTAAGGCATCAAAAGTAGATTAGAGATAAAAGTAAAATATTGTGGTGGACTGTTGTTTTAGGTCTCTTGTAAATGTTTTTTTTTTCTAATTTTGGCTAAGGGTCAAGAGTACCACAAAGTTTAGATTACGTTATAATTACATATATTGAAAAACATGATGCATTTTTTATCTTCTATGATAATTATTTTTCTCATTATGATATGTCTAACAGATGTACTGATACTGTCATTTCCGAATATCAGAAAATGTTATACAATTGTATTTTTCTTTGCAATAGCGGGTGGAAAATGTGCTCTTATGCTTGGAAAAATTGATGCAGCCATAATTCCCATGAATATTTGTGCTGCTTAGAATTCTGAGGCTTTATTAATTTTTCTTTAATTAACTTTCTTTAAACATGACCCCTTTTTATCAGTCTGAGGCTTTTGCCTGGAGGAACAGTCAGTCAAAGTTGTAATATTCTGTTTCTAGTGAAATTTAATAAAAGAATAAAATGTCTCTTAGATGTAATCAAAAAACAGAAACATGTATTATCTGTATCACAGTTAACAAAGGGAACCTTGGAGAACAAGCATCTGACAGATCAGGAATTAAAACTCCTGCCGCATCTGTAAAAGGCACAGATTTGGGGATGGGTAGTAATTGTAAAATGATCTATGAGATCAGGTTTCCCCTTCGGCGAGATGTTAAGTTAATTATGGTGAAATTGAGTGAAAACAGGAAGTAATTTTGTGTATTTCCCACTTGGAATAAGCCCTTTCCTATTACATATAGTCATTTAAGGTCCTTGGAATTTGATAATCTTTGATTATTGAAGCTTTAAAGAACCTGTTAATTGGGCATTGATGGGGTGTTATTGATATTTATTGCTGATAATCCCTGTGCAAGAACAGAGGAAAAAAACAAGAAATTTCTGAGCTACTTAGCAAAAAAATAGAGACTGATTGCGTTAGGATACGGGGAACTCTACACTGATGTAGTTGTGTACATCCAAATCTTTCAGGTAGCATAAAGAGTTGATTTAACCTTCCTGCAGAAACATTCTATTTCAACAAGGAGTCAGGGTATCTTTTTCTTTTTTTAATAACTGATGTTACATGAGCTCTCGGTGCCATATCTGGTGTTTTACTCTGTAGTGATTTCACCAAGGATTATACTGATTTTATTCAAACATTAAACCTGCATTCTCTCTTGATGCACAGGACCAGCACTCTGCCATGGTGGAATACCACGTGCCAATTGCTCCTGGAGGAGTCGCTGACATCTTTGACCAGCTGGAGTCCAACAAGAATGCTCTGCTGATCAAACACTTCTCTGTGAGCCAGACCACACTGGATGAGGTGAGAAAAAGCTACATAAACTGAGAGAGGGGGAAGAAATAGCTTTCGGCTTTGTATGGGTATATAGGTGGTAGCTGAGGGCAGAGTTAAGGGACATGAGATGAGAGCAGGACTGAGAGTGCGGGAGGGGAAGCAGGGACAGAAGAAACCTGAGTGGGAGTGAAAGACAGAGCAGAGGAAGTTAAAAAGAGGGACAGGAAAACTGACGGAGGGTATGCCTAAGGGATAATAAATGGAATATGAGTTAGGGAGAGAAACCATGAGCTATACATGCAGCCACTGCTGATATTCTTCAACCACTTTAAACCCTCTGGGGCTCTGGGATCGGAAGACACCATATCCAGGAGAAAGAGAGGGGGGTTAGGGTGGGAATCTAAGCAGCCCACATCACTGTTCACCCTGAGGAAAATAATTTAGAACATTGTTATGACCTACATTATTATTTATCATCCACAGGTCTTCATCAATTTCGCTCTGGGAAAGATTGGTATGGAAAACATACTTATTCATGAGGACGACAACGGCCATGACCTGGACTCTGTTAAGGAAGTGCATACATAGAGCTGATTGCAATGTCTTGTGGGTTTTTTCTCTCAGTGTGAAATGAAACACGTGAAACAAGTGCTCACTTAACCCTAACCCATATTTCTTACATCCTTATTATTTCTTATGTCTATTATCGGATCACAAGAAGAAAAATTATATTTCTATCTTCTGCCCCATGAAATTGTGAATGAGAAGCAGAAGAGCACCTGCACTTTTCCATACATGTATATATGAAGTTGAACATTTAATCATACGTTTTATTTACAAGTCACATGACTCCACTAGTACGTTTACTTCTGATTCAAATGATTAAGTTATTTAAGATGATTATTATTATTACGAAGATTTGATTTTTTTCTCTGTGGTTGGGGTAATGTTAATTTCTTGAACTTTTGTTTAGGCCTGGTGTACCATGATTGCAAATTATCTTAAATCAGTCACTCAATGAATACTTGAAACTTGATAAAAGAAAATATCCCCACTCATATTCGATGTACACATTTCTTCTTCTCATTAATTTTCCTCTAAGGGCACGTCTCTATCTACATGACTACATTGATTACTTAATGCGCTCTCTTGCATATGTGGCATATAATGTATCTAGACTATTTCTGAAATTTTAATAAAGATTTTTCAAGCACAGTTGCTATCTGTCTTAATGAGGTTCAAGTATTCATTCTATTTTTATTCTTGCACTTTTTGGTGCATTTAAGATGTTTTATTTTCATACGCATTGATTAAATTGTCTGGTAAAAAAAAAATATTTCACTTATTCATGTCCTGATGATGTTTAAGACAGAAAAAAGAACCTAAAGCAACATCACAAAGTTGTTCTGCAGCATCATTGAAAGTCGATCGAAATAAATAATTCAGCTTTCATCGTAAGTGAACCAAAGCAACACATTTAGATGTTGATCAAATGTTGACAGTTAAATCACAAAATGTAATGGCATTATAAGGTGGACTCAGTAATGCTTTTAATATTTAAATATTTGATCTCTTATGAATTCTAAACTAAATTAAAATAATTAATGACCAACGTAAGTTTTAAATGAATAACTGAAGATGTAAAATCTCAGCTGAAGGAATTAAACTGTCTGTATATAATAATTCATTTCAGGCTCATTTTCTTTGGGTTGATATTTTAATTGCTTTATTTAAAATTGTTCTATGAAGTCATTTTGAATGAAAGCATCTACTAATTTCATAAATGTAAATGTATCACTACCTGGTCTGAAAATGATGGGTATTTCTAAAGTCATCTGAACATTCCTAGCCCATCAGCCAAACTTTTTGAAGCATGATATTCTACTTAAATTCAAAATTACACAATACAAAATACATCTTGCTGCTTATCATAGCAGTAAGACATGACATTATATATGCCATTATGTTACTGGATTATGGATAGAATACATGATGGTCTAATCCTAATGGTAAAGTGCTATTACAGCGGCATTGTATATTGCTCTGACATAGTATTGGTATTAAAGTGTAAACGTGCACGTTTTAAGATGTTTTTATTCCCTTTTTTAATTGTTTACATTTCAACCTGCCAGAATGAGGGCGGTTTGAGGCATATGTCACACCCATACTTCCGTAATTCTGTGGCGGGAGATGAAGAAAACAGGAAGCAAGCTCGGCTCGTTTTGGCGTTTTGTTTTAGAGGCAGCAAAACAAAGTGGAAGCTAGCAAACAGAGGGAAAAAGTATTCTTAAAAATGAACATCAGTAGTCCTGTGCAGACCAATGACTGGACGAACACAAAGGAGGCGGTTGCTAACTTCCGTCGACTTATCCTTTGTTCTAAATGGTAAGTTAACATTAACTTAGTAGTTGTTTATCTACAAACTGGATGTATGATGAAAATCGTCACAAATGCATCATGCACACTTACGTTACTGACTATTGATTAATTGGGTAGACGGGATGAATAACTGACCGATACGCTCTTTTGGAGATTTTTGTTTGTTTATGTAAATTGAGGTCGAATCTTCAGAACAGCTTCTAAGTGTATGATATTTTAAATCGGCACGAAAACATTATCATTTTATATAAAGCCTCGACAGTAATATATAATTAGTCATAACTGATTTCGAAGAAAAAGTAAGCTTCAGACAGCAGAATGAGGGACTGTAAATGTACAGTCCAATGCAAACTTGACGGTGCGGTGCTACTGCTCATGATGGTTCGTGTTTGCCACAGTGATAGAGGGTTGGTTCCGGGGGGGGGGGGGGTTGAAAAGTGTGTAAACTGGATAATTGTATTGGCCTTATGTAAAACAAACAAAACAAAAGTATATAGCAAAACACTCCTGCTCTGTGCTGCTCATATGGTTATATTTTTTAACTTCAGAACTTGAGTATGTTAGGTTTGCCTAGATGGTCATCTGTTTCTGATGCCCAGAGTAGCAAATGTGGTGTTGCAATGACTGCTAATTATTCTTTTCTCCCTCCCTCTCTTTTCCCAGCTCAAACATGATGGAGGAGCCTGTGTGTCTGGGCTTGTGTGAGCATATGCTGTGCAGGTAATGCAGCGTCTCCGTGATATGCTTATTACACACAGGCTTGTAGGGAGGCAGGAAGCTTTAGTTGCTGAACACAGGTGTAGCTAATAAAGATAATGATTCCTCCATTCCATTTAAGTGGGCTGCTGCTAGGATTGAGAAATTGTGCAGATCACTGTACTGGCAGAGCATAATGGCGTGCCTAAGTGATGTTTAAAAGTAATGCTGTATGCCATGATGCATCAAAGTGGCTGGAGTGGAAGCAATTTTTTTCCATCCATTTTGTCATATCAAATTATCAAATTCAATATGAAAATCACTTTTCATTGTGAAATGTTCAAATGGGGAAGACAGTTATTGTACCTATGCATAGAAATAAGAACACTGAGTGGACAATGTCGCTGTGTTTATTGCTCAGGCCCTGTGCCGGCCCCCGGGCTGGAGACGGCTGTGTGGTGTGTCACAGCCCCGCCTGGGTGAAGGACATCCAAATAAACAGGCAGCTGAGTAGCATCATACAAATCTTCGGTGGTTTGGAGTCCCTGTTTAATCCAACCAGACTACCAGATGGTGAGGGGCCTTGCATCGAGATGTATAGTTTTGGCTGATGTATTGCAACATTATTCTCCTTGGATTTAGCCTCTAAATGACAGTGGTTTGTTGAATGTATCACCCATCCAGGTAATGACAACTAATATGTGGTGGACTTAACACAATCATTAAAAAATCTAGAGATGATTTTCCCTTTGAAAGAGTCTCAATAAGTAGTTGAAATAGTTAAGATAATTCAAATAGATAAATATGCACATATCTGCAGGGGTTTTGTTAGAATGTATGAAAACATCTCCAGGGTTATTAGAAATTGAATGTAGCTATGCTTTAAAAAAATCCTATCTCCCATTGTTAACACAAACAGATTTTCTAAAAGCCACTCATGGTGAGAAGCTGCAGTTTACACACAGCAGGGGAGGGATTTTTTTGTGCTGGTAAATGTGGATTTTCTGTGTTTTTGGATGCTTCCTTGCAGAGTCAACAGTTGCTGGAATGCAAAGGCAGCCTGACGCTACAGTGTTAAAACACAAGAAGAACTTCAAGATTTGGTTCAGCCCCCGCAGTCGCAAGGTGCGCTGCACGGTGGAAAAGCCCTCAGAGGTGGCGGTGACAGGCGGCGTGTCCTCTGAGGAGACTGCTCCAGCACAGCAAGGGGTTCCCACTGACCGGCACCAGGATCTGTCAGTTTTTAATTTCATCACGTCCTCCCAAGACTCTTCCTCACCTCAACGAAGCAGCTCTGTGAACAGACAAAGGAAGAAAAGGGCATGTAAAAGCAGTGCCAACAACAGCCGTGCACAGGTGCAGGGGCCTGCTACAACCACACGGAAACAGACAAAGCAGAATGTGAGGAAGAAGAGGCTGGAAGCTATAAACTTGCAATGGGGAATTGCAGAGGAGGCACTTCCCTCGCCTGAGCTGGAGCAGCTCTGTGCTGACGGGCCACGAAGGTCCAGTAAAAGGGTTTCTTTCCTAAGCCCTGCTGCCACCTGTGAGGAACCTGAGCTTGAAGTGCCACAGGGCAGTACTAATGAACCCAGTCCTGCCAGCAGCACAATGAGAGACAGCCTCCCCAGGGACAGAATCAATGTACTGAATCACCAAACCCAGTCTGGTCAGAGCATGTCAAACAGTGTAGCTCTCTATGATGAACTACCTGCGAAAGACTCCGGCCCAAATGATAATCCTGAAAAGCAGATATCTCCGTCAGAAAACCATTCAAAAAGGACCAGAGCTAAAAGAGAAAACAGCACTTTGGAAAACACTCCAAAAAGGCCAAGGGCCTCTCTGGGCAGAGGGAGGAAGTCAGGTCCTCAGATGTCTCCGGCTATCCTTAACCTCCAATCCTCAGCTAGTCCCAAGGCCAATAAGAGTGTTAAAAAATGTAGAAAAGAGGAAAAGCTTAGTCCTCGTGTAGCACATGTTGCATCGGCGGTAAACCCCAGCAGATCTCCCAGCAGTCCCAGATCGTCAGGGGGACGTCCCAGCCCAGGAAGCCCTGCAGTTATGAAGAGGAACCACAAGGGAGAGACCCCATTGCACCTGGCGGCAATAAAGGTAGAAAAAAGAGAAAAAATGGGCTAATACACCTTTACATAATTTTATTTTATGTTAGAAACGTTTTCTCGTTAGTCAAGCATTGTAAATAAAGAAGATTGTTCACAGGAATCCATTAAGTAGTTTTTATACGCTGTCACTTTTCTAAAAGTGGAATTAAAAGTATTTACTACCTGTAATGGAAATACAATTTTCCCTTTAGATTGTCTTTATTTTAGTTTATTTTGACTAACTTAGATGTCAAGATAAACATTGGCATCCAGTGAGTTCTGTCTTACAGTAATCTTTGTGAATATAGTTGTAATCCCTCACTGCATCCCAGCCACAGTAATCAATGACCCACTTTGGAGTCCGATTTGATAAAGCATAGGGTTTTGGTTCGCTAGGACCAGCTGCTGGTTCCCTTCTCAGGTTTCTTTTTCTATCTCGGCCCTGCAGGGAGATGTAGAGGCTGTCAGGGAGCTACTGGACCAAGGAGCTGACCCCAACCTGAAAGATAATGCTGGATGGACTCCTTTGGTAAGAGATTTGTCTGAAAAACTCAAACAGATAATTTCATCCAGAAAGCAATGTGTTTTTTAAAAGAACAACTGTTCTTCCACAATATAGAAGTTTTTTTTCCCTTGAGTTGAAAGTTGAAAGAGACATGTTTCTTGTTAAAGTCAGAAGTTATTGCTATTTTCTTTATCATCCTGACATTTGTCTCTGACGTGAGGTTGCTTGATAGTGTTTTTTTCTAGGTTTAAATGCCTATTGTGAAATATTTCTCTGTCAGACATGCTGAAAAATAACAGTGAGTCAGAGTCGATTTCCTTCAAATAAGAATCTGTGTTTTTGTTGACCACAAACAATGACTTGTTTCTTGATAATCCAGAAGGGACGTGTAAAGTGATGAAAGGAAAAGGTTTGGATTATTCAGTTCTAGGCAGTCTGCAGTTTTCCTTCGACTGCAAATCAAACACACCGATCATTTAAGAGAATCTTAAACTGCAACCCAAGCAGATTGAAGTTTTTTTTCTTCCTTTAAACAAATAATTAGTGTTCTTTAACACAATATAAAAGTGTTTCTGTTCTTCAACATGTCCCACTTGACATGAAAAACAGCAGTGGATTTCCCCTGTGCCTGAGGAGCATTTATTTCAGAGCTATTAGCTCCTCTCAAACCTGAGTTTATCCATTCGTGTTTAGAGAGTTTGCAGCTTGTCATTCAAATGCTGCGGATAAGCTTGGAGCCCAAAAACTTTGCATTTGATTTCCCTTCTATACCTGGGGAGGCTGGTAGCTGTAAACATACTGCAGTCATTTGGAACTCCCTGGTGTGTGTTTTTTCTGAGCTGAGCTTCCAGCACTATTTTATCACTTTTGTTTTATTACTTTGATAACAGTTGGGTTTGAGTTCCTGCTCGTCTGCTCTGTCTTTGTTTGTAAAGCCTCAGAGAAACACAGTGAAACAGGTTTTTAATGTACACTTCACAAATCCATGGATTTTTGTCTTAACTGAGAGCAAAATAAACATTTGTCTGCTACAGATGGTGAGCACTAAGGATAATTGGAAGTATTCCAGGTTTACATTAAACAGTTAATGGGTAGGAAAAGATAAAAGGCAGTTCATTTTCTGCACAAATCTTGTCATTTATTACATTAAGTAGTGTAAATATTTACGCAAAGAATTCGAAGCTTCATAGTTTTTAAGGTGCTCTCACCCGACCTTTATTAATTCAGCTATTTAAAGTGTCTCCAAAAAATCTTTACCTGCACAGTCATGTGCAGACTGTCCTGCTTCTTCCGTGCATTCCCCAGCTTAACGTTCAGATGGAACCTGTGAACAGAATTGATGATAAGGATATTAATAATTGAAACATGAATAAAATATTATAATTTGTTTTAGCAAATGCAGGGAAAAGCAAATGAGTGAGCAGGAGGACTCATGTGCTTTGGTGCCTCTTGTTTCAGCATGAGGCATGTAACCTGGGCCACCTGGCTGTTGTGGAGGAGTTGGTCTCAGAAGGAGCTCTGCTGAACACACCTGGATACGAAAACGATTCCCCCCTCCACGATGCTGTGAGGAATGGACATGCAGGCATTGTCAAACGGCTACTTCAGCTCGGCGCCTTGCAGAGTGTTCTGTAAGCTCCCTCACCTTTTTTATTTATTTTTATTTATTTAAATTTTACCCAGGTGTTATTTTACTAAGTTTAACTGTCTGACTCATCCAGATGTGTTTCACGCATCTTTTTTTTCTTTAATTCACGCGTTAGGTGTTGATATATGTGTGACAAATCAATCCAGACTCAATATCAGGGTCAGGGCAACGTGTGGCATCAATGTGTGGCTGACACCTTTCAACCTTTTTTAAAGGTGTGACCCACCAGGGCTGGAGTGAAACAAAAGGTTTTAGCACGGTGAATACTTGTAATCCTTCAGCAGTTTAAAATAATGAGTAAAAAAAGTTGATAAAAACCGTTCAAAATGTAGTCTTCTATCCTCTCTTTTGTACTTGTTGCATTGTTTCTTTGAGGTTTTTCAGGTTTAACAGAACAAGACATGTTTTAAGCCCTTTTTAAAATGTTGGTTTAGTTTACATGCTAAGCCTTCATGTTTGAAGCCTGGTTTACTATTTGTGAGATGGTGTGTTTGTGGAGGGATGCCAGGCTGATGCTGATTAGCTGTTGGTGAGCCAGGTGTTGGTGCATCGGCATATTTCCCATCGAAGCGATAATTAGAACAGGTGTCAGGTAACCATTATGAGTGGAATCATTGATCAGGGTCGGTGTAATGGTCGGTTTGTGTTCTCTTCTTTTTCATTTTATAACCATTATCATTTGTTGTTCGCCGTACTGCATTTTTCTTATTATTTTATTGGCTTCTGATTACAACGTGTTGCTTTTTTTCTCGTCTTTACCTCGTGGCCTTTCTGCAAAGGAAAGGTGCAATGATGTGGACATTCTGTCAGGGGTTTCCAGATGAATGAAGTCCTTGTCTTAATGTAATTGCTTAGCAAGCACAACAGCTTGCACACAAGATGCAAACCAAGACGTATGCCAGTGTATTTCCTAATGGGACGACTGGCACACAGCTCTTTTTTATGTTCTTTCTTGGTTTGAGTGTTCCCACTGCTTTTTGCTTCCTCTAAATCGGAATTCTGCCAAAACAGAAAAAAAAAAGATTCTTTTTTTTTTTGGGATGGTCTCTATGAATGGCCTTTCAGATGTCAGAAGTGATGACATTTTAATAAAACATGACTCTGGATGTGTGAACGTTTTCTTTTTGGGGAAAACTGCACAGCTCGCATAGCTGGGCCTCTTATTGGTTCTATAAGGACGAGAGAGGCTGCCTACAGAGTGCATATAGGAAGACGTTTAATAAGCATTTAAATACCCATGTTTATGCTCACTGCGGTAAAGAGATTAATTAGTATTCATCAGAAGTGGGAAACAAACAAGTTTGTTTATTTTAAGTTGATTATTGGCTTCTTTGTCAGGACTGAGAGTTGAATCCTCACAAGAAATCCATATTCAGAAGTTAATTGAGCTCACCTATGGGCTTAATGCTGTTCTCATGTGCCAATAACACAGACACATTTGTATAATTAGACCTCATAAATCAAACAAGCATTAAAATCCAGGTTTGCAGTATTATGTGATGAACACCCTAACCCTTTATGATCCAGAGAGATACGACAGTGCTTTACTGGTCTTGGCGCGGTTAACCTGGATTTAAAAACACTCTGAGGGGCTTTTTACATCTAAGAGTGAAATATAAGTCTGTCTTGATTTCTGGAGGTTTGGATGGTTTAAAAAAAATGCAGGGTAGGATGCATTGCTCAAGTCTCAGCGTGTGCCTCGCAGTTATTCAATTCTTGCACGCATCTTCGTTTTGCGAAGTTTCCACAGGCAAACGACAGATGGTTGCAAAATGCTAAATGCAGTAAAGCATCAACGTAGGCCGAGGACAGCAAGCAAGTAAACAAAAGGATGAAAAGAAAAACATTTGCAAATATTTTAATGCCATGCAAATGAATTCATCATCTTTGTTCGACCTCAAGGATGCACAGAATTTGTTTTTGAGTGAATAAGGCTGAGAGTACACAGGAACCTTGCTTGTTTACAAGAAAACCTCACTGGGCAACTTCAAGACAATGTGCTTTTGACAGCCTGCAGAGAATAGATATCGGTTTCTTTCTTAATTTATCCATCCTTGAAATGTACTCCATAATGTATAACTGCTGCAGTTTTATTGTCTTGCATAGCAAAGTGCTATGCACCATGTACGTTTTGGCTCTTTTTATATGGGACTGTGTTGTTTTTCTGTTACAGGGGTTGAATTAGTCCTTATAGGCTGTCAAATGTAAAGTCCATCAGAAACGAGCTCTAGAAATCACAGGAAATTTAGTAAGGACTGGAGAAGTGATAGAAGTTTTTTTTAGAAAGACATGTTTCACTATTTTCACAGTGTTTTCATTAATTGTCCACAACCTTTTCAGAATTCCACACGTATGGATGTTGTAGTGTGGATTAAGAATAAGATACTGACTTTTTACTGACTATTTACAGTCTTTTTTGCCCTATCAAAGAACCAGTCTTCAGAGGTAGTGCAGACTTAAGGCTCAGAAAAAGTATATGGATATATGCTGTTTAAGAATGCATTCTTACTGTATGTAATGCCTGAGTTTACCACAGATAGCTTCCACCAGTGGGCTCATCACTTTTTTCCAGACTTCCTGCTAGACTGAGATAATTCAGCAGCCCTGTCAGCCTTTCAACTGTCATAAGATCGGCATGAAATTCAAATGATACTCTCAGTTTTGTTTATTACAAGATTTTTATTAGCTCATTTATGTCATCGAGCTTACAAATAGAATTTGGTTGGAGCCAGCGAGCATTCATCCACTGGATAGTGGATGACAGGCAGGCTGAAGCCACTTAACCAGAGCACACTCTCCCCGTCCATTTGATCGATTTTCCAGCTGCTAATCATGCAAAGTTTCCAGCGTGCAGCTCAAACTTGTGATATGAAAATCTGAAAAGCTGACAAACAAAGAAGTGTCCTGTAGAGACCTGAATAGTTTTGTGGGGTTGTAGCTGCCGTTTTTTTTATTTTTATTGGGAAGCTTGACGCTTGAACTTTGGGGTCTGTACGGATTGACACCCTTTAAGGGGGATGGGATTAGCAGCTGTAGTTTCAGCCTCAGAAGTAAAAGCTGATACCCTCAAAATCTGCCACAACAACGTAGCAGAATGAAACCTTTGTGTCGCTATTGTGTTTTAATGTTGACTTCTAGTGGGAAAAGTGTGCTTTGAAAAGAGCCCGAGTGGAGAAAGGTTTGTAATCTTCTACTAAACAGTTGTAGTTACGATAGGAGCCGCCTTCAAACACTTGCTCTCACGTAGGCAGCGACATACAGGTCGATGGATTTTTTTGGAACTTCACCTTGTCAGGA
This sequence comes from Menidia beryllina, assembly GCA_013363375.1. Taxonomy (NCBI): domain Eukaryota; kingdom Metazoa; phylum Chordata; class Actinopteri; order Atheriniformes; family Atherinopsidae; genus Menidia; species Menidia beryllina. The sequence continues at coordinate 7,759,390 of JABUIW010000214.1, forward strand.
TTTCTTACATATTCTCCTCACACTCCGCTGTGCGCATATGTTTAAGTGTCGGGGACCTTCTCTGTTTGTTTATATTTGTGTGTGTGTTGGGCTTGGGGTATGAATCCAAATGAAATATTTTATGGACCAGTGGACCTATTAATTGTCCCCCAGGTGTTATCTTTGCTGACGCCTAATCTTTCAGAGACGACCTGCTGGGTTTGGCTCCTCTCTTTATATCCTCACCTCCTCCCGCTCTCGCCTTCATCCCTTCTTCCTCAAGGTGACCTCAGCCTTATTCATGCAGCGTCCTCAAACTTGGACTTCTCCTCGCTATCCCGATTCCCCACACTGTATCCGGGAAATGCTTGATATTTTTTGGGTGGGCATAATGTAGTATAGCGTTTTTTTTGACGGAGCTAAGCCTTTATTGCAGGCAATATTCTAAAGGTCGCCATGCATCGGAGATGAAATGCATACTGAATCTGGAAAGCTAATGCAGTCCTCTAATCAGATGTACATCTGTCATGCTTGATGCAATTTGTTTGTCATGCTGCCTTTTTTTTATTTTATTTTTTTTCCATTTTAATTACGATAATCAGGTTTTGCATTTTTAGACCTACAGATTTCAGCTAACCCTCATTTCAAACGGCTATGCCGAAACAGGGGAATGACACATGAACGGACAGTTTCACAGAACAAGCAGAGTATGACACCGCCAGGATTATTTTGCTCAGCTTAGCGCTGGCAAAAATTGAATTTCTGTGTCCTGCTTTGCCAGTGATTAGAACGAAGCCCCGTTTACAAACATTGTGTGATGAAATGTTAAGAGAACGATTATCTTGTTTGTTTGGGAAGATTTGCTTTGGACTGCATGTCATAACACGCATGCTCCCTCAGGGAGTTGAGACAAAAATAGGCTAGTGGCAGTTACTAAAACACAGACACATAAGGCCAGCATGAGCTCATTTTCATCTTTTAATGTGTCTGGCATTCTCAAGGAAAACATAACCTCTCAGTTCAACCCATAATAATTGACATTTCAAGATCCCACCACCACCTAATTTGTTGGCCAGATGTTCAGAAACGGTGGAGATAGGCACTTCTTCAGTTTTTGTTTATGGCCAAATGGTAACGTAAAGGGAGAAATGTTGTAAACATGGCATCTCATACAGTTCAGCAACACTGTGCTCTTTGGAAAATAATAACTCTTGGCTTTGATGTATCGCTAAAGTTGGGAATTAAACACATCTGCCTTCTTCTGTTAATAAAAATTTGGAACTGATACTATTATACTTTGTTATTGGTGCAGTCGGAAATCATTTGCTTTCAGTTTTAGAGGCATCAGTGCATTTGTTAAAAGACTGACACACTTTTATCTGTGGAATGTTCCTCTTTACAGCAATCTGCATGGAAAGAGGCCTGCAGATTATGCTGTGAGCCAGGAGATGCTGGAGATTTTCCAGAACGCTGCAGAAGGAGCCCAGCCTGCTAATTCTCACACATCTCCCAGCCCCTCAGCCAATCGTTCAGTGGTACGTCTTCACGAAGAACTGAACAATATTCTTTACTTCTTCTTCATCCTCTTTTGATACTGAAAAGGCTCGACAGCCGATTATCCAGCATTTCAGAAATATTAAGTAACTCATGTTGTTTGTTTTTCTATTTGCTTTTTTTTGTTTTAGGTGAGTGAGAGAAGGGATCAAACGCCAGTGTTTTTTGCCAGTAAGCTGTCGGTGCCAGAGCGGAAGCATCTGGCCAGACTGGGAGTGCTACTGGGAGCGAGAACTGCTGACACCTTTTATGGATCAGGTAACGTTCATTTGACTCATGCAGCGCTTCTCTGCCAGAGTGTGTGTGCTTCAGTGTTCTACTTAAGACACATGGAATCCCAGCTAAGATTAAGACAAAGACTGAAATTGTGATTTTGTTACTAAATAGTTCAATTAGATAACCAGAAGATATTTCAGAACAACTTGTTTTAGACTCGCCCACCTCATAGTTTCTGTCATCATGAAGTAATTTCCACGTTTTGGCCTTGTATATCCATTTCTCTTACCATGGAGATAGCATTTTCTTCATTTTCTGTCTTGTATTGTTTTTTTCCCACACAGCTGAGGTTTATAGACTATCTTACACAGATCAATTTGCACTGTAAAAGCCAGCGGTCGAAACTAGAGCATTATCTCTCATGAAGGTTCAGTGGTAGCAAACAACTGCTTTTAGAGGTGTATACATCACCAAGATATTGCAGCTTCTTCAGTCTTGAATAGTAATGGCTGGAAGAACACCAGAGAGCCAAAGTTATTGAAATCATTCCTCATAAAATGTTTGGAGGTGCTGTCAGAGTGATGAATACACACTAATGAAAAGCAGAAGTGTTCTTTCTGCTTTCTCTTTGCTGGCTGGAGGGGTGAAAGTTGTTGCTTTCACAGAACTCTTTTATTTATTGTTTATTTGTTTATCTATTTATTTATCTATTTATTTTTTTCTTAACAGAAGCATACAAATCCATCAAAATCCAGTGCACGGTGTAAGAGGGTTCTACCCTGGAGATATAATTATTTTCCCTCCGCACGTGTCAGCTGTGTTCACTTGTTGAATGAAGAGGCAATAATCTTTATTTAAATTTTAATTAGACTGTAATTATGTGCCGCTGCTTGGTCTTTTGCCAGAAGCTGTTTGACAGGATTACAGTAAGTTTACCTGGCCAACCCCCTTAAAGTCAGGTGCTTTTGACAGATTATGTCCAACTAGTCCTCCCGTCGTAGGAGTTCAGGAACCTATCCCGCTATACTGTGAAAGGCAGAATAAACTATAAAGGTTTGCTAGTCCATCACAGGGCTACACAGAGACAAAGGAAACAAACAGCCATGTGCACTCTCAATTTGCCGGAAAAAACTATGAGAAATGCATGGTATTTTATTTGTTTTCTCCTGGAGTTGGGTTATAGTTTGTAAATCAGCGCATCTACTCAAACCCCCATACAGTTATATTGTGTTATTCTGTAAGAAAACATTGTCTCCCAAATGTATGATTTAAAAGGATTTATGCTATACACATGCGAGACGTATTTTTCCGACAGATGATGAAAGCATTTATTGTGTTGTTCTTGGTACATGTAACAAATGACAACAGGAGTGAGTGAGTCGGTTTGTGTATGTCAGACATAGTGTCCCTTCACCAGTCATTGGAAATCATTGGCTCTACTACATTAATCAAACTCTGTTATTCCCCCCATCCTGATATTCTGGGCAGAAAAATTATGTTGTGCAGACTTAAGACTCACGTGAGAACCCTGTTTCTCAACAAGATATTCCTCCACACAGATTTATATTCCAGCATTCAGGTTTCTGATTATATTCTTTATTTATTTTTTTTTAATGACCACTTTATACCAGATGAGTAAACTTGGGGTAAACCCTAGAAGACTATATATAAATATTTAAAAGACTGTTGTATCTCATTGTGTTAGGAATGCTAAATTAATTTGATTTGTCAACAATATCTTAACTGTTCAATACAGACCTTGTAATGTGATCTAAGTTTTACCTTGTCAGACTGTCAGAAGACAGCAGCAGCCTGCAGTTATTTATGTCAGTATCACACGGCTCTAATCTGTGCACACATTTTCAATTTGGCTTTTTGCTTGTTTGTTTCTTCCCCCCAGTGAGCCATGTCGTGGTGCCAGAAGGACAAATGCCCACCACCTACTCCACCCTCCTGGGTCTTCTTGCTGGCTGTTGGGTTGTCAAATACAGCTGTAAGTATTGAGTGAGCTGTCAGCTGGAACAGTCTCCCCACGGATGCTGTTTTTGAATGTGGTGTTGATGGTGCTGCTGGAAGCTGTGTAACTTCCTACGGCAGCGACACTAAAAAGACTATTGAAATGACTTATCACCCTAATATTACAATTCACAGTTACAACAAACGGCAGCTACTCGTGAATTTTTAAGCCTCAGCTTCCTGACTTTATGACGGCCTTTAATTTGATGCAGGTTAGTTTAGCACTCATCTTTTACTGTAGCTCAGTACAGTGTGCAATTAAGTGTGTTTCAGGAGAAATGTTTTATTTTCTACTTAAACCCTTATGCATTCACACCCTATTAGATAAAGTTTAGTCCCCACAGATTGTTTTAGATATTCCTTAATAGGCTTCTAGAGAAATAACTTTTTTTTGCTGAATTATTCATTTATATTTAGGCCTTTAACGTATTTTCTGCACTATAACGGTAACAGTATTCTTACCGCAAATGGTAAGAGAGATTGAAAATGTTGAGTTCCCTAAACATGTCTGTTGATTACTGTTTAGTTCTAAACAAATCTCTTTCCATTCAAACTTTCCTACCTGTGAACTTCTACAAGTTCACAGGTTCAGAAGTCAAATCTCCAAAAGCAAAACAGAGTGTACGGACCTGTTTAAATAACCTGGTTTTCGTTTCATACACACAAAGCCTTGGAAAGAATTCAAAGAACATTTTTTGCAACAGGCAATCTTAAAATCAATTATTTGTCCTTGCTGCTGTGTGCAGGTCTGCTTACATGTCTTACTGGCATATAGTGTGAGTTGATGACCTGGGGATAGAATTCTAGGAATCAGTATGCCACAGAGCTTCAATATCACTAGTGATGAAATGATGGCTTTGTATCTTTATTCTTTTTCTTTTTGGCAAGATGAAAAGTAATTTGCTATTCTCAGCCAGTCCCCCTGCCACCCGTGAACCAAGTCAATGAGCTGATATTCTGAGGAAGTCGGCTTCAGGCAAAGGAAAAAGAGTCTCGCTGTCAAAGAGTTTTCTGGCACCTTGGTATGCCCTTCACCGGTGTGTTTGTCAGTAGCATCACTTCACAGTGCATTGATGTGTGTGTGCGTGTTGCGTGCAGCGTCACAAGTGTGAGCGCCTGCCAGAATGCCAGTTCAGCTTTGGATGCGTGTGCTTGTGTCACTGTAAGATTTTGTATGTTTGGACCGAACCCCCCCCCCCCCCTTTTCTTTTCGCTATGCTGGTTGAGCACTTGACACAGCTTGCCTCCTTCCTGACAATCCTTGTGGCATTCTGTCTGCTTTCTGTACTCGCGTATGTATGTGAGCGCTCAAAAGCAGCTGTGATTTCACTGTCACCTCCCTTTGTGTGCCATCGCCGTCATCCTAGCCAGGCCTGGATGACCTCTTATCAAAATGATGCTCAATTTCCTTTTATATCCTTAAAATAGACGCTGCTCCAGTGTTTATCCTGCTTAACGGAGATCATTTGCAACTAAAAAGAGCTTTCTTTTTTGTTTCACGCTTTTCAGTCGTTTATGGTTATTATTCGGCAGTTCAGTTAGCACGTTTATTTAGTCGGGAAAAGCCAGAGTCAGGATGTGTTTAGCCTCTCTAAACATGGCCAGTGCAGACTAATGAAACAGCAGTTACCCCCTTAATAACTTTAATTCAGTGTATTTAATACATGCATGTATATCAATCTGAACATTGTTGCAAACATTAAGCTCCCATCTTGATTTTTTTTGTTTTGTTTTGTGGTTGTCATGACATGTTCACGGACACCATAACATTTGCCAATTGTGTCAGGCAGCCAGGGCTAAGGACAGAGTTAGCTAAACGGTTTCTACTGTCTCCAATGTTCCAGCTGAACTACCTTGAACCAGACGTGACTCTTGCTCTTTACTTAACACACAGTGTTCAGATTGGTATTGATATTCTTGTCTCAATCTTAGAAAGAAAACAAATTACCCCAAAGGTTGAACTTTTCCTGTTCTTTTCCTGGCCTTCCTTTTTCCTTATCTTGCTTTTACCCAGCTGTAGCTTATCTCGGCTCTTCTTCCTTTCAGCTATTTACATTTTTTTCTGTTATTGTCCCGTTTATTTTCAGCCTCTTACTCCCAGTGTTGACTAGGAGGCTTACATGCCTTTTTCCAACCCCCCGTGAATTGTCAGGAAAAAAATGAGAAAGGCTCTGCCCCAGTGGAGCACACAGCCCTGCCAGAGGCATAGCTGCCAGAAATTGCACCCAGGTCTACTCTCTACAGCTGTGTTCAGAATCCAGGTAACCCAGATTTGTCAATCCTGAGCTTTAGTTAAACTGTCACAAGACTTTGATTCTGCACAGATGAGAGCTCATTTCAGGATCTGCTTATGTAAACTGTGTGCAGAGGTGCAAGAAGTATGTTGAAAATCTATCAAGGCTTTATGTTTAAAAAAAGTTTTAGGTCGCTATATTTGTATTGGTTTGGGATTTGAGCTGCCTCCAAGGCTGGGATAGACTCTAACCAGAGTTTAAGGGGATTTGCATGATCCGACCTATTGAAATGGTTGTGGATAATTTAAGGCAGTGGTATGGACTAGTCTGAATGTGAGCTGTATTTTGTAGGCAACCCAAGTTGCATGTATTCTATATATAATATGTGCATGACAATTTTATTACAGAATTATCAACAAAAAGTGTCAATAAATGCTTCTGTCTTTATGTGTTTCTGCTCGGTCTGGACTTAAAAGGCCTTTAGCTGGATGCTTGAAATTTAAAACCCTGCTTAACTTTGTCTTTTCTTGATCGTAATGAGTTCCAGTTGATTTGAAAATTAAGCAGATGGATTTCTTGAACTCATTTATTCATGAGGAATGGGGTTAAGGATGTCTTAGAGTTTCTTTGACAATGTAACTGGCAAATGTGTCCTTAGAATGAAATGTGCTTCTCCTCTTTTTGCTCTTTTCCTGTCCAAATCTCTGAAAGGAGCTTGCCAAAGAAAGCTGCGAATAAATGTAAGAGGCTATGAATAAATGTAATGATGCCTTCACGCCATGCAGTAGTTACCGCAAATATGTATGTTTACGTGTAGCTTGCTTTATGATGACAGAGTGTTTATTTTTGCACACTATAAATGTAATTGGCTCATTTCATTGTCTGACACCGCTGGGAGCAGCTTGTGTGGAAGACAAACCTGAAGCTAAATGCCTGTGATAGCAGTTGTTTGTTGAGGTGCATGCATCATCCAAATGTTTCCATGGATACACTTTTGATCAAAACAATTCCTTTTTGAACCAATGGCACAGAATTAGGATCTTTAGAAACTGCAGGTGAACCAATTTATTCAATTTTGAATTGTATTAACATTTTAACAAAGTTAATGAACAGCTAATGCTTCGGATCCACAATGTGTCCTCACACAGCAGATGTCTAAATGGGGTTTTCATTGCTGAGAAATTATCTGCTGCTTTCACTGACAGAAGCCCCCCGATATGCTGACATAGATCTGTTGTCTTTTCTTTTATATTTTTATATGAAAACATATAATTATTTTTTAAATTGTGTATATTTGGAGGTTTTATAAACATCTTTTTGGAAACCATTTTTGAGGACATTGTAAATAGAGATGTGTCAGTGGTTCCAGCTGTAATTTTAAGATGTTTAAGTGTCACTATGGTTAGCTTATGGTCAGGCACGAATAGGCAAAGGCTTTTTAGACTTCTTTCTTTTTTTCCATAAACTAAAAATAGTTTCTCCACAATTTCCGTGTCTTGCTTTTAAACCAGGATGTTTGATCATAGTTATGTATCTTCAGTATAAACCTCATCACCAGAATGCGACAGCACTTAGATCTGTGACATGTTCTGAAGCTGTTTTCATCTGTGACACAGAGAGGTAATTAAAAATTTTTCCTCATCTGACTTAAAAAACAAAACAGTCTCCTTTGGCATGTCTCTCTCAAGGATTCAGAACAAAGGCCTAATCTGCAGCTCAAAAAATGCTTGCTGTGACACAGTTCCAGTTTGACTCTTTAAACCCTCAAGAGAATCAAACTGAGAGATGACGCTCAAATTCTGGCTAATACTTACAAAGGGGGTTGCATCATTAACTCCATCACGCCACGGGCATCTTTCTCTGTCAACAACTGCTGCTTCTCCCGCTCTTGAAATCCTCCAAAAGACATGATAAAACGGACTCGAGCTTTGTCATCCTTTTGCTCGCAAATGCCGTGTCACTCTCTTTTAAGTCAGCGTAATTAGCGGCAGCTTTAATTTGACTTGTTCTCTCTCCGTCTCTCTCTTTCTCTCTGACGGCAGGGGTGGAAGCGTGTCTGCAGACAGGGACGTGGCTGCCTGAAGCTGAGCATGAAGCAGGAGAAGGCCCTCGGCGCAGTCGCATCAACAGATGTAGCTTGGTAAACAAAAACCACACTAAGATCTGATATGAAGGAGAAAAAGCTGTGCAGGCAAGCTTATGGGGAAATATTTACTCTCCCAATTAGCGACACACATGGCTGTTTTTTCTTTCATATGATTCACAATTGCTGTTTTTTTGTTTTTTTGGTCTATCTTTATTCAGTATCAACAAAATATTAGATTTTTTTAATTTAAAATCAATCTTCCTTCAACTATAATTTGTATTTCACTCATCTGTTATACCCCGATCCTCCGATTCTGCTCCTTACCTGCTTTGAAAAAAAGAATCAAACTGATGCAGAAACACAAAGAAAAAACCTTCTGTAAGGTTCAGAAATGGCTGCCAAACAATCCAAAATTACACTGAAATTACTTGAAAAACAACATAAATGCCTTTCGTTGGCAAAATCGGTGTCATGACCTCGATATGAACAAGAAACTGCATCACAGCCAGAAAATTGCTCCTTACTGTTCAGATGACGTGAAAGTCTGAGTCTGAAAGATGGTTGAAACTATCACTGTTGAAGGTGCAGTTGCTGCTCTGTAATGAAATTTGATTATAGTCTGACATCACTGATCTTCTCTTGATTTCTGTCAAAAAAACAAATTAATACCCGCTGTTATTCCGTACAGCAGAAAAACTAAGTGTCAGTAAATGGTTTTAATTGGCATTTTAAATTAACATGGTAATGCAATTACATGTTTACCCCCTGGTGGATGGTGGCACGAGAAAAAAAAATTGAAATCAGAGTAGTGCAATGCCTGTTGTAAACACAATAAACATATTCAAAGGTTTGCTTTTATCATCATGTAGGTTTTACCTCCTCACCCTCGGAAAAACAATAGCCTTAATCATAATTATATATGAGGGACAGGCTTTAACCAAAGTGAAATTCTACCAAAGTTCTGTCAAAAAACCTTCCTGCTAGAAATAATTGAGTTAGCTTACTTGCATCCCTCAACAGTTCATTAATACTTTGAATAGAGAAGTCTCCAGTGGCCTAATTCACTGCTGCATGAAACAACAATGCTAAATGGTTCCGAGTTTGCCTGCAGAACAAAAAAAAAAAAAGAATCCCATTTCAGCAGTAAATAATTAAAGCATCAACACAGACACTCTCCTGGATTTAATGGCACAGAAAAGGTGTGAATAATTTGATTTAATCGTAAACAAAGGGGAGACTTAAATAATCCAGTCACCGAGGCTCAGGCTTTTCTAATAAATTCCAGACAAGGTGTAGCATGTCCTCTCACCCCAGCTTACGATGGGGGGAAAGTTCTCTAATGCAGGCATTTGCTTTGTAGCTACCACCACTCTTCGATGGCTGTTTCTTCTTCCTGCTCGGCCACTTTAAGTCACCCTCCAAGGACGAGCTCACCAAGCTGCTGCGGGAGGGCGGAGGCCAGCTCCTGAGCCGGCAGCCTAAGCCGGACAGCGACGTGACCCAAACCCTGAACGCAGCAGCTTACCACGCCATGCCGGGCTCCGACCAGGCCCTCTGCACTCAGTACATCATCTATGAGCCTCTGGGTCCCTACAAGCCTGCAGTGGTGAGACGGGGCAAGGTGTGGTCCGCCCCCTCCACCTGGCTCGTCGACTGTATCGCAGCCTTCAGCCTGCTCCCCGTGCCAGGTCCTCAAAGAGCGCCCTGAATCCTTTTTTCCTTCGGCCTCTCGCATGGTCAGGATGTGTCTTGGGTTTTTAACCTGTTGTAATCACGTTGAATGCAAACACAAATTCTTGTACCGTCATGAACATTAAAACAATAATGTAATCCTCTTCAATTTTAGTCTCCTCTGATTTTAAAGGCAAAATAAAAGTTATAAAGTTATTAAAATAGTAGATCGAAAACGTCTATCTGGGAGGTCTGGAAGAAATGACTACATTGATTTAAGAGTTCCCCAGTTAAGCAACAACTTTAATGTACACAAATATATACATTGACTTAATATAAATGTTGAATAAAGATTTTTTTTTATTTTGTGACGTTTTTGTGGGAAAAATGCCTCAAATCTGGTGTGAAAGACTCAGTGTTTGATTTTGAGATTGTCCTAAATTATTCCGATTGGATTCAAGCATTTGTAATCACATGGATAATCAATGCAACGGAGTGCACTTGCCAAGTGATTTGTATTCAGCAACTGTCCACTTTTTCTGAGTAATGTGCTTGAAACTTCGTCCTAGTCAGTGAGTTTCTGTTTTATCACTGCAGGTCAGAGAACCCCATCCTTTCTCGGCCAATTTTCCAGGCAAGGGTCGATGAGGTTGTTCAGGTGCCTCCCGCATCATTAATGCCTTGGCTGTTACTGGCTAATTTCAGACATGTATAAATTATATAGTTACTCTGATACTGTCTTCTACATTTTGCTGTTTCATCTGAACAACACAAAGTATCAGTATCACTGTCTACACAACAGCTTCCAAGCTCATTTCAGGCACCTTCTGCCGAAGTTTCCAGTTTATCAGTGTTTTTTTGTTCTTGTCATGCAATCAATTTATTGAAAGTATCTATCTAATGAGTGGTTTTTAGAGTGGAATTGCTTTACATAATATGCATGTGCTTAACCAGGAAGAGATAATCATCTAATTGAAAATGTCCCTCTGATACAAAAGCCAACCGCGGGTTCTGGTAAAAGATTGATGCAAAGTCAATATAAAGTGTAGAACAGGAAAACAAAGCAATTAATGTTCCATCACAGCCTTGGCACCTGCTATGGGAAAAAAGCTGAACTTTTTCAGGTACTTTAAGAGGTCCTACACTGGCCTTCTCCCGAGATGCCATTTTCAGAGGGATTAGTTGGGGATGCAGCTAATTGCTATTGATTGCTATGTGCTGCATAAAATTGCTTCCTTTTTCTTGTCCGTGGTGGGAGGTTGGAGAAGGCAATTAGCAGCATGGACGAGATAGGAGCCCGGACTGCTTTGTAATGAAATGGAATGGAGGAATGAACCTGTGAGTAATGCCCTTGAACTCGGTAAGCATTACAAACCTCACTGTTCTGCTATCTTCTTCCTCTTCTTCGCACAACCATGTGGTAAGAAAATTATGTTTTTATTAATTCTGGAGCCGTGACACAGTACCTAAGCTTTTCTTGTGCCCCTTTCCAGAGTTTTATTTATTATTAATTAAAGCATTCTCCAGCTTTCTTCCCCATCTCCATATCTCCCATTGCTATTAGTCAGCATCAAAAAGTAACCTAAAAACCTCCGTCTGACTGTTTTAAAAAGTTAATGGGTGCTGGGAGTTGTCTGTGTTCTCCAGCCAACTGGTGTATAGAAAAGGCAAAGTTCTCCTGAGTGAAAGACGAGGACAGACACAAATAATAAAGAAGCAACACCCACTTTTGCCGAATAACACGTCTTTTCAATTCTATTTAACAAAATATTTTGTCTCAGTGAATAATACACATTTTGTATTTTCTTATGTTTTTTTTTCTTGACTCCAGCTCAGATTTCAGAATACACATTTTACGTTTGAAGACATATTTACATATGAACAACACGTGGAGCACCAAGGGTTGTCTTTTTGGAATTTGGACCCTTTATTTGAACAGTTTAGGTTGAACTTCTGTGAGCAGGAATTCATATACAATCAGACATGCTCTTGATTTTAAGCATGAATAAAATGTTGCCTCATATTTGAGTCCCGCATAAATGAACCCATGGTGCTCCCACAGAGTAATACAATTGATTGTATAATAACAGTGTTTCTCTCTTCCCACATCTGTGTTGGTTTTCAGGCACACTTTATGTAACAGTTTTGTTGCTGAAAACGAATAACATAAGGGGAACTAAAAAAAAAAAAAAACAACCAAACAAACACAATCTTTCATAGTTTCCAGCTACAGTTAGTTGGTGTCTCATGGAAAAAGCAAATGGTGTATCTGTACAAAATGCCCATGTACAAGCCTGTGGTTTTCATGATGGCTATGAGGGAAAGATGGGTTCATTTGAGTAGACATTCAGAGACAGACGTAAAGACTCTAGCTTCTTTGCAGAAAATGTAGCAAAAAAATAGATGGCACATCTCATTTGTTCTTTCACATCTTGGCATTGTGAAACGAAATTCCCTCTGCTCTGAATGCACACGGTGCATTCTGGCAGCCACTTTGACACCTTTTGTGGTTTTAAAAGGCATCCTCTTCTTCTCTCAAATGACTCTCAGCCATTAACCGTAACAAAAACATGTGGTGTCCAACCCATTCCACTTCTCTCTCAGTAACAGCTGTTAGGCTAAATTTGTGAGCCACATGTGCACTTGTGCACTCCTGCTGCATGTTTGCAACCTGCGTGCTACGACAAAATCCTCTCTCGTCTCTCCATGGAATGTCCTTTTGATCCCTTTGTTGGCTGTTTCGCTTTATGTTGGAAGGTACTTCGCCCTCTGCCATCCTATTTTCACTCTCAGCCAATGAGAGCAGTTCACAAAATCGAGAAAATGAGCAGCCGTTGCTCACCGACTTCAGTTTGCTAAGTGCAGTGAATATCAGAGGCATTTGAGGAGCGACCGGTACCATGAGCCAAATATGTCATGCTGCCATAAGGCTACAGTTGCTCTAGCTTGAAAATTATATCTGCCACTTTTGTTGCTTCTCTTTTTTACCTCTTGCAAATGCCACAGAGTATTTTTAGACCAGGCCTCTGCAGATTAAGCTGCAAATGAACTGCACTTGTCCTCGTCGCTCTGTCGAACCCGTTGGCTGTTTCTGGAATGTCGTGGGAAAAAAACGATGAGCAGTATGGGGTAATACATAACAGTAAACTCTTGCACAGTGTAGTGAAACAAACTAGCTCTTAAAGTGGTCTGGGCTGTTCATTCTGTGCAAAGCCAAAGGCCATGCATTGTGAATCTTCTCTGAAACAGTAGCAGTAAGGCATCTGTGGTGGCAGCAATGCCTTTGAGCCCTGTCAACTGACACTTGCACCTCCATCTGTCTCTGTTGTAACTTACTAAAACATTTTTCTCATCTTCTTTTTTTTCCTGGATACATGTATAAACTGAATGATTGTGTGGCATTTAGATGAATTAAGATTAATGAATCTCTTAATTCTAAAACGTCTGGAGCGCTGAGGCTGTGACTGATAAAACATTCATATCAGGTTTGTTTTATGGGCCTGCTGACATCACACTAGATAGATGAGGTCTGTCTTTGCACAATGAGAGATCTTAAATCACTGCCGCTAAACGATGAAAATGAGGCAAACTGTATTGTTGCCTCCACAATTAAACTTTGCCCAAATTATTTCAGATTTATTGCACAGGAGGTGCAGCTGCGCAGCAGGCGGGAATTTTACAAACTTAGTTTTTTTGCCTTTTAAGATAACACACCTCTTTAGTCATTGGTCTTTATCCTATGTTCATTCCTGTCTCATTACAGAGTGCTGGGAGCTGCTATTAAGCAGCCCATCCATCACGGCACAGGAATAGGGTCTGAAAGGTTAACAGGGACTGATTTTCTTGAAATGGAAAAAATTCGTTTGACGAATGGCATGAGCTTACAGAAATTCACCTTTGAATTAATGACTAGTATTTATCATCTCTAAAATCTGTCTTGGAGTCCGGTTGGGCGCTTTTTTTTACTTTCAGACCGGACAACTCGACAACCACCCTGATCTGAAGATTTGTCAGAAGCAATACATTAGCTAGTCTGGCTGCTAAAACACTGGCAAAAGCTACACAATAGTGACTGAAACATTCTGACATCTTCAGAAGGGGAGAGACAAAAAGCAAATCGTAATATATGCAACAACCTTGTATCCTAGCAAGCCTTGTTTGTTGGTTTTAGTGCATCGATGGATGCAGAGTAATATAGTGTGCCTCAGACTGTGTATGAATGGTGTGTTTACTTTCACATGGACATGATGTTTCTGAATGCAGCTTAAAAGTATTTTTCCATTTGCAGATTCCGTCCTTTTGTCTGCTGAATGTGCCCAGCATGCAGGCCGAAGTAGAGCCAAGCATCCAGCTGGATGATTTATAACAGAATACCCCTGATTAAGGAAATTTAAAGGGGGCTGCTCTTGGCTCAATAACTGATCAAGCAGTTGGGTTGGGATTTTTTTTTTTTTTGTGGAGGATATGGACTCCATAGAGGAAACAATAAATCCAACTAGTTTGGAAAAAGTTGGACATTCTCCTGATTTAGTCCTTGCTTCTCCAAGGTTTCTTTGCTGGTTTTCTAGCCACACTTAATACACCTAACTTATTCTCTTCGTGCTGTGACAAAACAGACAGGACCCAGAACAATGGTATGTTTATAAAATAAGTGTTGGGGAGGGAGGGTTCATTGCATTTTGAGGGAATCTGACAGTAGCTTCTTGTAAGTGGTAGAGGTGAGCAACAGCCACAGTGATTTAATAAGTCTTATGAAGACGAGTACTTATGTCATGTGCATTTTGTAAACAAGCTCTTCGAGTGAAGCTTTGAAACTCAAGCACATTTGCGGGGTCACGCCTACTCTGGCCAGAGAACAAAAGCGCAGTGTGCTTTTTCCTGCTGTTGGAAATTTACAACATTTATGTGGTTGTGACAGACTTATATAACAAGCTGATGGCATACATACAGAATATGACATGAGCAATAAGACATTACCAGTTTTTAGGAAAGAGTTCAAGGAGCTTAGAAACTTTGAGTGAGATCAGCAAGTCAACTTTTCAAACTATAGAGGAGGAGAAAAGTGGAGGGTGGAAACAGCCTGGACAAGTTCCGTCATCCTCTCCCTGGCTAAATTAGTAGTTTATGTGAAGCTTGTAGGATCATCTCTTCGATTCTATGCTGGCTCCATTTTTTTTTCTTTCTTTTTGTTGTAGGAATTGTGCTCCTGCCCTGTCAATCATACAAAATGGCGCAGTAGGCAGAGCCTTGCCTGAGCTTATCTCCCGTCCACTGTGAGGTCTCCCTATGACAGCGACTGGCCGTTGAGGCATTCCCGCCGCAAACACTGAGCCGGCTTCCACCAGTCCCCGTTGTGGCAACGGCAGATGGTGCAGTCGTCCACCTTGACTTCAATCCCGGCTGGGATGATCGTTGTTCCAGCAAAGCAATTTGGACCTGCCGCATGGGAAGGGAGGCAAGGGGGGAGCAGAGAGACAGGAAAGGAGGAATTAGAACGACAAGAAATGGATGTGTTTCTCCTGAGAGCTTCTCTTTGCAGAGGGGGTGGTGGAGTGATGCGCAGAGCTGGAGGGAGTTGGGGGAGTCAGAGCAGACGTACAGATCTTTTCACAGGCATGCACCGATGGGCTTGTTTTTGCAACACTAAAGCGCTTTTGTTAGTCTCCCCTTCTCCCTCGACATGGAGCGCTTTGCATCCTAATGCGTCGCGAGCAGAGAAGCCTGCCAGGCGCTGGCTTGGCAGTTCAGAGAGGCTGGAGAGCAGAGAGAGGCAGAGGGAGAGAAAGAAAGCTGCTCGGAGAGGGCACGGGGAGGATGATGTTAATCACTTCGCTTGTGTATCGGGAAAAAAAAAAGGGCCACAGAACTCCTCAGCAGCGCCTTATAGTTTATTTCCAGATGTACACACAAAGACTCACAAACCAATAAAACACTAAGATTAGTTGTGACATCTGATTTATCCTCAGAGCTCTGCGGGATTTACCTTTGTGGTTGCCTTTTTGTTGATAAGAATAAAATGTGTTCATGTACCAGCGAAGTACATGCCATACCCCTGTATTTGATAATCTCAACAGACGCAGGAGCAGATTAGCCTGAGTAATCTGTTTTCAGCGAACTCAAAATTGCCACCGCCTTTGTTCGAGCACACTGCATTTAATATTAAATACCCCTTTAAATTATCGCATCTCATTTGTCTTTGTCTTTTTCAGAGAGATTTGTGAGACTTATGACCTGAGCAGGGTCTACCTTGCTTCTAATAATCCGATGGCGACTGGGATGGGCTCCACCTACCCTGGGACCCTGAATCCAATAAAGCAGGTAAAGGAAAAGAGTTCGTGAAATTAGATGTATTGCAATTGTCCCTGACCTTTTTTCTGCTTAAGAAGCTCAATATCATATGGAATTCACCCTAGTTGTAATAATTCAAACAAAGCAGTGAACATCTCTATTGGTGTGAAGTTGGCTTGGCTTGTTCAGCATTCAGCTCTGTAAAATCTGCCAGATTCAAGGGGCCGCAACGACTCGTCGTAAAAACCTGTATATCCCATAACCCTTACAGACACAGCAGCTTCCACAGCCAGTAGTCACAGACGTTTAGGTGGTATTGTGAAGCTGATTTAGTGTGAGATGAATTAATACTGGGATTCTAAATGGCAGTCAGCTGGAAAAGGCCAGCCAAGTGCAAATCCAGCCAAATGACCAGCCAAGTGCAAATCCAAACAAAAGTCACGACTCATTTTCGCGTGTTGCAGGGGGTGAGTGCAGGTATGCGGGGTTAGATACTGACTGAGACGTCTTTCATGCTCATTCAGTTTCTAATGTGTGTTCACTAGCTGTCTCACAGCAGTGCCTTTTAGTGACACTTGGATACCAGAGACATAATTAAAGCTAATTGTACCACCTGTGCCCTCAGTGGAAAAGCTTTTAAAAGTATTAATTATCATTTCAGGCAATTTACAGGACTTGATCAAAGTTGGATAGACATCATAATCTGGGATACTGAATTCAAAGGACAAAAGAGGTCAGGCTGTCTTTTTCAGTGTTCACTATTTACACGGCAACAACTAGGTTTTTTATCTAGAGATGTCTAGCAACCCCCTGATAAGAAATTTGAGCTGCAGAGCGTATAAATGAAAATGAGGTGCAAGAGAGCGCAAATAATCATGGGATGGAGACAAAAGGAGCAGTTAGCTGCCAAGTAATCCCAGCCTTTGCCTGAGCATAGATGAGTCCCATCCTCTATTTGGACCTGATAAAAAAGCCCTTTGATCTGAGCTTAGAAGATACATGGAAAGTGCTTGCCAAGTCTTAACTCGCATTGATCTACCCCTAGACACCTGGCACAGGTTACAGGACAAACTCAGTAAAGGTTGATGGGGAACTAGTGTGACCAGAACTGCTGCCAACTATTACTCTTTAAAGCCAGATAGGTATGAAGACACAAGGAGAATTTTAGATGTCCTTTAGCTGTGCACAGGGCTGCACTGTTTTCAAAATGAATTGCTATGACTCTTTTCTTTCAAATAGAAAATGTTACCCAAACTTTGTTTCTCTGCCATTCCATAATGCACATTTCATCTAAAGAAAAAAAAAACAGAAGAAAGGAAAAAACACTTATACATGCTTCCATTTCTATACGGTGTAATCCTATAATTCTTTGAAAATAGCAACCATTCTCAGACTAAAACACATTGTCATGTGAATTATATGATTATTTAGCCTAATTCCTGATAAAGATTAAAGCCGAATCAGTTGGACTCAAAGATTGTGGAGCTTACCGATTAGTACTCCCACAGGCTAATTCATTTATAGAGCTGCCTTCTACTGTTAGTGTTTTCAAAATGAAATTCCAAGAAATATCTAAAAAGCTTCATCTTAATAAGGGAAAATCATGGAACTTTGGCAGTCACAAGCAGGGGTTTGTTGATGAGTGAAGGTAAGACATCAGTATATCAAACTAGAAATAAGTTCAATGTAAAGTACATTAGAGGTTGAAAATCTCAAACGCCTTTACAAAAGGTTGACTATTCAACCACATATAGACCTGTTTGAATAAAAGTGATTGATTGTGTCAATTCTTGTGCTGCAGCAGAGCAAACACAGTGTGGAAAAGTAGCTGAACCTTCCACTAAGTCGTTTTTTGGCGGATTCAACAGCTTATTTTACCATAAAACTGTGTCTGATGTGAACAGCCCAGAAGGGATAAAGTAACCCATGTAAGGAGAGCTGCTGCTTCATCTCCAGACCAATAAAACTGCATGAAATTTTGATATGACAAGCATGATCTCACACGTTTTTCAGGTATATTCCTCTATGATGAGAGAGAGTTATGAAGACTTCATTTTTAACATTACCGTCTGGTTTTGGGTGAGAACAGGAAAGAAAAGAATTTAAGGTTATGAACATGCTGCATCATTTTATAAGGTGGCAGAGCATTGTTTCACGAAGGTGAAAATGAATGTGATCCAATTCAACCTTCTTCTTATGATAGGATTCTTTGTTTGTTCATTTTTACAGCACGTGATTACAGCTGGACTAAAATTAAAGTACAGTTGAATTAATTTTTAATCTGTAGGAGCATTAATAATCTTTATTTATTTGATTAATTAAATTAATTAAATAATTTAATGAATGAATGTGTTAATCACAAATTCTGATATTCTGAAGCATGCATATATATATATATATATATATATATATATATATATATATACGTTTTCATCACTGAGAAACAGTACTGTAACTGAACTGACAATCATGGGGTAATATTAAATGCAATTTTTTTTGGAGTCAAAGAATTATACTGTAGTTTGAACAAAGATTAAAAGACTAAAAGACATAAACAAATACATTTTTTGTTTAGAACACATTTATCTTTAGGTGATCTAGCCTTCTCTTTTTCATGTGAGGTCATGTTTTTAATTCTAAGTAAAGAAAATGTGCACTGCATCTACTTATATTATATGTGCCTTTAATTTTTTTTAAATAATTTCCCCTGAATTAAGTAAGCAACACCTCTACTGAAAAGAAAAAAGATCAAGACCAGCTTTTAAGCTTTGGTCTCAAATACTGCATGAATGACTGAAGCACATTTTGATGTCTCCATTCTTTACTCCCTTGTCTCCCAGCAAAGAAGCTGAGAGCTAAAGAGAGTCCCCTCACTGTGCTCCCCACAGCCCTCAGCCACCCAATTATATACAGATTTATCTGGACGCCAGAGTCTGACCATGCACCCTAGGAGCATCTAGAAACAGCAGGCCCACCTGAAAATGCCAAAGGGAGTTACTGTGTTCTGTCACCATGGATTAGTTCTCGTCCTGCAGCTTCTTTCGTCCTTTATTGTTTGTGTTTTTGTGTGAAAGCAGACACATTTGACTAAAGTAGGTATCCAAGTGCAAGAAAAAAACACTATTAAAAATGTATTTTATTTTCTTGCCCTTTCTCAAAATAGATTTTTTCTACTATATTGACCTAACTGATAAAAATGCATAATAAAGTTACTACTTTGATATTATCAAAAGTGCTCCTTGTTATGGATCACTCCAGTTGGGTTCAAACTGCAAACTGCTGTTACGGTACTTTATTCATAAAGCTCAATCCATCCCTGAGGATTGGCTCTGGCAAAGGGAAGCCACCCACCTCGCCTTGTAAATAGTCAATGAACCATTGGAATCCTATAATTCTAATTTGAGGATTGGCTCTGTGTGACAAGGGCACCGGGGCCCTGGGAGATAAAAGGCCCTCCAAGGATCTATTAGTCCCTCCTACCATGTCTTTAATCAATGGGCTAATGTTTACTCTGCTTAGTGTGTCATTTATAATTAAACCTGGTACTGCTCATTAGTGTATAACGGGCCCAAGGTAATAAGTTTAATTCATAACACATCAATTATATCCTCATCTTCTACAGGTGCAACCATCAGAGGGTGATGCCACAGATAAACTTGCTATTTAATGAACATTTAATGACTTTTTAAGAAATCTACATTGCATTCCAGTGGAGTTGAGTGTATACCGTTTTTACAGATGGGACAGCACTGCTCCGGCTCATACACAGGGTTGACACACTCTGGGACGGCGCAGTCAGACACCACACAGTGCACCTCATTATTTGGTTCGCAGCGGCACCATTCACAGGGCGACGGCTGTGGGCAAAGGGGGAAGAGAGACAGGGAATCTGGGTCAGATGATGTAGTTCCACCTAAGGGTTCCCATATCACCCATACTTTCTGTTTCTGGAAAATTCACTCTTTTTATGCACATCACACTGTCTTGATAAAAAAAAAACACAAATTCAGTTTACAACATATCTTTGTAAATGCCCTTGTATCTTAACTGACACTGAAGTCAGACAAATTGATTAAGGATATTTCATATCTGCTGAATTTATCAGAAAACAGGCTTATTTTACCACTTCCTCATCATATAAGTCAAATCGGTGCTCTATATGCTGCTGCTGCCTCTTACTTGACTCCATCTTTACAGAGTCTTTTGACCGGAAAATGAACTTTAACTTGATTACATTGGGTGCAAAAATACTAAATGTTTATAAAACATGAACTGTTCACCATATTAGAAATGCTTTCCTCTTATGGAGGTGAAAACCCTTCTTTGGACCTCTCCCCACCGGGCCTCTATTAAGAGCCCAGAGCTCTGAATTAAATTAAGGGTTACAAGAGCTACATATTTCAAAATCCCTTTCTCAGTTGTTTTAATGTAGGCTAACGTGCAGAGAACGGCTCAGGCGACCAAATGAGACGATTCAGATTCACAATAAACGACGCCATAAACTGCAATCACCAACATTTTATTCCATAACGGTTCATTGACAGAACCAACCACTTAACAACCCAGTGGATGATAATATGCATTTCTTTGGGATTAATAAAACTGTTTATCTTGAGGGGAAGCTTGCCCGGATCAGTTGAGGCCTATCACTGTCATGGTTGCTAACAAATTAACAAATCACATCTTGCTTGATTAGTTGCCAGGTAACCAATGGAGTTTCCAGGGAAGGGTAAGACACATACTGTACAGTGATGCATGACATGTTGGGGGCCCTTTACAATTCTATAGACTATAAGTATAAAGAGATTATATGCAAGTCCTAAAACCAGGCACAGGGACAGCAACAAATGAGCTAAACTATCATACTGAATTACTTATTTATATATTATAAAAGAATATTGACACTGCTGGATATGTGGGAACCTCAAGGATTCGGAGGTGAAACAAGATTTTTTTTCAGTCGATAGGAACACTAATGGGTGTGACAGAAGATTCTCTGGGCTCTCAGCTTTGTGTGTATTATGTCATGTGCACAGGACACTTTTGAAGATCGTTAATGCTCATCAGCCTGGAAATCAGATTGTCAGATTGTGTAGAAAAAATGAAATTTGTTACCCCCTAGAGGGTTGAAAAAACAAAGTTCACTCGAAGTGCAGCGTTTGTGCACATCACAAAATAACCCAACACAAATTCTAAGCACCTCTAGGCCTGTTAAGATGTCTGTGTAATATATTGTAAGTTCCTTAAATGTTTTTTGTATTCTTGCATTGTTTTTGTGAACTTTAATGTGCTGATCACTACCAGTCGAGACATTATTGCCAGCTGAAGTGGAACTTGTCTCTTGTACCTGGCTTTGGTGTGATACGTCTCTTTGTGGAGAGATTTTGTGGCCCAAACAAGGTGGATTTCTTCTGGAATAATGGCTCCATAATAATAAAAAACATATGTCTTTGTTAAGTTGGTACTAATGGCATAGGCAATGAAGGTGTCATTTTACCTTGCACCACCATATTTCTAAAAAAGATTTAGTCCAATTGTTTAACAAAGTTGAATACTAAAAAAAAAGAATATCATAAAAAAATACTGTTAAATAAAACCTAACAAAAATAAAGACTTTAACCGTCAACACTGACATATTTTACATGTAATGCAGACCAAATGTAAATACTAATTATCTGTACTGGAACAGAATTGGCTTTGAATAATCACTACTGTACACCCGTGGCTATGATCCTGGTTACAAATGGTTTAGACCGGCTAAACCCGAGGTGAGGTGTTCAGCAAGTATTATAACACACAAAAGCTTATCTGAGGTTCTATACAATGTTTTCTTTGTCAACAGGCACCTCCTCATTCAGGTGCAAATGTGGAACAGATGACAAGCAGAGATATGCTTATTTAAGTGGTAAGTATGTTTTTACAGATCACTGAATCATTCGTCTAATTCTTTATTATGATTGACAAGATGGGGGAAAACAATCACAGCTAAATTCTAGCTTATAAAAAGAAAATGCTCCCATTCCTAAATGCTGAAGGAGCTCAGTCAGTGCAGACGTTACCCAAACTAATACCGACTCAGAAACCCTTTATATTTCCCCCAACTGCCCCAAAGTATTTATTAAGGGATCTTTAGTTCCTTAATACACAATTTCCATTCCAAAATAAATTGTTGGTGTCTAGAGATACTGCTTCATGCGTGTACTAAAAAACTGATTAAAGACACCTCAAATCAAAGACATCTCACAGCTGGTCTTTAGAAATAAACCATTTCTCTGTGGGTTCAGTTGCTTGACTGGTCAGTGAAGCAGCTCAGGTAGAGGATACAGATGCAGATGTTTTATAAGAAGCGACACATAGGAGACATCATTCGAGGGGAAAACTCCTCCCTTTTCCTACAACAGAGAATCTCTCAGTACAGTCTGCAGCTCTTAATGCTCTTAGTGTATCCTTTTGTATGAGGTCTACCGTGAAGAGGATCAGTCATGCCTTTGCTCAGACTCACAAAAGAAAATGGAGCATGAGCACCGAATTTAGACGTGTTGCCAGATGTTGTGGTGATGAAAAGACTCCTGTTGTCCCCATTTTAATAGCTGGGTATTATCGTGAATTGGCTGTCACGTTTCTCATTTCCTCATTGTGATAAATGGGGACAGAGCAGGGAGATAATGAAGAGTTGAATAACCTTTAGAGGGGAAAATGTTAATGTGGAATACTTTAAGGCTGGACAACAGGGTCACAAGAATATAAGCAATGCACTTAAAAAGAATAGCATCTCGACAGCCAAACCACATGCTGTCACCATGGAGCTGGAAACACTGCAAAGAAAGGAGATAGGAAACCTAGAGGATGAGGACAGACGTTGCTTAAAAACACTCAACACTAACTACAAATGCAATTCATAAACAAAACCTTCTTTGTGACTGAATTGTTTCCACTTATTGGCATCATTCTTGCCTCTGGCAAAATGGATAAGAAAATCAATTTCAGCAGTCATTTTTACAGCTTTTATGGCTGCTCCTTCATTTGCAGAAAACAAGTTCATAAAGTACTGTGATGTGTGGGCAGCCCAGTATGGGCGTGTGTGCATGCTGTTTTGAATCCATTCTTATAATTGTGAGAGTATGAGTAGTACATTGCAGTACGTTGCCTATAACTCCTGCACATTGATGTCTGAAAGGACCTTTACTGTGATGATACTGCAGCACAGTTCAATTCTGGGGGAGAAAGAGACAAATAAAAAAAAGGTTTTGATACCACTGAAAAAGCATAAAAACCAACGTATTTATTACATTTCTTACGCTCCTGAAGAGGGGCAGGCTCTCATGGTCTGGCCCATCTTATGGGATGTTTAGGACATTTTCTCCCAAATTCTGACTGATTTCAGATATGGCTGAAATCTTAAAGCACGGTGAGTGCCTCTCTGGCTAAGAGGGATCTCAGTCAGGACAGGGAGCATTGCTCACATATTGGATCACATTCCAGCCCTTTGATCTGAAAATGCCTTTTATAATTTTGGTGCCTAACTATAGTTATGCTGAACCCATATTCAGCTTCAGGTATGAAGGGTGTACTCATCCCCTTTTAATCTTATTGTAAACATGTGAGGTCTGAATGCTTTACCAGCGCAATGAACCCAAAATAGTTGAAAATGGAATCTATTTTTCTTTTCAGACAACCTACATCAGTACATAAGTACATGTGAGCGGAGGAGTCCCTACTGGAAAATGCAGTTTGGACATTGCAGACTGTATTAGATTCAGCAAAATGACAGGATGACATGCAGTCAGCAATTTTGTGTTGAATAAATGTCCAAAACAGCATGGATGATAAGAGCTCCATACCCTATGGACATGACAATAGGCTAAACATCTGCATGATGGGATTTTCAGTATATGGGGTGGGAAAGCCATGATAGATACACAGCTCTTCCAGAAACGTATTTTTCTTATTATTTGACTTGATATAAATGCACATGTCTGCACAAAGCAACACAATCACTATGAAGAAAATGCCAATGGGGCAAACACCAAAGGTTAATCTGTCGGCATCCCTGAACATTGTACTGCACAGCACATACTGATGGCCTTTTATTTCCTTCAACACTGCAGGGTTCCAAGGCTTTCATGTCTTCAATGAAGAGACCCACCCTTCTCAAAAGAATATCGGTTAGCTGTGTGATTAAGGGCGGTGTTATCATCTCTCTGTATGCCAGATTTCTTCTCTTCTTATTTTCATCAATTGAAAGCAAAAAAACAAAACAAAAAACAAAAATGTAATCCTTAATATCCTACTTTTCTTCTATCTTGGGATCCTTCTTTTAAACTAGCATAGCAGAAAGCCTCATCATTGATAGATCTGGTCTCACATCAAAATGTGGGGCTTATGCACATACAGAATCTTAGGCTGCGCATCTCAATGCAGGCTGAGCTTGATTAAATCTGATGTGCAAACACATCATTCAGTACAGATTAAGCAGATTGGTTTAAATGGTCTGATCTTACACAACCCTTATTATAGGCAACACCATTTCACTTAATGTGGATGCACCGGTGCAAAAGATGTGTGTGGCCAATAATTTGTTTCATGATCTGTTTCCTGATACTCCCTTTCAGAGTAACTAAGGCTTAAATGAAAACTTTGTGAAAAATAGGAAAATGCAAATGTCAGAGTTCTTCCATTTGAAGCTAGTAAAATAAAAACATAATAGCTGGACCAGCTGGACATAGTAAAATGTCAAAACTAATGACCATAATGAAGCATTTTTCAACTTTTCTCTGTAAAATAAAGAAATAAGTAATTCTGTAAATTTTGGCCTTTAATTTGATCTAAAAAAACATTTTTAAAGATAGTGAACAATGATACATGTCAACTGAATCAGGTAAGAGTGTGTTTAATAAGTTGATAGCACAGGTACACAGTGTTTTTTTTAATTCTCCAACAATCTCTTTGTTTTATGCCAAGGCTAAGGTCTTACACGTACAAAAAAAATGTTTAAGAAAGTGTATTATAGAACAGAGGAGATCTCAAATTAACTTATTCAACTTTGTGATGCCCATCATTTACATTTGAAAATGCTCTCTACAGTGTTTGGACACTGACAATCCACAGTTAGACAGATTCTTCATATTCATAAGTCTGAAGGGCAATGGTGTGCGTGGCAGGACTACAGTGTTAAAGCTCCTGCACTCTAAAAATAACTTTGCTTCACAGTTTGCTGAGGATCACATGAAAAAGCCAGAAGGGTAAATAGACAAAAGTATTTTTTCTATTTATGTTGTTACATTTACATTTGCAGTTACTTTGGATGAAAGAAAACCTGACACTGCAATCTGTGGTGTTGGTAAAAGTTTTAGCTATATTAGGACCTGCATGACTTGCTTTTATTTAATTTAATGATTTATTCATTTATTTTTCTGGAAAACGTCAGAGGATCCCAAAAGTCCAAATCTCTACAAAAAGTGTAATGCTTCAGACAACTCAAATTCTGATCTTTCATCTAGTAGACATGTTAAAGAGTGTCCGAGTGACTAGATCATGTGAGGTAGCCCATCAACATCTGATGCGTTCTGGAGAAAGCTAAAACTCCTCAATTCTGATGTGCCAGCTGACTGAGAAGAATGTACTGGAAAATGTGTGTATGCATGGGGTTAATTTGTCTTTCTGGGTTTTTAACTTTGAGATCTTGTATGAAAGCCCGATACAGAAATGTTGGCAGGGTTTACAAATGATCAATTCAAAGTCTTTGTATCAGTTATCAGTACTGAGGCACGCACTGCAAAAATCCCAATTAAGCTTTTGTTAATTAAGCTTTTGGAATGGAAGTTTTAGTACTAATTTGGCTTCAGTGTTTGAATTTAAAGGACAAGCAACCATTTCTGCTCTTCTGCTATACATTTGTACACTGGACATACATTTTCATTGGACAGGTATTGTTTAAGCGAACTGTGTAGAAATTATGATTGAAAAGGATTATTTTTACTGACACATTAGCATAAATCCCTATACCTTCTTCGCGACACATTCTGCCTGCAGAGCCCTGATTGGGTTTTGTCTCTGGCTACCAACAGAATTAGCTCCTGCAAAGGATTTGTTTTGAAAATGTTGGCAGTGTAATTTCAGAATGATACTTTGTTATATAACTTACTGTTATGACATTGTGAAGCAATTTTTCACTGGTCTCACGAGATGTATGTAGGTATCTCTGAGCTTTTGTTGTAAGACATATACTGGAAATTCAGAAAAAAAGAATATTGTGCTGTCTGAATAGGGCAAAATGACAAAGAATCATCATTCACTCACTTTAAACACTTCAAAAATATTTTTTTCCCATCACAAAAATAATTTGGAGAGTAAACTTTCTATCCTATATGTCTGAAGCATCCAACTGTAATAGATGCAAATACCCTATAACCCGTCACTGATTTACTTGCAACGACATGGATAAATTCCATGATTAACCACAGAGCTCCTCATTCAGGCCATGTTGTGTCATATTACATTTCAATCACTTCCAGCCTCAGTCCACTTGTGGGGAATTTGAATAAGGAGGTCCGCTCATGGGCAGCAGCAGTTTAAACACAGACTGTAGTTGTCATGCTTCAGTGTCATTTATAATCAAGTGGTGCTGTCATGCTCCATAATGCGACTGAGACGCTGGTCTGATGGCTAGAGAGCCTAAGCATGAGAAACTGGTTCTGCCAACAATGACTCAATATCCACAAATACAGTGTATTAAAATTACTGTTATAGCTTCTGTCACTTTAGTAATGCTGGATGGATGTTCAGTTGGTGAGGTAGTGAGTAGGAATGACATCACCCTGGGAGGGAGCCATCTTGGTGCCCTTAGCCAATATAGACTTTTTGATAACACTTTCACATTATGCCAAGAATGAGTGAAAACGCAAAACACTGCTCATTCAAACCATGACACCCCCTCCTAATACTGCTTCAGGGCTGATTTTTAAATTAGAAACTAATCATGACTGCTGTCAGCAAGTTTTACGACCAAAATAAAATGATTGAAAGCTCTAAAAAGAGCAATATGTTACCTGCCTTCTCTATAAATAGTGACATTTATGTTGAAAAGAGTCACAAATGGGTGCCACCGTTAAGACCACTGACACATCAGATTGTGTATCCTTATCAGCTAGAAACAGGCTAGATAACATCTAACCAGAATTCCGTCTTATTGGCTTGGTTTGAAGTCCAAATGTGAACGCACCAATCTGGAAAAATCACATCATAGGTAGAGAGATAAACTCCAAATGCTGTTTCTGAAGGGAATGTGAGAAGAAGAAAAAAAAGTCTGAATCAGAATACCTTATCAGAATCTGGCGCCTTACCTTGAATTCCTCCAGTATTTTGTACGTTTTCCCTCGGTACTCGCAAAAGTTTTTAACCTCTTTGCACTCCGGGCAGCACCCGTTGTGCTCCACTTTGGTGCACTTCGGGTGCAGTTTGGGGCACTCGGGCTGGTCGCACACGGGCCCGTCCTCCGTGCACACGCACGGACAGTTCGAGTGTCCCGGGTAGAAGCGCTCCCCGAGTTTGTAGACGAAGCCGCTGTCGTCCACGCAGCCTTTGCCCCGGTAGTCATCGAAAATGATGTTCTCTGCGGCGCTCCGCTCCGCCTCATCCGCGGTGTAATCCTCGGGGTTGCTGACCGTGGCCGGACACACGGCGCTCAGGGCCAGTAGGAGGACGAAGGCGGCCGGGGGGAAAGGGCCCATCCTTCGCCGCGCCATCGACATCCACATTCAGCACGACTACGTGGATGTCATTTTTCTAAGCTCCCGATATCCTATCCGGATCAGTCCAGAGCTTTATTATCACCATCATCATCACCATCATCATCATAATCATCACGTACGAGATGGGCTGCGGTGGAGAGAAAATCATAACAGTTGAGCTAATGGAGGTTCAAGGTTGCTGTCTGTTTGCACATTATTAGAAACCAGCATCAGCTTACTACGGGGTATTATTTTCTTTTTCTTTCCGCATGTTAATGTTTTCTCCTTGCTGCGACCACTTCTAATAGGTGGGGTACACATAGACACAAAATGGATTCGTTATAGCAACTCAACAGGTTAATGCCTTTTCTCATGAAAGCATATGTAACAAAAGAGAAAGCCTCTGTTCTACGGCATATGTTCCATGCAAATGATTCTTCCCGTGCAAAATCACAGCAGCAGCAACAACAAAGGCTCGATTTATTATGTGAAGATGGTGAAGGATATGATCATTTCCCCCTTCAAGAAAAGGAAAGACAATAGACCGTACAATATGAAACTTTATGACACGGATCAAAGACAACAGGTAGCTTTAGTCATTTTATAAATTGCTTTAATATCGTGATTATTCTGATTACTTGGATTGCATTTGACTTTTTATGGTGACCTATTAGTCCTAAATCAGCCTTATAAATGCGAAAATGCCCCGAAACATTGTTAATGCGCAATCATTTAACTCACCCATTCAAGGAGGATAGCCACGTAAAACAGTTTGAGGATTAAAGAGGTTTAGAATAATCTTTCTTTTAGAGGTTTGTATCACAGCTAGTCTAAATTTAAAGGGCATCAAATGATGTACATCAGGGAAAAAAAGCAAACTCACCGCGGTTTAAATCGCTTGGTATCGTATAAATGTGGAGCCAGGATAACCAACACAGAGGGCTGGAGCAGATCACAGATAGTCGCTTTCACTATTGGAAACTTCTCTCGATGCACACGGTAAATTCGCCAGGTTCCACGAGTAACTGTAATCCCCCTGGCTTGTCGTAGTTTTTTTTGGGCTCAAAAGCTATTAGAGAGCCACCTTTTGGAAATTCTCCTCCCTCTTTTCCAGCGCATAGAAAATGACATCCACGAAAAAGTAGGTCTTCTTCATAATTATCCCCATCCGACTCACCTCTTTGATTTAAAAAATGCAGTTCACCTCCAACAGCATGCGGTACACACAGGGGGATAAGAAATAGAAAATACTACCCCCAAAAAATCCTACGTCTCGTTCCCTGAGTATCCCAAGTCAATCAGTATTTCCAAAGGATGCAGGTGGATGCGAGAAAGCGGCAGTCGGTTTTGTTGCACATATGCGTGTGTACATCCAGCGGTTGCGTGACAAATAAGAATCCTCATGGGTCAGTTAAAGAGCCTAAAAATGATAAAACCAAGCGAGACTAAAGACAGTTATTATTGGATTTTGCCGTCGAGGTTGCATTCATCGTCAAAAGGCGAGGTTGAGGAGGGGAACGCTCCGACTTTCAGCACCTTGGAGAGCGACTGTCTCCTGCGTCCTGCACCAGCAGAGCAGAGCGCACCCCCTCCGCCCCCCCCCCCCCCCCCCCCCCCAACCCCCCCACCCTCGTGACACCCACAGCCACAACAGCACCCACAGTCCGTGGACAAATACTCGATTACATATCTGGAAGTCGTCTTGCAAGAGAAAGTGGCTGAATGGTAGCTGAATAAAACGGCGAAATGAGTGGTCAGTTTTCAGGAGCGTTCCAACAGCAACAGCTGGTAGATTGAGCAGGTACGCTCGATGTGATGAGTGCCCGTATCTGTGTTTAAACTAATGCGCCTCTTTGCATGTCCACCTTAAAAGGAGACTGTGACTGTGTGTATCCATATGTGTGCACGTGTGTTTATGTTATCCGGTCTTTACACAAATGACCTGCAGCTTGTTTTTTCTGAGTCACTCCTAATTTATTGCAAATTTTACATAGACCTTTGTATTTGTTTTCTGCTGTCGGGGGACTCTGGTCTTCCCCTACAGCAATAGAAGGAAAAAAATACATTATGGCTTGCAGCAACATCAGATTTATTTCACAGATGGTAGCCTATAGGGGCCACTGCCTAACTACATTTACTCTGAGCACATGACTGAGTGAAATCATAAGACCATCACTTAATTAGATATTCCCATGAGAAATCCAGAACATTTTAACAACTGCAGCATTATGGTCCAGAACCCACTGCCCATTTGGAAAGAATGCAGCAAAAAATACTGAGAGTAAAGCAACATACCATATAGCTAAAAAGAAATGTAACTTCTGTCTTTATTTCTTTCTGTTCTTCAATATTTTTATTAAACATCCTTGCTTTACCTGCACATTTGATAAATCATTATACAGTGTTTACAGGCTTTTTGAAATAATGCAAACTTTTTAGTGACTATAGGCTGTCCAGCCCCTGAGGCAGCAAAGCAAGTCCAGACCATGGTGTTTTCACCCCCATGCTGCAAGGATGGTTTGCTCCTTTAAGGGTATCTTTGCTAAGCGGTAAATGGACTGTCCAGACATGGATCACCATGGATGGTCATATCAGACACCTTTAAAGATAGGCTTTATGCTAAAATGCCTTCTGCAAGTCATATTTTCACCCACCTTGACATTAAAAGCTAGGATAGGATTCTGGGTTGCTGTGAGACTTATTTTCCCTATCAAATGCCCAACTCTTTAGCTGCTTTAGTGGGGATGGCCACCTAAACGACTTTCAATATCCCTCATGGCCTAATTACTTACCTCAAATCATTTAGACTGCTTTTTAAAATCCTGGCTAGGTTCACAGTCCTTAACAATATTCTCTAAAGGCACTAGAGAGCTCTTTAGATCTTTGCTTGATAACACTACACACTCCAAATGTCGTACACCAGGAATTAGAAGTCAGGGGTTCAAATAAGGTAGGGCTCATATCATAATGAGGTTCGCACTAAGAGAAACTGTGGAACTCCTGATTCAGTGTCAAACACCATGACAGGGTACTTAATTTTTTCCATGGTGAACCGAGTTTAACCCATCTCTCATGGCGATTCCCTTTATTAAATATTTAGTGATAATGGTGCAGAGAATGAATGGAAAAATCTATTAAATTAAACAAAAGTTTGAAACTATTTTTTGTGTGACTCAAATGCTAAATGCTAAAGGCTGCTGTTTATGTCCGAGGCCATGTCTCCTTTAAATATTATTATTGGCTGCAAACTGCAAGCCTGCATTCTTGAAACAGTGTTTCAGTAAACACAGCATCAGTCTCACACTTGGCAATGTTCAGCCAACCCAACTAAAACTCTCAGGACAGTGTGATAGCCAGCTCCTGTTGAAACAGTTGACATAATTACTTTTAATTCTTTAGAGTCTAAGAGCTCATTTGAAATTTGAGTATATATATATATATATATATATCTACATATATATATATCAGCTATGATTCGGCAAACTAACAGTGTATCTGAGTTGAGGAAGGAAGTTGCTTAGGCTGTGAGAAAGTGCAGGAAATGCCACTGAGAGTGATCATGCAGCACTTCGTATCTTAAAAAGGTTGGCAGGTATTTGAAATGCAGATGGGGCGAAAGCTGTGATCATCAAAAAAAAGCAAACTTGGATTGTCAAACTCTAAATACCATGGGCAAAATAGATTAATGTGACATTATGCAAACACAAAAGGGCACGCTATTAAATGGGGAAAGCATACTTTGTTTTCTTAAGGCGTTTGCATTTTTTTTCATTATGTCACTTCACCAGTCAGCATTTAATCATGGTGAGTGTGAATGTGTTGGTGTGTGTGTAGTTTAGGTGTAAGGACTGTCATCTGCCCTACCTCACCAGGAACATATGAAAACGTGAATTCAGCAAGACACCGAATGCCCATGTTGCCTTTGATGGATCTGTCAGTGCAGGATGGACGAAAAACACTGAATAAACCAGGAAGTGCTGCATGAGTGTTTGTGTGAGTGGCTGAATGCAGTCTGTAGTGTTAAAGTGCTTTGAGTGCTCAACCCAACTCGAAAAGCTCTATTTAAGGACAGTCCATTTACCATTCCATTTAACACCCCCAACCCCCAGCTGCCATACTCTATTCTTTTCTAATTCTGATTTTTTGTCTCTATATCTGTCAGCACATGAGGCACATGCTGACAGATGTGTTTCCTGCCAGATTACAAAACCCTTAAGGAATCAAATGATCCTTTGTGGTCTCTAAATGCATGTCTCCCATAGACGTTCATCTTTTTGCAGGATAAAAAAAGAATTAATCATTTAGCATGCATTACAAAGTGTGCAGAACTATGCACAATAAACAGTTCCTCAACCCCCCACCTCTCTGTAAAGAGACATCTTGGCTGTTGACCTGGTTCCAAAGAAAAAGAACACTTATGGTTTGTGAAGTCTATCGCGCTATATCATCCTCCAATTCTCACAGCGTCTCTTGCAATAGAACCTGTACAAGTATATATATATATATATACATCATTTATTAAATCTGACATTGCACTCGGGTAAATGTTAGATCCTAATGTGTGATGTCTTGTCTGAAAAAGCCGGCCAGCCACTCCTGCACGCCATGGTCCATTAGGCCTTCACTAAGGCTCACACAGAACACGGGTTGGATGATACAAAACATCAGCAGTACCATGAAATGTTCCGGGGCAACCACTTTGACTAACACACTACCTGTGTCTTACAGCCGGGTTACGGGTTTAGTGCCGGAGTATCACTGCTTTCTCATGACATTTGCCTGAGCCCCATAACAGATGTGTTTACATCTCAGTCTTAGTTAATGTGAGGCAAACAAGTGTCAGCCAACAAGTCTTGGTTCCAATTCAATCAACTAATGGAAAGCGAGCCCATTGCCAACCCCTCCTTCTACCTCCTGCCTTCCACCTCCTCCATTTTCCCGCAGCAACACATTCACTGCTGCGTAGTCTGTACCAAATGTTATAATGGTTTTGCCATTAGGACTACATTTATAGCCTGCTGGCAGGTCTCGGGCATTATATTTGGTCGCAGCTATTCATGCTAACTTATTAAACTGAATGCCAGGAAGAGGGAAAGGAGAGCTAGTAGAGGAGAGAGGGGAAAATAGGCAAGAAGCAGCCAGCAGCAGGAAGAGAGGGACCTCACTAAATCAGGACTTTTGTGGAAGTGAAGCATACATTTTCCTTCTTGCATAGAAATAAAGGTTATACAAGATATTGTGGAGCTTTTGCAGAGTTGTCTCTGGTAGAGCATTTCATGTCCATCAGTGTATTATTTTGTTTGTAGCTTGAAATTAGTATTGTAGCCACATATTTATTTAGAAAAATATAATCCATGGGTTGAGCTCCTGTGAATTCGAGTGTGTCAACAATGTCAACCCAATTCTGCTTATCTGATCCTTGCTTTTGTATGAAAAAATTAAGTCTATTAGAGTTATGAATTATCACTGTTGTTTCACTAAATTGAACATATGAGCAAATAAATAACAGATGAGTAAACAAATAGTCCCAGTACTTTCGATATGAGGTGTACCATAAGATTTTCTAATTTATTAATCCCAAATACTTATAAATATATATCAGGTTTAAATTTGCTGCCATGCAAAATATTAACTTTGTCAAGCAATATGATATACGTTTTGAATGAGAGTAAAAAGTTTAATTCTGTTTTTGTGGTGTGGTTGATTTTGCATGGCCAGGTTTTAGCAAATTGTGCGCTGTGGGAATTTTAGGAGCTAAATGTTTAAATCAAAGCCCACATTCTGGGAATTGCATGCCGTCCCTTCACACTGTGTCAGCAGATGCACCTTACTCTGTGGTCCTGTAAACCCAAACCCGTGTTGCTATTATTACAGTTAACATTGACTGATTTTATCTCTGCAGAAGCTAGGGGAAAATATTATTTTTTACCTCTGGTTATGATCATGGAGGAGTAAATTCTGTGGTGACTGGGGAAAAATAAGCATGTGACAGTTTCAGTTTCCTGGTGGACCGTGGTTTTTCCTTTGGCATTTCTTATCCCAGCTGTGTGTGTAACCATGCCCCTGTGGGCACTGGCATTTTCCACCAAGTTAGAATAAGAGCTCCTTTCTCCTCCCATAGGGGACATGTAGAGGCTCTCCGATTCGTCTTCTCCAAAGGCTGACGATGCTTCAGCAGCTTCGGGGAGGTACTCAGCACTGGGACTGTGTCGCTGTGGTTGGTTGCCTTTTAATGACTCTACTGCTTTAGACATGCAAATAGAGTTGAAGTGGAAAGAAGGCCTGCAGGAACGCTTTGGCATATGAATAAAATGTAATATACTGGATTTTATGCTGTAATATGGGACTGAGTCGAATGAATGGATGACCGCCTTAATTGAAAACCAATAACACTGCAGTTCATCATGAATTATATGACAATGTATGACTAAATGACCTATCTGTTAACATACAAGATACTTAACACATTCCACTTATATTTTAATTCTGCATAAAGTATTTCTACTGACCTTTAGTCTTTTCAATTAAAAACACAAGATATATAAACAAAATATAACAGCATTGGTGTAAAAATTCAAGTCACAGAAACACAAGGTCAAAAAGACATTGAGTGTCTTCCAGTTCTACAGAAATATGAATGAATTAACATAACTATAGTGCAGTGTGGATGAGTTTTTAAAGTGTTCATGAAGTCCTCTTCATGACTTGAGGCTTGCCAGTTTCTACAAGGAAAAATACTTTTAAAGGAAAGTTTACAATCCACAGAGTTCTCCATGGAAATGTTCACATTGGTTGTTTATTTGTATCTTTAAATGCAACCCAGTATGGCATTCTGTAAAAGATCCACTCTTACAAGCAGACTGCATTCTGAAATCTGCTAAATAAGAGATATGAGGAAAGACGTTCAGGAAGCACTGTAATGTACATTGCAATCATTTATGTGTTGATTATTCCGGTTTTATACAAACATATGACCAGAGGAATTTTCCTACACAGTTATATCCACTAACTAAAACGCTGTCGACACCTCCTGGTTGGGTACAGACGAGAACATAAAATTGGTGACAATTACGGCTTATGCTTGTTCGTATTCAGGGAGTCTGGAGGACAGTTACCCTGAAGAGCTTGGCATTGAAAAGAAGCTGTCTTGACAATATGTCATGTAGCAATCTTCATATGTATTGTTACACTAAGTGTTTTTTTGTAACTTATTTAATAAGTAATAAGTCCATACTATATACAATAATTAACACATTTGCCTTAAAATAGCAATCACCCTAACAGCTTTTGTGAGCTATATTATTACTCTTAAGTAAAAGTAGCTGAAGTGTGCTGAGATAGGATTGGATAGCATAAATATTTATGTTTTTATTGCAAGGCACACACAAAAAAGACTGTTTCAATAGAATATAAAGGTCCTGTTGTGATGTGCTTCTCAACTCATATCACAATATGCCATGCACCAAATTTTTATTGTATGTATAACTCTTTTCACAAATTAGGCAAAACTCAACTTTAGATCTAAATTGGGTTCCGTGGGTTTTAAGTCTATGTTTAGTAGTTTCAGGTGCTCTCATTGGCTGGCTCCTTCAGCTGCCTCAGGCTAAAAAGCTCTGGGGTGTCTCACCAAAGGTTGTAGTTCTGCACTTTGGAACAACTAACTGGTGGAGGTGGTGTTCAGGGGCTCCAAAAGTAAAACACTCTAAACATATGCCTTTTACGTTATACTATATTCCAAAGCAAAGCCACTAGAAAGGTAAAGCCGTAAGACTGAAAACAGAAAATGAACACGTAGGGAGACTCTTTATCTTTAGTTCCTGTGAATGTGACCACATGTTAAAAAAACACAAACAAAACATGTTTTTCTTCTAACTTTTGTGTTGTATTTGGTCTGAAATTAATTTCTGGACACAGTAACTGACACTTTTTATCATAACATTAAAGGACAATTTAGTGACTTGTAGGTCTTCAATTTCACAGTTTATAGTGGTTGTTGTTTTTACAGTGTTAAAACATGATGATAATAAGCAATGCTTTTGCCCTGTCTTTTCCTCACTTGCGTGATGTTATTTTCCAGTTCTTGGCTTCACGACAGCGTTAGTCAGCCAAATTTATGGCCCTCCCTGCTCCGGTTTGTAAGCCATTTTGTCAGACCTCGATGTAAACAGTCACCCAGATGTATGCACACGATTGTTTTAATCTTTTTGCGCCGCTAATTTAAAGATGAAAATGGCTTATGATGAAAATGTGTACATACAGTCAAACAAACACTGTGTTTTCACTAGATGCTATCGTTTTTCTGATTTAAATGTGCACTCCCTGAGTTGTTCTCGTCCTACATGCAAGCTATGTAGTTGAATCTTCAACTTAATCAGTTGTCACAGTTATCTAAATGCTTTTGGATGTGCAGCACCCCCCCGTATCCACTCACGGCACAGTCTGAGCACTACTTCTGCACTGTGAGAAGTCATGCTTGCTGGTATTATCTGCTTTGAGTCAGCTTCGGAATGACATAATGTGATACAATACCAGCGTCCTCTGTTTCCACAGCACTCATAAGACACTAGGGAGGTGCAGTGCATCCCAGCATTCAGCAATTAGACTGATTGTCACTACACTCAAAGGGTACCAGTCATCAGCGTAATGTATTCATCTGTAATCACCAATGATTACAGTAACCCCTGAAATTGTCAACCATTGAACGGTGCCCTTTGTGTAACTGGCAGGATTCTCCCTGCTGTCACCAAAACCTGCTTTAAAGAACGCATTCAGAGTTGTACTTATCAGACATTATTGTTATTAGCTAGTGCTTTAAATGTGAAGATGTCTCACCGCACAGTTTTTATTTCAGATGGTTGAAAACGGCATCATCTTAAAGTAAATGTCAGCTGAATTAGCTGACAGCTACTTTTGTGTTTGTGTTTACAGAGAACAGATCAAACTAGGCTGTAGGTAATTGTTTACCTATAATCAAATTCTTTGAAATGTCTTGTTTATTGTGATGGCTTTAAATGATAGTCTCAGCCCTCCTTGGCTTTCTGTTCCTTCTTGCCAGAGCGTGTGTTGTTTTGCTACTAATCTCTTTTGTCAGAATTTAGAACTTAGCCACCTAGGCAATTAACAGTATTTTCAAAAGAAGGGTACTGCGTGATTTTAATAACATATTTTGGATTGCTTCACAGTACGCTGAATCAAATCCTCTTCTACTAAGTTTGCGCCGTGTGATGTCCACACTCCACTGCAGTAAATTATCATCCCATAGATTCCGTTGTAGTATCTTTTTGAGGGTTACTTTTCCCATGTGATTTGTCTTGCTTTTCTGCCTGTGCTTGTCATGTTACCTGCAGAATGTTTGTATTCAGAACATCTGTTTTGTCCTGCTTGCTCACTCTTCTGTTTACCTGCACACGTTCTTTCTCCCTGCAATTCACTTTGTGTTCAGTCTGCTGAGTCCTTTTTTGGTCACTTCTGGCTTAAATGTTATTCTCTTTGGACTTTACATCTAGTGAATTCTAATAAGTTTTTATCGTCCAGAGTCTCCAAAGTTCTATTTCCCCCCCCTCTCACAAGTATTATATTCTTTTGATAAGGGTAAATCTTTCTCTGGTTGCTCTTCATTTTAATCATCCTAACAGAATCCTAAGTGAAAAATGCCAGTTAAACAGTCAGTTTTACTTCAGAAAAGAATCCAAATTTGAAACATGAGATTATCGAAAAAAAGAAAAAAAAAAGTGAGTTCAACCCCCTCATGTTC
Source organism: Menidia beryllina (assembly GCA_013363375.1). Classification (NCBI taxonomy): domain Eukaryota; kingdom Metazoa; phylum Chordata; class Actinopteri; order Atheriniformes; family Atherinopsidae; genus Menidia; species Menidia beryllina. The sequence goes on from JABUIW010000214.1 coordinate 7,796,917, forward strand.
CCCAGCACAGGATAACATCCCAGGTTCATGTCAGAGAAAAAAAAAGCAGATTTATTTTTTCTTGCACTGTTTTTCATATCCAGAAGTGTAGAACTAGCATAATGCATGCGCTATAAATTTGGAGGCAGGCCACTGGAACTTTGATTAGCAGCTCGATATTTCTCTCTCCATGCCTCCTGATTGCTGCTGGAACTGGCCTTGCGTTCTCTTTCCTTTCCATGTAAAGCCAAATTTTAGATATAGAGACAGAGTCCCGATAAGATATGAAAGATTTGAACATATGTGCAGGTCATTTTTATAAGCATGTTCATGCAGCTCATCAGAAATCCCACACACAATGATAATAATTTCAGTGATCTGATTCCTTTGTTTGACTTTTTTGGTCCTAATTCTAAATATACCTAAAATCAGGAGTGTGCATTTGACTTTTCTTAGAAATATGTTTAAATAAAAATAAATGGACTTCATTACAATCATATTTCTTTGATGATATTATAAATGGAAAGAAAATCCCAATATGCTGTTTAACGAATAACTTTTATTTGAAAGTGATCAATTTTAAAGTTGAGTATAAAGCGCCTGACTTCCCTGCAAAGAGAGAAACTCAGAAAGTCTAGGAATAGTAAACCTCGCTTCCAGTCAAAGTCTTCTTCAATTGACTATTGCAACTCAATTTATTTGTCAGTGTTTGACAAGCTTCACTTAAGTTTATCACTAAATGGTATTCATAAAAAATGGGCGCTATTTGCCGAATTTAGAGTGCTGGATGTAAACAGCTGGTCGCTCCTTCGTGGACTCATAATTATCCAGTGGCATAAAAACCTGCACACGGTCTCTCTTAATCTTTTCACTTTTCTGTGGCACACAGACTGTTTCTCCTGGGTGCTTCCATCTGTATCAAACTCCTCTCACCACAGAGATTTTCATTGCCTCAATCTCTCACTCTGCTCATCCCCTTCTTCATCAGCTTTCTTTCTTCTATCTAATATCCATGATTCCATGAGATGCAGAGGTGGGAATAGTAACCCACCGAGGAGCTGACATCACCACTGCAGATGGCAAAATATGGATTTGTGCACTGTACTAACAAGACCAGGTGTTTCACCACTGGAGACATGCATTTATAAAGAGAGTGCAGATGAAATACAAACCCATTTACCTAAGTGTGTGCAGTGTGCAGCACGCCCAACATCTGGTGTGCTTTTAATATTAATGCCCTTCTCAATTTAGAAAAGTGCTTACCAGACATATACAGTGAATGATTCCTGACTTGGCGGCTAATTGTTTTGTGAGTAGAGCAATGACAATAACTAAAAAACTGTGACAAATAGAATTTACCTCAGTGCTCCATACTCAGTCTGTATTATGAAAAAGGTCAACAGACACCCTTATTTCTCTGTTATTATACAAGAAGTGTAATTACTGGTGGAACCTAGTATATATATATGTTATTACATGTTACTCACTGAAACTGCTGTCAAGGCACAGTTGCAGAAGCTGTTAATGTTCATATGTTTTTACAATATTTGTAGAAAATAAATAATTAACAATGATAATTCAATTTTTCATGAATTGCAATGTTTTAAACCTAAAGAGAAGTGCCACTAAAGCTTTTATTTTTTGCTCTGTTGGTTTAATATCTCAGTCTGCAGCCTAAGATACGATGAAATACTATTTTTTATTGACATAAATCTAAGGAAAAGTTACAGTAGATTAAATGATTAGATTTACTGTGCAGAGAAATTTTTTACTTTTTTTTTTACAACTATTGGAAGAGCTCAGCGCAATATCAAATTTTATGACCCAAAAAGCTTTGCTTGTCAAATTGAATCAGACGTAATGCTGTTTGCTCTAATCGATGGAGGTCAAAATATGGAGTTTGTTTCAGTGTTTATTCCATTGCAGTGGCACATTGCTTCAGTCCAGACCAAAAGCAAGTAAATTTCTTTGGAAATAAAATAAAAAAGGCATCTATATGAAAAAAACCTTGTTTTTCTACATTGAACTACTAAGTGTTTTTTTCTTAGAATTTGAAGGGTTTACATTAATTAGTGCTATTTCTAGTTACGGCTTCAAAGATTCAGTTTCAGAACAATATCTTTCATTATCATGATGGACACAATGAGTGTATTTTAAGAAAATAACCCATTAACATTTGCCCCCCTTCACTCACTACCTCCATTTTATAGCTGAAAAAGGCTTGTTATGCTTTTACCATAAAACCAATGGGTAGTCATTTAACAAGGATGTTCTTTTGTGAGTGGCAAGAAAGCAAAGTTTTGTGTTTCTGCTCTTAGAAAGTAAGGAACTACTTCTTTAAGTTCCTTAAAATGACTTACAGCATTTGAGCTTTAAACTGAAATATTTCAGGCAGACTGGGACTAAGCTGAAGACTTTTTCACCAAAAAGAGGCAGTGGAGGGCTCCATATACCTGGACAGACTGGACTGGAAATGCATCACTGAGGCTAATTTCAAAACAAGACACAACAGACCAAATGAATATAAAAAATCATTACAACTTTATAAGCAAGATGCTGTATATCATCTTTACATTGATGATGAAAGGTGCATATTTCCTTGCTGCCATCTGTTGAGGCAGTAACATCAGAGTCAGTGACTCAAAGAACAGAACAAACTGATGAAAAAAAAGCTGGCACTGTGCAGAGGACTGCTCTGAAGTCCCTGGAGCTGATTATGCAAAGAACAGTGCTGCAAAAGCCACCCAGCATAATGGAAAATACTGTACACACTCTAACAATGGAGTGCTATAAGTCAGAGGCTCTTTATGTGCATCATCTGTATAACCCACAAGAATATCTTTAAAGTTAGCTGTTTTTACAATGTGATCATTTAATTATTTGTCCTTGGCATGCTTTTATTCCTTGTTTTCCATCTTGCATTTATTTTTGCATTTGTTTTTGTTTGTCCAAATTTTTCTGTCACATCATAAAGTCTTTGTCTCTATTTAAAAATGTCTGCTCAGGTGAAATAACCTTATAGTTAAATATTGATTATTAATCTAAAACTAATTTCTTTACAAAACATCTAACAAAAGGGTACCAGTGCTATAAAAAGCAGACTACCTGCTTAATTATTAACATCTTTATCCCTTATATAAAGTAAGAAGTCAATTCAAGCTTTTGTGGGAGAATAATGAAACTAAATTAATTATTTGGTTCTTTGGAAGCTTTTTAAGCAAAAAAACAAAAAACAAAACAAAAAGAGCCGATGCTGTCATTAAATATTTAAACACAAAGCTTGTACAAGGTAAAATACGATAAATCCCCGCTCAGTTGTACAATTTTTGTCATATATGCTTAAAATATACAAAACCATGACATCAATTTATGACCATGAATCTAAACCTATGTCCCAGTGTCCTACCACATCCAGTGATGTAAAGCTTTTAAACATATCTATATATCATTAAAAAACAAGAAAAAACTTCTTGGCTTTGTGATTGATTTAGTTGTTTGTTGATTTGAAGTAAGCCACAATGCAACGGCTATGAACATCAGTCACCGAAACAACAGAATTGAGAATATCTGCTTGTCTGCAGGGTAATTTCCTGACGGAATACCCCATGGTTTATTGCTCCCTGTATTCTCATCAGCCAGTGTTTGGCCATTGCCCACAGTGCAAGTAAATTTAGCTCTGAGAAAGCTATCAATTATATAAATGTGATGACCAACCAAGTCCTCGTGGACTGAACAGTCACAACAGCAGCCTGGCTAGCTGACTCACTGGAGCGGAACTGACTGAGCAGATGATTTAGCCTTCATCTTTTCCAACGGTGCCAGTCGGGCTTCTTGAACAGTTTGTGTAGTAAACATCTAAGTTTAATTAACCTGAACAAGATTATAAGACATGAGTTCACCACCAAGTCATTTTTGTCTGGGGTCTATGTACTGTACTTGTAATATAAAGTGCTGCATAATGTATAAAGTGCACACTAAAAACACAAAGCCCTCTTGGAACCAAGTGATGGAAGTAGATTACATTCAGCCTGATGGACAATTAAATAAATAAATACAATGTTCACCTCTCTCTTCATGTTTCTTTCTCTCAACAGTGTTAGTTGTCAAATAAAAAATAAAAAACAGACACAAGGTAAAACATGGAGCTGACAAGTGGAAAAACAGTTTTTGGTCTCAACATGAAAACTTCACTTCCAGTGTCAAGTATGTGGCTAGTAAAACCTTCTTTTTAGAAAAGCATTGCGTGACCTGTTGTAAGCTTTGCCCTTTTTTACTGGAATTTCTTGTCACATTTACTGGGGGCTCATAAAAACTTTATAGCTGTGTTGAAAATCTTGCAAATTATCTTCAACAAAATGAATTAGAAAAAAAAAAACTCAACGGTTCTTCCAGGGAACTCTATTTGATTCAGCAGTTCAGTCTATATCTGTGAGGAGAAGACAGGCCTGTAAAAGTGACTTAGCTTGTTAGAGCAGCTGCCTGCCTCCCCCCAATGCATTCACATGCATAATGCATCACTGCGCCATCTTTCATTCCCTTGTCTAAATAGGAGGCCTGCCCCCATACCACTCAGAGCAGCAAGAGGACAGGCTGAGCTGGCAGGCTTTGGCAGTGGACACCTTGGATCCATCTAATATATGCCTGAACTGTGGACCTGTCAACTCCGCTAACACTCCCAGGTATGGGATGAAACCTATCAAGAGACTGACGCACCCCATCATACGAACAGTATGCTTCACAACCTACTGTTCATACAGTGTATACACTTTCTTCCATGCAAGGACAAAATGGTGATCACTATCTTCTTATTAAAGTTGTGACACTCCGTCATGATGATAACAGTATATACTACACTGGTAAAAGACACAACTGGGTAGTATTAGAATATGTTTTTAAACTTACCATGAGGAGGAAGATAAAATATTCACTTATGAAATAAGTCAGTCAAAGCATGGAGCTATTAAGCAAGCACTGTTCTTAATTAGTTGAAGACATAAACTCTTTAGATGAGTCGATAAGAAGCAGCCGACTAATGCGATCTCCAGCAGATTGAAAAGCATTTAAGGCAAAGTACCAGTGACTGCTCAAATGGGATTGCAGCCACTGCTTTGTCACATCAGCATTTAGCGGCTCTACGCCACAGCACTGTGGCTGCCCCGGAGGGAAAAAGGGACTGAGTGGTTATTAATGTGCCTAGATGGCCCAGGTTTGGGTTTTTATTTAGCTTTTCTTCGGCATGGATTGGCCAGTTTATCACAGTTTCTTCGGACAAGTCAATACTCATCCTACTTTTAAAACCTATGAAGATTAAGATTTACAGTTTCGGCCGTCACAACAATTAATCATCAGTAGGGTATGAATATATAGAAACATAGGCTTCAAATGAAGAGAAACATAAGGTGCCCTGTGACCATGTGACACACACAGCTTCAATGTACTTTGTGTAATTGACTGTTGGTGGAGCTGGACACTTTCCAAAGCAAATACAAACATCTGACATAACAGATTACATGGAATTCGGTGCAGTTGTATTTGTTTTGTGCCAGTTCAAACTCATCTGAAGGAATTTCGAATAGATTACTTTGGGCGATCAAATTAGCGCTGCTGCAGCTGCTTGGAGGTTTATAGAACATGTGGTGTCAATCATGATGGTGAAGAGCACTCTCTAACATGTGTTTAAACTCCTTCTGCTGTTTAATTAGGCTGAGATCCAAACTATGATGTAAACTCCATCTGTGACAAAACAGTTATCAGACCCCCGCAAAATTGACATCTTAGTGGACCAAGAGGGAAGGTTGCAGGGTAGATAAGGATACTATAACTTCTCCAGGGGGGGACCATGAAAGTCTTTTCCAAATATGGCATCAATACCTCAAACAGAAGTCATGTCACCAGGAAACTTAGGGAAAAAAAACTCAGTGACCACCTTTTTCCTGCTGTCGGAACCCAGAGGGAGAAAGTGAAAAAAAAAATGTAGTCACTTCCATTTCTGGGGTTGATCCATTCACCAAATGTTCTCAGTGTCATGGCATCAATTCACTTCATCACAGGGGGCCAAATAGGATAAGACATTGGGATGATCTAATTTAGTTTGAGCTGTCCCCTTGCAACCCTTAGATGTTGGGGTATTTCAGCTTGGACCACAGAGGAGAACCAACTGCTTGACTGCACCCTGCAGAGTCGTGAGTCAGATTCTCACAGTCAAAAGCTTTGTTGAGCCAAGGGTGTATAAGAAAAATAATAAAACTGTAATGAATTATTTTGAGAAATAATTTGCAGAACTGCCTGCTTGAAATGCGAAGAGTCGAGTCAGAGGATGTTTCAGTAAAATTAAATGACAAAGCCGGAAGAGAAATCTGACCTGAGTCTGCGCAACAGATGATTGATTTGTTTATCCTTTTCCAGTAAGCTGCAGTGTTGAGTAGCATATCTGTCTGACAGATTTGTAGTATGCCATGCTGATCAGGAAACAGAGTAGATATATAGCTATAACCTAATCTGCAAATAGTTTATGCCGGAGTAGAAACCACAGACAACACCGAAGGGAAGACGCTTCTGGATTAATCATAAAAGGCACACTAACCCTACAGAATGGTTTCTAAAATGATTGATTTTCATTATATTGTTTCAGCACAACCATAGCTGCTTTAAGTTTTCCATGTGTAAATCCATCAGCATGCCAGTTTTAGAGCATCACTGGCTCACGTTGGAGATAAAAGGATTCTCAATCCAAAATATTTAATGCTATTCTCTCCGTGTTCTCTTATCTCATTTGTCAGTGCTTCTTAAATCAGAAAAGGCATCTTGGACAGTTTTAATCTGCTTAATCTAAATCAGAGCTCATGAATGGAAATGGGGACTAAAAAAAAGACTAAACTATAAGGGTGTGTGGTGAATTGTCAGGGAGGCTGAGTAGTTCGGATAAAACTGTGTCAGTTCACACACATACAGTCCCATTTTATATTTCTGGCACTGACAGAGATAAATCTGAGATACAGTATATCAGGTAGAGCGGTGCATTAGAAACCAAGGCACACTTTGCCTGCTCAGGTATATAAGTAGTTTTAAAAATACTTCATAAAGTACAAAGTGGAAGGATGGAGAGTGGTAAGGGAAGGACATTTTAAAGACCACGGTTTATTCATAAAGGGTGCAGCTCGGGGTTCTTGTGAGTAATGATGAGATTTTATATTGTATTGGAATGTCTCAAGAGCACAGAAATGGACTCGATAAGAGGACAACTTCTTAGAACCTTTACTTTTTCACCCATCGATAGGATGGATGTCTTTCTTATCTCAATTACTTTCTCCAATTTGTTTTGAAGTTGTTTCAGAATTCATTATCATTGCATTCAAGCAGATCTGTTGCTTTCTCCTAACCAGTGATTGGATGCTACTTCATTTCATGATAAGGATTTTTCTACTTCTGCACATGTCATTTTTTCTCCCACCTCCTTTACACCATATATTCTGCTATTCCCACATCTCTTCATGGTATTCGTTTTATTCATTGGTGATACCAAGCTCAATGTTTCTGGTCCATAGGATATATATAAGTACTGTTGGTTGTTATTATTCTGTAATTACCCCACAAAGGTGTTACATCAGTATCTTTTCTAAATTGTATCATAGTCTCTGTATCGTTTCCTCCCTCTTCATCTGTTTCTCAAAATTATCTGGTCATTTCATCTTCATTGAATTAGTTGTCTCTTTGGGTTCTGTTGAATGGCATAAAAGAAGAAAAGTATCATTATTAAAATAATCATTCTTATAAAAAATTATTGCGATAGCTTTTCCTTCCTATGAGCTTAATTTCTTGACCTCATTATTGTCATTACTCTTTAAAGAAATTCTTGGAAACTTAGAAGTCAGCCTTGCTGCAAATAGAATATGTCCAGTTGTAAGCATGAATGATTTAAATATACTCTACACAAAATACATGTAAAATGGATATAACATATTTTCTTTTTAAAGCTCTGTAGTAGAAAATAAAAAAAGACATGAGAGTGAATGACACAGCGGTGACAGACTGCACTTTCAAACTGTCCTGTCCAGGTATTTATACATCAAACCATACTGCCACAATAATCATGCTATGTTTTGAAAGTCTCAGAGAGGGACGAATATTTGGACAGAATCATCTTCTTTTTTTGTTATGGTGTTTCTGAACCTCTAAGGCTAAAAGAGATAATAAATGAGTCACAGCTCCTTCCCCCTGCATTCATAGATAATTCACACAGCACTTACGGAGCTACTGCTGTTGCTTAGATACTTCCAAGGACTTCAATCTTATCATGACCCTTCCCAAACTAAAACACTATTCCTTTTTTACCTTTGTTGTTATATATAAGTCTGTATGTCCACTGAGCAGGGCTGACTGAGCAGTTGAAAGTCCCCTTATTGTGAGCCCAGTGTGTTTTCATTGACATGAGCGCCAGAGATATTGTTCTGGTGCAACACCTTCTCACCACGTGTAAGTAATATGTCGTCCTCTTCGATCAGGGATGGTAAATTTCTCCATGCTATGCTGCTTTCTCTCCCTGGGCTCAAAAATAAGCCTGCCAGTGTGATTTAAAAAGCCTATGTCGGTATTATGAGAGACACCATCAAGTTTACAATAATTCATAAATCTCAAGCAATAAAGGATAAATCAATGGAAGTGTGAGCTTAAACTGTTTTCAATTTCCATTCTTTCTGTGTGATAGCTCAAAGGAGAGGGGCAATTCAGTCATGGAGTTATTGCAGGATACTTTACTGGATACTCAAGTTGATGGTGTGGAAATGAGACCTTTTCCACAATGGCTGGAAACTTGTTTTTGATTAAATTGATTTTGTCTGTTGATAGGGGTATTTCCATGCTTGCTTTAATTCAAGAAAATCTGTGCTATCTGCTATAGTTATATTAAATTATAATGATTATATAATATGCATATTGCTAAAAAAAAGCGACATAAACATAGTTATGATAGAGTCATATTTGACACTTGTAATCTTAAAGAGGAGGTAGAATTATTACAGCTTGACTGAATATCAGTGGTGCCAATCTGATACAGCTGATCAGGGTTCTCACATGTATTAGTCGACAGAATTTTAGATATACAGATGGTTGGTGATGCGTGCCGGCATCCATGTGATTTTCAATGCAACATTTCATCACCTGGTAATTGCTGGAAAAGAGAAGTCATATCACAGTCTCTCTTTTGTTTATTTCATGCATCAGTTGATTTTCTAATTCCAGAGGAGCAGTAAACGCACTTATCAAACACATACACGGTCATTACTCATGCTGATGAGCAACCAGGGCTGCCGAGAGAGAAAGAGATGAAAGAAAAAGAAGCAAATAAGTTTTGTAGCCTACACTAAAATTATTCACAGCGACTTCTGTTTTTAGCAGCTTGCACTGTGTGTGTTTTGCCCGACAGGACAGAGGTTTATGCTGACGTGCTGTGCCTCCACCTTCAACACGGCAGCTTTAACGTCATTTTTAACATCCTTTTAACTTTTTGCTCACTAAATCTTTCAAAGATGATTTTTTTCCTCTGATTTACATACATCACTTTTCCTTTGTTTTGTTGAATCAGTCATGATTGAACCAACTCTGTCTACAATGCATAAAACACAATGAAAAAAAAAGAACTTAACAGGAGGATTTTTTAAATTCTGGTCCATGGCAAGTGGTTGACTGATAAAACAACAAAAGATGTGCAAGTTTAATACCTCTTTTTTCAGGCACCTTGAATCATCAAACAGTCATCAAGGATAGTCATTATGACTGGCTGCCTGACAGGTTGTGTTACAAACAAACTATTCATGACTTTGCTGGTCCTATGTTGTAAGATCTAAAGAAACAAGAGGGTTTTGTTTTTTCGAGAGTTAACTTCCCTTTTCACTATTAACATTTTGTAACTGGAGAAATAAAAGATTGCGATCTGTGAATCAATGAGTGATATTATGCTAAAATATGACAAAAAATCCCATCGTCTTGCTGCTTAGCAACGGCAGTGAATTGTTATTCATTCAGATTCACAATTCCTTTTAAGAGCATGCTGGCATAAAATAATTAAACAGTCTTTTGGTCAAAGTGCAATGTCACAAACACGGAGTGAAGCTTTTTGCTAACCCCCACAAACCTCACTTACTGATAGAAGCTCCGGTTTAGAAAACCTTTGACTACTGAGAGAGTTATCATTGTATCTTTAATAACAGCACTCAACATTTTCTTAACTGGCCAGCCAACACTAACAACAAGCTGACTGTCCGTGTGTTTTTTTAACGGTAACAAATCAATTAATATTTAATATTTACTCGGCAGTGGACCTCATCAAATTTTTTCTGACAATCAAGTTAAAAAGACCATTATTATCTCTCTTAGGCAAGACAAGAATGAGAGCCTTGTACTAATTGTGAAACTCTAATGAAATATTGCGACATCTTAATATAGTTTACGTGGATTCTCTGGCCATGAGTGAATATATTAGGATTGGCTTTTGATTGGATTTCTGTCGATAGACTGAACAGGAAATGAAAGCCTTTGTATAGCTAGGGGGGAAATTATTGGCTTGTATCAAGGGCTTGATGCAATTTTTGCTTCCCTTTTTTGGCTTTTGGACACATGAGGTAAACAAGGCAATGGCAATCTGCTAATCCTCTGCATCATTCAGTCCTGGGCGTCTGTTTGAAAGGGTCAGTGATTGACTCTGATTTGGTCTGTTCCCAGTTCAGGTGAAAAGAATAGATCCCAATCATCGTCCGGCAATTTTGTCAGCAGGACTACCCAGATATGAATGGATGTTGCACAATGACCACTTTATGCCAGACACAAGATATAATTAGATGCTGCCATGCACTGTATATTGCAGTGCTGTAATTTATCACATGGTAACTGATTAATTTTGGTTAAACTTGGTTTGAGAATTTATTTAGATGAAATTGTCATTATTAATTGAATCTTTACGTAAAGCTATTCAACTAGTGATCAGTAGTCTTGTAAAAAATGAATATGTTCCTTTTGTGATATCCTTTATAGTTCCTCAGACCTGTCAGGATTGCTGGTGTTTATTGTGATGTGTGTTACTTGCAACCTAATGCTACAAAGCTTAATCCAGTTTGTGCACATTTAAATGTAACTGTACAAGCTGGAACGTGCTTGTGAGACTTTATATTTAGAGTGTTTTTTACCATCCAAATATAACCATCAATATAACCAAGTATAATATTTATATTTTTCTCACAGTCATCTATTTATACATGTATTGAATGGACAGAATTGCTCAAAACACACATGGTAAATGTACAGCAATACAGTTTGCACCATTTTTTATGATTTTTTTATGCACTCTTCATTTCCATAAGACTAATAAGAATAAAAAGCTGTGCTTCAAGACTTATGCAAATAAGCTACTGTACATTGAAAATTGAAATGTGTTATATCAGCTAGAACACTAAGGTACTCGCACACTGGATGTTCCTTGGATGACATCCACCTGTGCTTTGATGTTTAAGTGGGAGGTCTGTCTAATTAAGCCGCTTTTCTGATTAAGTCTGCTTTCATTTCAAAAGCATTCAGCATCTATGAAAAGATCATTTGAGGAAACTGGATCTGACGAAGCACCAAGAAGAAGTCCAGTAACTGCGGTACTGTTATCGAGACGTGTACTTTCATACACCCTAGCACTTTCAACTCAATGAGAGGTGTTTCAAAACCTAATGGCTGCACACTCTGTGTGAGAGGAGAAATTTTGTTTAATGATAGAGATGCGATCAGCAAATAACTCCATATCTTACTCGGCATCATTTTGTTGGAGTGTCACTTTCCTGAATGTCAACACTACTCTTTCATGCCTCTTTAATGTGTCTTGAGACGTTGTTCAAGGATGAGTACTGCCGTGTCCTTTTCCAGCATGCTGCTCTCTCTTTTTTTATGAGAAACTACTGCTCTCCAATCTTCCCAAGCCAGCCCCCATTGAAACATTTTCACTCTTAATCTGAGCTGCAGGTTGATGGCTGATGAAATAGTCAGTTTTTCTTTTCCTGGGCCCATTTCAATAAGTATCGCAAAGGCTCCATGTGTGTAAAGGGTGAGCCGCTGCCTTAATGGCTTGCATTTTGTGACATAATTGGCTTATGATAAAGCACTGAGGTACAGCTCTTGTTAAGTGCAATACCTGCTGGCTGGCTGTCGATTGAAGACCCCAATTGGGCAGGGTGCAGCACTAAGTGAATTGTGTGGCGCTTGCCCACTACAAACCACCTGTTGTAAAAATTAGTTAAGTATATTCAGATAAAAGAAAATTCACATCACAAAAGCCCACTCAGAAAAGACCATGAATTAGCTGAATGAAAAGCTGTTGTATTCAAAACTACAAAGAGACTGAACCATTTTCCATGACTCTGAGTTAATAGCAGATGAAACAGAGCATCACAAGTTGTCGCTTGAGACTTTGCAGAGTCTGACAGGTATTTAGGCCCAGAGCAACTCATATACAGCCCCTACCACAATACTTAGTGGTTTTACCACACTAAATAGGTATGCTGCAGCTTTCTGCATTTCTTTGTATTAACCCCATATCATAATGCAAAACCTCTCAAAGTTTTTTTTTCTATTAAAGTCAGCTTGTTTTCGCACTGTCAGAACAGATTTAACTCACACTCAGAAGAAAGCAGTGTCAAAGAAAATCATCTTATTTATTGTGAGTCAAAGCCACTTTGTTTTATAGTGCAGCGTGTGAGTGAAAAGCTGAATTCTTACTTCCCTTATTAGGAGTTTTATCACTGTGTATTTGAAACTGATTTTTTAAATTACTCAAATGATTTATTTATTCATTGTTTTTACCCTCTTCCTTCTCAGTATTCGTCTGTTCTACGAAGGAAATCCATGGATACAGGGCCAGATAGCTGCAGACTAGTTGAAGACTAAAATACTGAGTCTAGGTGTCATACAGAATTCTTGTGTCTGTATTATCATGTGAAACTTTATTGTTGATGTATGAAGAGTGACAAATGGATCTCTATCTTCATTATTGCGACCAACATCCGGATGTTTAAGTCAAGATATGTTGAAGAGATTGTCAATATTTCAACATTTTCTATCTATTTTCTGTGTCAGTAGGGCTGGAACTTGCCCAGATGCCATTGGGCAATTGGTACTGTCCAGGACAGGTAATCCATTCTTTGCAGGACCAGGCAGACAAAAATGAGACACACAACCATGCCTATGATAGGGTTTCTGATTGTTTGACCAACTCAGATTTAAGACTTTTTTTTTAAAGACCTTAATGAATTGAATTTAAGACCCATATCATGCCATCTTTTTTCTCAATCTCCATTGTTGAGATCAATAAAGTCTTCTTCTTCTTCTTCTTCTAAAAAGCAGTAAGCTTCAAATGATTTAATTTGCTTTAAACCAGCCTTAAACCCATCTTTTTGAAGCCAAGTATGGTTGTTGACCTGGATTTCAACCAACCAAAAACACGAAAGCCTATTGGCTGTAACAAGTCCCATGTTGGGCTCGTTTGTAATAGTTTTTGGTTTGGTTTAAACCACTGGTTAGAACATGCTCTTTAATTGGGCATAGAGAAAGCCAGTACTCATCTCCTACCGACATGAATGAGATTGAATTCATTCTTATCTGTTCATTCTGTCACATTGTCAAGCCCAACTGGTCACGGGTGTCCAGCCGGCCAGTGGACCTTTGTGCCAGTTCTTAACAGATGAAAAGCGCCTTGGATGGTTTCTTTTTTATTCAAGGGGAACAGCTGTGGAACTGCATGCTGCAGCCATCCCATTGCTGCGGTAATTTATACAAGAGCTGTGACAACAGTAAACAGCAACAGTCCTCCACAGTGCTAGAAGTCCTTTAAGGAGACCACAGAAGGAGGAGGAGAGCCATTAGATACACAATTTCAACACAAAGTGCATGATCAGCATTTTGTATAATACCAGGGGCCTGTTCTATGACTCCTGTGTTATTTCAATTAAAGTAAGAAAACGGTGGTATTACTGCCATTCATTTCCTGTTTCTGATTAATGGGAATAAAAGGTTTAACTTTTTAGGTGACATCTTTTGTGGTTGGGGGATTGTACAGTTTCTTCTTTGAATTAAAGTCTGCCTTTAAAGGAGATAACATGTAAGAAAATGTAAGACATTCTTTTTTAAGACGGTTTCATCTTAAATGGCAAGGTGAATCTAACAGCTGGGTAATTGTCAGAAGATAACATTAAAGGTTTACCGAATAGTACTTCTTTGGAATAAAAGAAAAGATAACAGGAATGTTTCTGTAATCTTCCTTTCATATGCAGAACATCTGAGAATCAGCCATACGGTTAAAGCGGTTCTGTTCCTCTGAAGCATGCCTTTTCTTTTACTTTTAAACATAAGAAGTGACTTATGGTTTGTTTAAGTCTTAAGAGCAATGTATTTCTGATGTGGTGACTACATAGTTTGTCATGATAATCAGAGCAGACATGTCCTCCCTGGAGGCAAAACATGATTGGTTATTTCGATGAGTGCTCCAAAAATGCTATGTTTTTGTTCAAGGGATAAGCCATAAATGCATATGATTTAATCATGTAATAATTCCAAGGCTTTTACACATTTCTGGAGCCGTTTGTAAAGTGCTCTTTCATGGTGACATAAAACATGTCTTCTAAACCATGTCAGCAAATGTAATTGTGCTATACATGTACCGCTTGCATCTTTTTTAATGGGAAAAATAAAAGTTAAATGTGTATGAAATCCAAATGGAATGACACTGGTTCTATCTGAACTAATGCAGAAAAACTTATCAGTATAACTTTAAGAAACCTTTCAGGTCTCTGTTTGTGTATTCAGATTCCCCTCAAATATCAAAGCGTACTAAGCCAGCTGATGACTTAGCCACGGGCTGTGAAGACACAGTAGAACTTTATATCTCTGATCTAAAATCCTCGAAAATCCATTACAAAAGCCTGTGGACCAACAAAAGCATCACAAAAGAGGGCACGAATGCTGAGCTCAAAGTTCTCAGATATATGCAGTGATACATTCAGCTTTTTTTATTCTGAAATTATATTTGGTCTCATTCTATCTAATTCATTTTCAGTATGGCTGGAGGTAAATTATTCAAAAGGGGATTTTTTTTAAGAGACCTAATCTAGTTGAGGGCAAAAAAAGAAAGTTACCTACATTATATTGCCCCTACATTTAGAAAATAAATCCTTATTTGACACATATCTGAAGGTTGCACAGTGGGTGTGGTGGTCAGCTCTACTGTGTCCCTGCAGTAATAAGCTTGTTGGTCAAATTATCAGATTTTTTTACACTTTAAGTTTGCATGCATGAATTCACTCAATTCTTTCTGAATTTTAAAAATGTTCAAGTTAGATTAGCTTGTGCTGATTCAAATTTTTGTTAGTGTGAGCATTCAAGTTTGTTTGTCTTTGTGTCTGTGTTGCTCCTACAACCTGTCTAGAGTGTTTCCTGAAACTGGCTGGACGGCCTCTTTAGTCTGTGCTCACTCAACCTTACCAGAACTAAGTGTGTCTTGAGAATTATTGAATTATTGTTTGGATCCAGAAGCAACTGAATGGAAAATTTGAAATCTAAAAGACAGTTTTCGATTTCATCACTATTGTGGGCTGCATGAAATCCTGTGTTTGAGTGCAGTGACGATTAATTTCAGCGGTAGCTTCATTTAATGACATTTTCTTATTCTGCATAAGCAAGTCTTTTCAGAGGCAAAAGTTTGTAAAAGCCTAAGGTAGACTTCTAATTTGTTTATGTTTCTTAACTTTGGCAAGTTCTAATTACATACGCAGGCTGCGATAGTTATGATTTCAGAATATTGAACAAGAATGAATGTCTCATCATAATTAACGGCACAAAACTAATATTCCAGAGATGCCACAGATCTTTTTGAGTTTCTGTACAGGTGTAGTAAAAGAAAAATAATAAAGGTTTTAGAATTTGATTCCTTTGACATTCACCAAAACCAAAAAATGATTTTAGCTATTTAAAAGTCTGGATATGAAATATACTGTATATTTTTTCTGTATCCCGCTGCAGTGTTTGTGTGATTCCACCACTCACCATGGTGGCAGTTGTTTAGATTTTTTATTGTTTTCTTGACTATGCACAACTTTTATACATAGTTTATGTTGACTTTACCGAACATATACAATATAATTATTTAATAATGAATGAAGTCAAACTAAAAGTAAAGAATCCCTTGAAATCTGTAGGACCTGCTTAATTTGTGGTGGTGCAAACATAGCTGCTTGACCTGTAAAGTTGTGAACCCTTTAGAAGCATTTTCATTTGTGCCTCAAATGAACAGACACATACTCATTTGAAGTAATGGCTTTCGATATTTATATATATATATTCCAGCACATATATTATGTGCTGGAACATGTGGAACAAATACAAATGCATTGCCTAAATGTGTATGGACCAATGGACTCGAGAGGTTTAGCTGGAGGTGCAGATCTGAACTTTAACCACTACAGATTCTCAATCTGTTTGGTGTTGGTTCTTCAAAATTTCTCTTGATAATACTAATGTATTGGTTGTGATTGTAATTCATTTTCTACATATTCATTTTTATTGGATGCAGTATTTGGCAATCCATATTTCTTTGTAGCATAAATCTAAATCCATTTTTCTAAATCTGTTTCTTATCCAAGGTGGATATGGTGCAAAAAAGAACAGGAAAAGGCACTGACCTCATTCCCTGCCAGTTCCTGAGCCAAATGAGACTCTGAACATTGCCTCAGTCTCTCCCCAGTGATGTTTAAAGAAATACTTTTTACACTGTTGCATTTGAAGTTCTAATGGGGTTCAAATTTGTATGCAAATGGAATAGAGGTTTGATACCAAAGCATTAGAGCTGCATGGAAACTAATGCCAGCTTGGCTGTTGAATGAATACCCATCCTCCTTCTGGTTCAGTCTGTCTCCTGTCTGCCACAGAGACATTGGGTCTGTCAGAGCGGATCTCTGAAAATATGACACTGACATATCTGCATTAACTCTTAATGCCTAACAAAGGCTCAGTCTAGACTTATGTATGCAGTGTGCATAAATGTCAACTGTCAAAAAGGGTCTGGTAATAGTGAATGAATGCACAAGTGAGTTTTTTGTTAGAGAACATCCTAAATGCATTAGGATGTCCTTGTCACTCGGTTCCTATTTGGAACAAAGTTTCTGATGCATTTTCTTTATTTTTTATTGTATTTTTTTTTAAGGCAAGCTTGCATTTGACATATTTGTACTTAAGTTTCAGCTTCTATATGAAAACGTCCATCGGTTTCAAAATATTTTTGAGAGAATAACTACTAACTTTGCAATCATTGAGACACTGTAACTGGCCTTGAAAAGTACAGCATTATATGCCTTTTTAGTCCAGAAACATTGTCAATTCACCAATAAATCTGTTAAGTAACTTATTTACTCACAATTATTTTATTATTGCAAAGTTGGAATCAGTATGATATTGGCTCCCATGTTTTTCACATTTGGTTTTTAATCTCTGAGAGAATTTGGGGCTTCGCCTACGTTCTCTTTTGTATTATTTTTACAAAACTTTTTTTAAAATGCCCTAACAAATGACAGTGGAAACAGAAACCTTCCTTGTTTAAGGTTTTTATGCCTGAAAAACTAATGTTGGCCAAGACATTACGAAATCAACTCACTGGGTTGAACCACTATCAGGCTTATTTATTTGATGCAGGGAATATTTCCCATCTGGGTGCTTGGAAATATGACACTAACTGACACTCAAGGATATACCTGTAGCTCTTCATTTAAATGTAAATAATGATTGGATGCATTGGTGAATGCATTCTCATATTTAGGTTGTTTCTTTTTTGTGTCCTTTTTACTTCATGCTGCAAATGTGCTGCTTTTCCTCCTGCAACAAATATATGACTGATTGATGTTTTTTTTTCTGCTACCAGCTCTATTGTTCATTCATAAATGTACATCCTAAATTTTATTAAGTAAACAATCGATATTGTCTTAGCAGGATCTTTGTTATGAAATGTACATTGGTATAAGCTTTTTCACCATCATTGTTTATTTCCTACTACATTCTGTAGGCAATGGGATGAAAAATAAGACTTCATGTCCCCTTCGTTGAGTTTTCATCCACTTGAGAAACATGGCATCATGGCTGTGCGCTGACATTATATGGTATGTAAGTTGGGAAAATGGTCTCTTCTTTAGATATCCATTCAGCAAAGTCTTCAGTCCCCGAGTTTTCATTTAGGTAGATCCATTCAATTTTGCTTTCAAGAAAAGATTTCCTGTTAAAAAGGCGATGGTGCCTAATAAATAAAATCACAGACAATACAAGCAACAAAGCAGGTTATACCATTCATCTACCTTTAATCTTCCCTTTTTGTTCAGTTTTGAGTTCATTTCCAATTCAAATGGTTTTGAAACAGATTATATTAATGTTGAATCGTATATGTCAATGGTTCACTGGTGACACTGTGATCCACCAAACATTCTTTAAATTGAAAATAGTGACATGCTCTTTAAAAGCGTTGCCTCTTGACTGAAGTTGGAAATTGCCTGTTGACAAGATTTCTTTCAAAAGAGAGACAAGTCTTGTCATGGGAAGTGTGCGACACCAGCCTTGGGAAACAGTGGAATGAAATAGATTGAAATAGAATGAGCGGGTTTTGCCTTTTCAGCACCTGAGTGTAGCAGGTTCAGGTTTAACTTGGTCAGAAATGGAACACCTTTAGATAAAATACAACTTTTTCAGTCATGATTATGCACTTGTCAGTGCAAGCAAAAAAGTATTAATCAGAGGCAAGAGGCACTTACATTTTGAATTTATTAATTGTGCATACTTATTTTATCCTGTTCAGGGTTGCAGGGGGGCTGGAGTGTTTCCTGCGACCACTGGGCAAGAGGCAGAGTACACCTTTGACAGATCGCCATTCCAATGCAGGGGGCACTTCCGTTTGACAATGATAAATTATTCAACATATTTTGCAAAAAAAAATGTGGACAAGATTTTAAAAGGACCTGAAATGAAATCATTAGAACCCTGCAGAAAACTCTCCACCAAACCAGAGTTTTTCCCATGTTCATCGAAGACAAAATAGCTGAATTGATTATTTAGCAGCTCCGTGTCTGTTGAATGAACAAGGAAATGTATTCTTTTGGGGAACTTCTTGAATGTAGGACCTTTTTTTCTTTTTAGAGAATATGTAAGGTTGTTGTATTAAACAGAATAACACCTGTTTAGAAAGCTTTTTAACTTTTAATTTTATGGTTTGCATACATAATAATTCTGACCTGAAAATTGTGACTTAAATGAGGTTGATTTGAATATCAGCAATTTTACCAGTTGCTCAGATATTCAAGAGAATTTCAGATAAGCCAAATAAACCAAATCAATCCGGCTTTTTCTCATAAATGTCCTTTGTTCATTTAAGTTGATTTTTTATCAAAAACATGTGGAACTTAGCAGGTGTCTTCAGCTTAATGTAGTACAATGTAATACAATTGTCACTATTTGTAAAAACAAACAAAAACAAACACATCTTTTTTCATTTGTGATATTTATGCGGGTATGGTTTAACCGCTAATTGAAAAAGGAAAAAAAGTAGATGACCTGCAACAAAGCGCCATATAGGGACATTCAGCCGCTTTAAATTAAACAATCCACCAGCCCCTGCATTGGTTCCTCACATGGTGATATGGGAATTGGGAATCCAAATATTGATTTGCATCATTTTTGTGCTCAAACGATTCACAAACCAACAAGTGGAAGACTCATCATCTTTGAAGAAACTCCAATCGGTATAAAATTCTTCAGGATATCTTTTCCTGTCTCAGTAACTGGTGTTGATCCGCAGTGTTTCAAACCATCCTTAACACAAGATATTTCAAACCATGCCAGTGTTTCCTTGAATTTGGCCACTTGTAGATTTCAATGCTAATTGTTTTTAATGTGTACACTTACTCTCTTAATGCTGAAAACAGGAACGATGACTCATCAAACTGCTTTTCTCAACTTTTATGTAAGCGACTGCACATTGCTTTTGCACCATCAAATCTACTTTCATCTTTGTAATAAAGGCTTTATGTACTTCAAGCCTAATTGAATATCCATCTCTGTGTAATTGATGGCAAACTCTTTTTGCTGACACGGTCTTATCATTTCCTGCATCGACATTCTCAGTCATCTGAGGATGAGTTCCCCTTTTGTCATCCTTTGAATATCATAGCAAAGCACAACTGGATTAATCAAACATGTTTACCAATTTTATTCCATTGACAGAAATTCTGAAATAACTCTCGCTGCTGTGGAAGCATCTTAGCTTATGTTTTTTAACCGAGTAGTCATAGTCTCCCTTTCTGTGAACTTTTTCATCTTTATGCTTTTGAGGTTATGCTATTTTGTTAAGAGCACTTGGACATTTAGCTCCGTGCCAGTCAATATATATTAATATTTGTTTTTCTCATTTAATGACGTTAATATAAGATATTCTTTCCCCATCCCTTACTTTCTAATTTTGCAGACTTCTCAGCTCCAAAATAAAGGAATGAACATGAACACTGAGATATCATGGGCTCTCAGTACTACAGACAACTATCTGTAAAATATGTCAGTATTACAAAAACATTCATAAAAGCTTAACTTTGGTTACAAACAAGATTAAAAAAAATGAAAAAAATCATTGTTCTTGTTGGCAAACATACATTTGCATCAGAAGTTATCTCAAGGATGTTACATTGCCACTACTATACATCTTGTCATTAGTTTAACAGCTGAAAGGCCCAACATTCACACTGTGGTGAGCACAGGGCTTCCAAATTGAACATATTTATACTCTGACTGGCAGAAACACCCTCTGTCTTCAGGGACTTGGCATTATAGCCCCATAACACTAAATCCATTTATTCCATTTTAAAACTTGGCATGCTGAAGAAATTGATTGAGAACCTATGGTGAAATTGTGTGGAAAGATAAAGATTCACTACGTTTAGCTGGGATGTAAAAGTCATCCAAAAAAGCTGATCAACCATGACACGAATTTGAAGTTCTCAAACACAGCGTGGCTGGATTTCTAATTTCTTTTATTATTTCAATCTTAGATGTCCAATCTGAGATGGTTAAAAGACGAACTGTCATAAAGCTCCCGAACAGCTGACTTAGAAAAACTCCTGTTGAGAGTGCTGCTTGCCACATGTTGAGGCTGTGGATGGACTCTCAGTTAATCTGTGGGACCTAAGTCCTTTGATTTACTGACCTGAATTCACACTTTTCATCAGTTTTGTTTTTGCATAAAACTGGGATTCCATTTGGATTTTGAACTTCGAAAAAAAAACCTCTCTTTAATTTAGGGATCAGATGCATTATGGAGTAAAAGGCTATGCAGATAAACCTTGGTATGGTATGGTTTTAGGTATGGCAGAGAACCCGACGCTTGCTCGGTAGTTTTGCTCTGCCGGGCTACTTGTTGATGGGAACACTGAGCCTTTTCATGTATGGAAGCTATATGTCGAGCACAAAATCTGAGGGAGTTACTGCTTCTGAGTACTCGAGGTCTGAATCCAGCTTTTAAAAATTTCTGTATTATGATGTGCGACAGTCATACTTGAGCACGGTGAAAAGAAAAGTAAAGAAAAACGTATCTCTTCTTTCACTCTTCCTTTGTCTCTCTCGCTAAATCTCTCTCTGTACCTTGTCAGATGCAGCAACATGCTTCATTGGCATTTTCTTTCACTGTTTATATATATTAAATCCGAGCATATATCAGTTGTAACATTTATATTTTGTGAGTCAAAGTGTTTTTTCTCATTCAGTAGCTGCCATTTCCTTCTGTCCCCAACACTTCAATTTCTGAAGTAACACGAGGGCATACTCCAACCATTACCCTCTTTTATGTGTTTGTCTGTTCTCAAACGTGGGGGTTTTGTAAATGCAGCCATTCTTCTTTGGCACAGGCTTTATCTCACAGACTCAAGCTGTCTGCATAGTCTGCAATGACCATGCAGCTGTTCACCTCTGAAAAACAGCAGCCAGCTCTTATTTCCTTCTCCTGCTTATAAATTGGCATATTTATGTGGCCTGTTTTTGCAAGGAAAAACAGATATTTGGTGATTTTCAAACCCATCCTGCATTTCATTCCCATTTCTCAGATTTATAATAATAACTGTTGCATATACAAAGTCGAGGGCCACCGATTATCAGACAGCACCCTTCTTAACAGAGCAACAGAATTATTTCTTGACAAAAGGACATGCGTTGTCAATAGGCTAGAAAGACCTATTAGGCCCTTGGGAAAATATTTTGATCATCTGCTGTTGAAGGCTTGAACAAAGGTATTTTTTTAATTAATCTCTCCTTCAAATTTCTTGTCAAACCTAGTAAATCATCCCTATTATCCTCAAGGTCTCAGACAGCCTTCTTACATTAAAGCTTCATGGACCAAGACCCCTCTGAATATTTGGAATGTAATTTCGGAGACAGACTCTGTTTCTCAGATGACTCGAGGCAATAACATGCCTTTTTTGACAAAACCCAAATAGCTGTGACAAATCTGCCTTACATTAAGATTAAATAAAAGACCACAGTGGATGGCCTTAGACTTGAACAGTTTTCTTTTCATAACGAATGATTCTCATAATGTATTTCATAATATATTTATAGGAAATGTTGCTTAGCTGATTACTGATCTGTTTGATGATACATTTTCCTCTTCTTGGAAATGTTGCTCACCACATATTCTGTGGTCTCCGGCTTCTTTGCTGGATTACAGTCACACCATGACAAATACAACTCAGCAAAGCAAGGCCACGGCGGTGCACCATAATCAAAGTCCGCCTCAGTTCATCATTTTCTGGTGGCATTTATAAGAAAACCAAAACACATTGTATTGATCATTGTTATTGGTGTTTCCAACAGACGTCAAATCCAACATTACTCCTGAATCAACTGCGGAGAGCTGAAACGGCGGCGCATCAGCACACAATAACAGCATTTCATAACCTGAACGGCACTCTCACCTCACTGCCTGGAATTGCTTGTTAAAGAAACTCAGGAAGAGGCACAGCTCAAGGGTAGGGAGACGTTTTGCTGCTGATGTCAGGCAAAGATGTGTTCTATTGCATGTGCTGTCTTTCATACAACTGCTAATTATGCCGGTAATAGTTGTTATGTGTGCGTGTGTGTGGTAGGCATTTTTCTCCTGTTGAGCTGGTAATCACAGGGTAATTAGTGACTGTCTATATCCGCCCTGCTTTTCTACGCCTGACATGGGCCTGAGGAGGCTGTCATGACTCACCATTAAACAATAAGTGCAAAATGTTTCAGAAACACAGGCTGACAGCAACCAACCATATGTGTCTATTCTTCTTGGTGACTCACAAAAGATGAAATTTCTTTGGATAACAGTCAATTTGACTGTTTTGTTATTCACTTTCAGAATGACGGTAATCCATTTAGAATGATGAACTATATTTAACAGCAAATATTTTTGTTAAAGATGAATACACATGACACTCTGAGGGGGATTGGTATTTTTATTGATCAGAACAGTTGAGTTTTGCCAACCATCTTTTTTCCCCCCAAATATATTCTAATCTATCAAACATGCCCAGGATACAGATGCATTAAGGTGGTATAGTGTCTTAGCTAAGAACACATCAACATATAGCACAGAATCGAACTATTGTCAAACTAGAACTAAGAGTATTGTTTGAAGGGATGCTATTTAACAATTCATGTTGTTTGCATCATGACCAGAGACCAAGTACCGTGTTAGACTTTTAAAATACAGATGAACACTGCAGTCTGATCAAAATAGGGCTGAAGAATCAACTCACTTTTTTTTCTCTCCGGCTTTCTTTTTGTCTGCATTCGCCCCTGAAGTGGTTAACTTTCTGTTTTACAGTGCAGTACTTTGCATGTGTTTAGTATGCTGACTTTTATCTCTCTCCCTGTATCACACCTTATTTTAGTCACTGAACTTGGTATTCTGGTTTTCTTTCCCCACATCACTCCCTGTATATAGACTCATGTTTTCTTTTTCTAGTTTTAGCACTCTTTTTCAGATTGTTTCTTGTTTCTTTTCTGTGTTGCTGCTGAAAGTTTTTTTTTTTTTTTTAATCTTTTGTAACATCTAAGTTTTTATTTTTCCCTTGGAATTCCAAAGACATTTTTCTTCCTTGTTCCTTTGTCAAGATGTGAAACATAAATGATGAAACCAGAAATTTAGACTAGAAATTAAGACATGTATGTACAATATGTCATCTTGAGCTATTACCAGATGGCTATAAGATCCTGCAGCATAATCTGAGTACACAACCATTCAAGCACTATAAATTAATTCAATGCACTGACTTTGGTCAATATTCTTGTGCAATGTTATCTAACTGAGAAATTAGAATGTGTTGAATCTTTACTCACCCAGTCAATTCCCCTCCAGCACATGTCTACAAGGATGTTGTTCCACTTAGATAACCAGGTCAAGCTATAACAGTGCCTCGAATAAACTGTGCATACAACCCTGTGGAATATTGAACCCAGTGGGCTGCATGCGCACAATTAAGAAAGTGGTTTTGTGTTGAAAACAAGAGAAAACAAAAAAGAAAAGCCAGAACTCAATTTAGCAGCTCATGTGCAATTTAAGCTGCAATCACATTTCGTCAGCAGCCCTTAAGATCCGTAGAAGCAGCAGTCATCTGATTCATCTGTTTGCTCCATTCTTTTTGAGGCAGGGTCCAAGATGTCTGGAGACATCAAAGAAATGTTTGGATTAAAAGCGCGTGATCAGAGCCACAGAGGTCGGCATGCATGCCACAGCAGGCAGGAGTGAAATTAAACTGAACTGCCACCAAAGAGATGAGCCTTTGAACCAACTTCGCACTTTCAAATATCAGGGTGGGGAATGTGCGCGACCCTGTTGCTAAAATTACCAACAGAACAAAAACACTTCACTCTGATTTGTTTGCCAATGTGCCGCAGTAGAGTGATAACTAATTTTCAAATCTCTGCCAAAAAATAGTCTACTTACAATCATATTCCTGTTGAGTGACAGCATTAGATTTGAACCATTACTACCTGTAAACAATGGCCCACATCAATCAAACCGGGTCTGAAAGTAACAGAGCCGGTGTGATGGATGTGAGGGAGTTGCTGAGAAGGCCAGACTAAAGATGAAAACCTCCGAAGCCTCCATGAGTCACCTGAAGTTCTCTAGTGTGAGAAAATCCAGCAAGTCTTGCATTTTTGTGCAGCCTTCCCTGCATAAGACATTACTCAGTCCACCCTGATCGGCCTGTGATGTGTGAGGTGAAGCCCCGGGGAAGGGATCTGCAGTGATGTGATCCAAGAGCAGGCGATACAAGTGCCAGATCTAACTTGCATAAGCTATGGGAAGCAATGTGCAAACCTCTGATTGATCACAGATAAGTGAAAAGTAATTCTGCTGCTGTGAGTGAAATTGTTTCGTTAAACATCTATTCTCCAACTTGATATCAGCAAGCCTCAACAGTTTGATCATTTTTCCCCCGCAGCTTCACAAGTACACAGCCATAAGTCACATGCTTGGATTTTGTTGATCTCATTCCACAAAATCTGCTCATGCATGAGATCCGACTGTTCCTTGGCAAATTATTTGTTTCTTCTTTTAATGAGCTCATTTTAGCGATAGTGATTGATTTGTTGTTTTTCATTTGAAATGATTAATTAGGAAATGTGCTTCTTTTTTTGCCAATACAGCTGAAAGACCCATTGCAATTTTCAAGAAGATATATCTAAAATAAACTGCACCAGAGTTTAAACATTAATACAACAAGCAACTATTTTTCACTGAGTGGGTACATGGTGCCATTACCTTATTAAAAAAGAGCAGAGATACTTTTGATCTTGCCTCTATAGTGTATATTTAACAGTTTGGGCTAAATTTTTCTAATGGTTTCTGTTTTGAACTGAATTTGTAATATGGTGTCAAATAGTTTTCTTCAGTTATTCACTGAAGTTTTGCTCCAGTAACTTCTTCACTCACTGCCCAGCTTGTTTTTCGATGTTTCCCTGTTCCATCTGACAATTCAAAGATCTCAATCCCCTCATTAATTTGTATTCAAGCTGTGAAGAGCTCTGTTTATGACTTGTTTATTTGGTCTTGGTGTGTTGAAGCAGTTAAACAGTGGGCCGTGGGACATGGCACAAGTCCATCACAAAGAACATGTGCGTTTTGACCAAACATCCACTTTGGTGGATGAACCATCTTTTTATTATGGTTTTTATAATCAAGCTTTTGATGTATCACACAACCTGGAATCTCTCCCCCTTTCTGGGAATTGGTGGGGTTTTTTCACATGTTCCCCTGCTAACACCAAATATTATAATTTAATGTGGATATGTAATAGGATATTATGAGGATGCAAAGGTACATGGTTTTCAGTTTTGTTTGTCATAGGACTCAGAAAAGCAGAGGAGCCACTGAATTATTTGGTGAACCCTTGTGAGTTCCTTTAGGGAAACCATTGAGGGGTGATTTTCAGGAAGTAGAGTGGCTGTGACTCCTTTTCCTAGAACAGAAGATCCTTAAAGGGATTGAACAAGCCAAAATGTTTGCTAAGCCGTGCAGGAAGCTTATTGGCACTAAGAGAAGCCATACCCAAACGTTCGCTGTGATCGGGTTTAATAGTTTCAAGGAATTGTTTCTCTGATGGTTACAGCTGAGGTTTGTTGCAGACACTTTCTAAAAGGAGCACAGAGAACACAAGATTGGTTAAAGGCATAGAAAGGTTAGAAAAATGTGGGTACTTTGGAATTAGCGCTTATTTCCCAAAGAGAGAAAAACTGAATTATTTGACAACAAATACAATAAATCAGATCCAGCCGCAACACATAAACATATCCAGAGATGTTCAGTAACGAAGTAGAACTACTTAAGTACTGTACTTAAGTACTAAAATGCTGTATCTGGACTTTATTGGAGTAGATATTTTTTCCCCTACTTTTACTTTTACTCCACTACATATTTTTGATTATTTCAATACTTCTACTCCGATCGATTTTTCACGGGCTGAATCGTTACTGGTTACTGAAATGTAAACGTAATGATAGATAGCTCTGTCAGGGTTTGAGAAGCTGGCTCTTCATTGGGCGATTTGAACGATCAAGCATAGCCTATTAAAAAAATCCTCCCGAAAGATTTTTAATTATAGCCTTCAAAAATTCCCCATCTAATCTGAAGAAGCATATCAAGGTAAGTTAAAAAATACAATGACACATAAGCTAGTAAATAAGTGCTAGTTCAGTTCTCCCTGTTCATTCAGGACGGAGCAGCTAACGTTAGCTAAAGCTAACCTAGCTGGCTAGCTGTATGATAACGTTAGCTAAAGCTAACCTAGCTGGCTAGCTGTATGATATAGTTAGCTAAAGCTAACCTAGCTGGCTGGCTGTATGATAAAGGTAGCTAAGGCTAACCTAGCTGGCTAGCTGTATAATAAAGTTAGCTAAAGCTAACCTAGCTGGCTAGCTGTATGCTACATGCTAGCATAAAGGCTCAGCTCAGGATTCTGACTCTGGGATAATAAATAATAGTAGATGAAGTGCTGTTGATTGCTAATGCAGATGTAGTTTTCTGTTTTTTGTAAACACCTGTATGGCCTTTCACACGTTTGAAATAATATAAACAATATCTATTACATTTTTGACTGCCTTTTTTTAATATACACAGTACTTGTACTTTTACTTATACTTGTACTTTCGATACTTGAGTAGCCATTTTTAAAATACTTCTACTTGCAATACTTAAGTACAAAAAAAATGGAGTACTTCCGTACTTCCACTTAAGTATGGTGTTGAAAGAATACTTCTACTTTTACTCAAGTAAAATTTTTTACATAGTACTTGTACTTCTACTCCACTCCTCTACTCCAGTACTTTAAACATCTCTGAACATATCCCATGATGAGGTGATGGCGAACACACAAAGGTAACAAGGCCAGAGGAATAGTCTCAATATACGCTAAAAGTGAGCCACTGACCTCGGAAAAATGTCTTTCTTTTGTCATAAGTATGCAATTTCATTGTATTGAAGTTGATGCAACATTTTCCATCTTCATGTAACCGAACCACAGACAAGTTCAACGGACATCTGCCTCTTGTCACTTCACAGTACATGAGCTGTGTTTCACTCGAGACAATCCCGCCTACTGTGTGACATTCAAGCATGACTTTGACTCGCTACAACTGGATGCATCTGTCGTAGCTCAGACTGAGCTGTCATCTGAACACCGCTCTAAGAAAAATGTAGGACTTTCTGAAAATGGCTTATGATGCTAGCTTTAGGGGTCCTTCAAATCTTGCTAATCAGGTGGCAATTTCAGAATTTGATGCATTGTTAATCAACTCTGATTGAGATCATGTGGCAATATCTTTTCAACTTCTCTGCCTTCTATTAAGATAGTTTCAATTGAGCATTAAATTCTAAGTGTTTTTTTTTCTACCCCCATGACGGCTTTGCTCTTTTTTTTAACCCCACAATAACGTCTTTGCCTGACATGAATAAAGTATGTCTAACTATTTCGCTGCAGTAGTTTTCCAAGTATATAGTCCTTAAAGTCTTCCACATACTATTTGCATGTATAAAGATGTTAATCAAGTTTCATGCTTAAAATGAAATGTAGAAAAACACACAGTGATTGAGTTCGTAAGCAGTTAAAACTTTTCATGAGAGTGAACAAAAGCTTTCTTTTTCACAGATCCATGAGATTGATTAATTGCATCTGAACGGATACTTCAAAATCAGATAGAAAAGTCAAGGAAGTAGAGTGTAAGTTGTCATCGACTATCTTGCACAGTTTTAAACAGCAAAGCACTTGGCTTTGCCAGGGAGTGCCCAGTCAATTTGTCTTGCTTGAGGGGTGTTTTATTTTCTCTTTTTCTTTTTGTTCAGTTGCCAGTTAAAGAAAACTGTGACTGTATTTCCAGAAAATGAATATGACAGTTTTCTCAGCAAATAGTCTGACATCAATCTCCCCAAGCATCTGCATACTTTGACAGGTTTTTATTACAATAGGCTTACATAACGACTTTGGCCATGTTACAATGATGCATTGGACTGCCCTCACTAAGTTGCAAAATGTGGAAGTGGGTGGCCTCTTGCAAATTTAGTGAGAACTGTAGAATGGGGGTGTAGACTTTGAATTATATTGTGGCACCACATGGATTGAAAGCTCCAGCCCACAATCTCTTCACTTTGTCTCACTCTCATCTTGATTTGCTGGTTTCATTTGTTGTGCAAATATCCTGCGCATCATAAAGGGTTTCCCAAGAGCTCTAACATATATTTAAGTGTCTGTATCAACAACAACAACATAAAATAAAGATAAGGAAATGCAGTTGCTCGTGATTTTCCCGAGTGCCTCCATACAACATGTCATACCAATCTATCACATATAAACAGGTATCCCACACAACTCCGACAAGTAAATAAATTATTACGATGTATGATTGATAATAAATCCAACTCTCTGAGCTCAAGGTTAAAGCCTTTAAAGTGATATTTGACATTGAGGACCCTTTTTTCACAGAAACTTTGCTTCTTTGATCGATATGTGATTTGATCTCTATTTCAGTTTAAGGATCAATATGTCTTTGCAATGTTACTGAAACGATCCCACACTGAGGTCAAGGAAAGTTTAAATAGATACATATTTGTGGCAAATTAAGATGCTAGGCCTTAGCAGGACCTATGACGCCAAACAGCTGGGTCTCAAGACATGTTTGTATGCTATAGACTGATAAATGATGATGCTGTTGTTTTAAAAATCACATTTTTATGGATTTAATTTGATACAGTTTTGATCGAACCAAACTGTTAACATTGGTTTGTAAAATCTGGCTTGGATGAAACTGGCACAATATCTTGAATATCTTTGGATGAATTTGAGCTGACTCCAGAATGAACAGATTCTCTTCTGCCGATAGTGTCAGCTTATGATAGAGCGAGATCATTTCAGCAGGACATGCATACCATAAAATACAAGAGAAATAACTTAAACTATGCTTCAGATATTGGCAATACTCAGCTTGATGCAGTGGGCCTAACACACTATTACCCCTATTATCTGTGTCTCTGTAACACTTCAAGTAAAACGTCTTTGTTCCTGTAAACATCGGCATACTTCCATTCCATGGCTCTGTAAAGGATAAGAGAGAGCCTCAAGGGGAAACCTAACTTATGACCCAACTTATTTGCATGTTTGCTCTTTTGAGTTTCACCTTGCACTCATTTATTTATATTTTTGTTTTATTTCTTCATTTTTTGCATCAAATCCATATTTTCTTTTTGGACAGCCAAAGTAGTTCCTTGTGTTCATTAAGTAACAAAGAGGTCCAAAAGTAAGTGTCTTGCTTGTCATTTCTGCACATATTGGATCTTAATTAGTCAGATGGCAAGTTAAATTTGTGTAGTTCCAGGAGGCAGAGGGCCATTAGTGTGCGACTACGAAACTGAGTTGCTCCTTTTTTTAATTCCTCTGCCTAAAAATGACTTTGCAAACTCAATTTATGCATATTAAGTTATGCTATTAAGTAAATCTATTTATTCAAAACTCTTTCCAGGTGATAAACACTGCCTGAACTTCAGCCTGCTGGCTGTTGTTTGTTGAACTTTAGACTGTTCCCTGCTTTTCACTGCTGCTGGCCAGTGAAAGGGGAAAGAACGACTTCACACCACCCCGTCCATTGAGCCACCAGCTGTTTACTCATTCAAGACAAACCCCAGCTGTTGCTCACTTGTTTGGTTCCCTCTGAAAATTTCTGCTACAGCACTGCACCTTTGATAAGCTTTTTAACTTCTATATGACACCTTTGTAACATTTGTCATCATCCACGGCAACCTGATTTTTGGGCCCATTGTTGCAGCTACTCACCAACTGAGCACTTTATCCCAACTGGCTGTTCACCTGATCAGCAACGATTTGGCTTTGTGGCAAGAACAGATTCCCCAAATCTTTGCAGCAACACAATTCTAGACTGCTGACATAAACAGGGCAATGTATTGATGTTGAAAATATGAATAGGAGTTCTGAAGAAGCCTATGCTTGCTTCTGACTCATTTCTATTGTCAAACTCACAGTACTGATCGTTTGCCATTGTCCAGTGTTTCACAAGGATGGGCATGTTGGGAATTTCAATGTAGTTTTCACATTCAAGTGGTGGTTATCATAATTGCAATGGCATCCCTGTCAAGTCCAAAGAGTAGGACCATTTTCCTTTTTTCTCCTTACTCAAAAAGGCATTTTGCCTCCAAAGCTGTCAGTTGCAGTTGAAGTGGTGTGTTTTTTGTGCTTAACTCTAGGCAGTGTTTTGCTGAAATACCAAATAGCTCTGCTCCTTCACGGATACTTAAGCCAGCGTGTCTGGAAGGAATAGTTGTGCTTCAAAGTTTAGAAAAACTTTCTTTTTTTATTGTGATGCATATTCACCTCACAGCTGTCACATAAGTGAGTAATTCTGTAAAAGGAAGTAGTAGTTAAGTAGTTAAGACGTTTTCTCGTAGGTGCTTGAGAGTGCTTTCATTTGTGCTATTCTTGGTTTGACTTTTTAATTCTTTTAATTCTCTATTTTAATTAATTTAATCTTTTTTTGGTGTCCAAACTTCAGATTCTAGTAGGGCAGAAAAAGTCTAATCACTCAATAATTTGGATTAGTTAAAAATATGTGGCTGCTAAAGTGATCTGATCAAAATTCCTGGTGATATCAGTGCCTAATTCGCTACCCAGTCCCACTGAAAAGTACAATCAAGCATGTTATTAACCAGTAGGTTGCACCTTGTGGGTGGACACAATACAACATGCTCCAGCAAAGCCACAGACCTTGTAGTGTATTGTGCATCATTAGCAGTCATGAAAAGCATTTATAACTCATGACACTGCATCGGTTACAGTGGGAATCTGTGGGTTACCTTGCATTCTTTGTTTTTCTCTTTGGGTTTTCCCCCTGCTTCTTTCCCACAATTGTGGCTTCCCAATGTGACCTGATTACCCATTCAGAACCTCTTTAAAGGCCTGCTCTCCAGTTGCCACTAGTTTGTCTGCTCTCATGTGGCATTGCACTTCCAAAACCTTGACTCTTGCTTGTTTTCGTGAAGGTTTGTGAAGGTAAACTTATTTCCTCGTCCAATCTCCATAAATGTATATATTTTTAGCCTTTGGATCAGCTATTTGTTTGAAACACTTTTCTTGTATGTTTCCTGCCAGAGCTTTTTCACCCACCCAAAGAAAATTCTCCAGACATCAGTCACCTTTGAGTCACTCACCTGTCATCTCACCACTCTGCACTGTAGCCACCTCCTCTGGAAGGTTGCAAATTTATGACAACCGACCTCAGTCGATAAGCTTGTTTCTTTCCATAAAATCACCGTTATAAGAACACACCTGGAAACTCACTTCTCACTTTCCTCTCCTGCAGTCTAACATGGAGGGAAACATCCTGAAGTCTGTCTCTGCAGCTTGAGCATCCTAAGCCTTGGTGCAAATTCTTTAAGGATTCTGGTACTGTGTAAGGTTCCTGCATCTGATAACAAAGCTGGACAGTAACGGTTGGGCAGGAACTTCAAGCAATGTTCCCACTGAAGACAAGAAACAAAGCGTTTGATTTTGATTAATTCTTATAGTTTGTAATAATCTTTCCATCAATCTTGCTTAATCCAGCTCAGGGTCAAGACAGGTGGCTGGAGCCAATCTTGGCTAGCCATGGTCATGGAATAAGGTCACAAAAACAAATAAACATACACATTCACTCATAGGAAACGTCTGAAACCGCCAGGACAGCGGGCCTAAAACACTGGAATTTTAAACCCCTGATAGGTTTGAGTGAGCTGCTGGCTTTTATATCCTTTGTCTATTTATGGCAGTAATAGTTCCGTAGCAAAATGTGTTCTAAATGTGTGAGGACGGGCCAGAATCCAGTAAATGATGAATAGATGAATCCCCTCATATAACTTGTCTCTCATCTCCTGTCATACACCCTGGCAAACTATCTATTAGGGCTTCTAAAAGCATTTATGAACACTGCATATGAAATGGAAATGAAGTAAAAAGCCTAAATGGATGTTTCTTATGTGTAATCTTCTGAAATGATTCAAATTAAGATTTTTTTTCTTTGTTAGGATCCCTTGTGGCTTGATTCAGACACCAAGCGAACAAATTAACCCTGGGCATGACTCTGGTTGGGCTTTTTTCTTTCTTTTTTTTTGTGAGCGGAGTTCACATCACTATGTGTGACATAAGCAACTGCATCTCTTTTCGGTTATTTCTTTAACAGCCAACTGCGCTGTATACAAAAGCAGATATCAAAGACCATTGTTAACATTTCGATGATAGCTCGAACTCCACAATGTTGTAAGAGTATCCACCTGCAGGTCCCTGGCAGCTGTTTCCTATCTCATGCATGCAGTTGGTGGCACTTCAGTGATTCTGATCAACAGTGGTTGTTTTGCTTGGAGTGTCCGTGACGGAAATGAGAATGTGTGCGTCCTTAATTCACAGCAGATGGAATCTTAATGGATGTTCCATGAACTGTATGGGGTCACATTGAAAAACTCAATTGGAGAGTTTGGCTTATTCAATTAGCGGACTCCTCTGAGTCTCACAACAGCCAGGTGGGACCCTTGTAATTCTATTTCAATCTACCCAAGCAAGCCATGCAATGTGCCGTAGCAGTGACAAATCTGCCAGCATGTTAGAGGAAATATGAGGGTATTCAGCATCTTGGATGGATTGCTTATCACACGGCTTCTCAACTGCGATAATGATGACTTGTCAGTGAAAGGTATAAAGTGATATGAGTGTCCATAAACATGGGTCTCTGTAATGTTATTCATGCTAGGAGACACACTGTATCACATCACATCCCTCTGATGTTTACTTTTATTTATTTTTTGTTGTATAATTATTGGTAGAGTTTGCTTGATTTGTTATGTCTCGAATAAATATGTGAAATGTTTGATTAAGAAGGTTGTGATTAATACGCTAATGTGGGTGTAATAAACCCCCCCCTCACATTTTATTCTTCAATCTAAATTAAGTTGCAAAGTCAATTAAGTCTGAACTTTATTTCAAAAGAAGTTAAATTTATAGCACTGTGAAGGACAAGAAACATGGGGATGATATCTAAAGGAATAATTTATGGCATCCATCTTAACATATTTTATTTCCACTTAAATCATCACAAAGGCAGTGTTATATGACTTAGTAGCTATTAAACTGCCAAACAGAATTCTAATCATTCCAATGATTTACTACAGGAAAAAAGGTATGGATGAGAGAAAATCTCTTCTCATTCTGTACCTCCAACCCAGCAGTAAACTCTCTGCATTAGTAAAATCATCTGATATTATCTGAGAAACACTAATGGATGTCAAATAAATAGGTATTCCTAAAACTATACATAGGTGTTTCCAGAATTTCTTCCAGCCCCCATTCACTTGCCTGAATTGTTTGACTTTTATGAATGTCTTTTGAATTATGTTGATAGTTAATGTCAGCTTTAAAAAAAAAAAAACCTTTAAGCCACATGATAGCTAACCGTACACCCCCAGATTTTTGACAATAGTTGCCATGTGTTGCATTCAGAGTTTCTAGATATTAAAGAGCATTTCATTGTTGGTTGTTTTGTGTGATCTGAAACTAGGCTTAATGGTAAAAACAGTGCTTGTCTTCTCCAAACATTTCCTACCCACAAATCTAATTAGGGCAAACATCCACCATCCTTAAATTTATGCAACAAGCCTAGAGCTAGCTCCTGAATAGTAAATGCTAAGAGATATCTGGGCTGCTGATGGGGAAGGTTAGAGAGCTGAGGTCAGCAGCTTTAGCTGAAATCCACTCTACTCTCTGCACTAAAATGTTCACTGAAAGCAGGATTGTAGCCTTTTGAGACTCCAGCAAAGTGCTTGGAGGGACGGGCACCAAAGCAAAGCCCTCATTGACAAAGCCTTAAGGACCCTTTTTAATTTTCTTGACTTATGCAAGCGAGAAAGTGAACATATGGCAGGTTTTATTTTTCACCCCTTGGTCATGTGTACAGTCATTCTCATTACAAATCTTCAAGGATGACGATGATGAGTTAACTGGCATTATCGGGTGTTTTTCATCAGGGTTTAAGTAAGAGGGTGAAAACATGTTTACGGTCTTTTGCATATGCAGTGATTGAGCTATTGGTTTAAAAAAATAGTACAAGCAAGTTAATAGTTGAAAGATGGAGAAGTGCGTGTATTGTGTCAAATTCATTTTTATTTAGAGTGATCATGAAAATGAATTTCTTGCCTAAAAGAAAGGACATCGTTCAAGCGATTATGCACTTTGAAAATGGGGGGAAAAAACTTTTTGTGTAACATAGAACAAAAAACTAAATTAAGTAAATATTCCATAGAAGGTCAGAACCTTCTGTGGAATGGTTTTCCTACAAACGCATGCAAGTTATTTTTATTTTACATTTAAAACTGAGTTCATAATCAAAAGTGTACCATTCTGTAACAACCATCCATCCATCCATTGTTGTTACCGCTTATTCCCTAATGGGGACGCAGGAATAACTGGAGCATATCTCAGTGGTCAATGGGTGAGAGGCGGTCCGCCAGTCCATCGCAGGGCCACATACAAGGACAAACAACCATACACACTCACACTCACTCCTAAGGGCAATCTGGAATGTCCAATCAAGCACTCATGTTTTAAGTGTACAGAGCACCACTGTTTCTGTCTACACCAGCACAGTTTACAAAAGCACTTTTTGCTCTTTGGGGGAGTTGGTCGAATGTCATGAAACACAGATCAGCCAAAACCCTATGGCCAATGATAGGTGAAGTGAGCTGCACTCATCTTGCTCCAAAGCAATATTTTGTTGGAAAATGTGCATCTTGGGACTCGCACGGATTTCAACTTGACACCAGCTTCAGCATACAGCAATGCCACTCCACTCCCCTCACAGAAAGCGTTCTGCAGCTTCATGCTGCAAGCAGACAGCTCTAAACCTTACAAACACAGCTTAGGGAGGGCTAGAGACATGTCAAAGGGCTGAGATGTTCCGCTGACTTCTAAACTCTCCAGATATCACTCTAACGGGATCTGATCGCAGTCATCTTGCTCCAAAGCAATATTTTGCTGGAAAAGGTGCATCCTGGGACTCGCATGGATTTCACTTTGACACCTGCCTCAGCATACAGCACTGCAACTCCACTACCCTCACAAAAAAACTTTCTGCAGCTTCATGCTGTAAGCAGACGGCTCTAAGCCTTGCAAACACAGCTTGGGGAGGGCAAGAGGCATGTCCAGATATCACTGTAATGCAATCTGATCGCATCAATGAGAAACAAATGCAATACAAAAGACTTTTGCCACCATTCAGTGGGCCTGAAGATCCTTTGATAAAGTCATTAAACAAGATATTTCATGATGCCTTCAAATGTCATGTGACAACATCTTCAGTGTTTAGAACTCTTTTGCCAGGATGAAAAAAAACATTTTATGTACGATGGCTGGAGTATGGAATAATCTTGTCAAGTAATATGGCTGTTCTTCTCAAAGTCCCACCACAGCAGTGTTTGATTTCCTTAATGATGATTATAATAAAATGTATTTTGTGAGTAATTTCTATCAAAATGCTTTATAGGAAAGACACACAGAAACACAGAGCCAATAACTAGTAATCGAAAGTCAGTTATTTAGCACGAAAAAAGTACAAGATATTCTGCCAAATGTCATTCATCTCCCACCATAATTTAAGATGCTTTTCTTTTGACAAAAAATCAATTATATTTCAATTATTTCGGTGAACTAGTAGAATTGTTTTTGGCATCCACATAAATTAAGTTGAAAACCCAGAAATAATTTGTTGTAACCATTTTTAACCACCACTTCTTAAAATGGAAAAAAAAAGATGAAAATAAATTTTCTTATACTCTCCAACTTTAACATTGTAACATTTTATAAGTTTGGAATTGCCTTGGATGAAAGGAAACTGTGCCTGGGCCAAATGTTTGAAGCAGCTTTTTGAAAATGGAATATTCTTGGTCTCTCTGTACAAAATTGATTGAATCCACTTAACTTTTTTGGATGAAACAAGTAATACTTGAATATTTTTTTATCTTGCTTCTTTACTTTGTTTACTTTCTCCTGCTATGAGCACAAACCTACTAGTATGGCTTCACACCACAAACTGTTAGTTGTCACAGGTTCCTCCAAATCATCTCTGTACAACGTTTGTCTGGATTGGCCAAATGATGCTGGGGATGGTGCTCTGACAATTCAGAGGCTACAGTGCTAATGTGATGTCTTGTAAAGCATAAAAACACCATATGGACATGTTAACAAGGTAAAAAAAACAAAACAAAACGCAGTGAATTTACTGGAGGTGTGGTGTCCTGAATGTCTTATCATGCTGTGGCAGCTGGCCAAGCACATGGGGATGAGTTTTAGTCCCTTCCATGTATTCTCAAACTCACGTTCTTAGATTTTTTTTCAAACCTCATCCTTTGCTGTTTTTGTTTTAAAAATAACGTTTTGTTTTAATTTTCAGGATGTAAAGCAGACTAGAGACCGTGAAGGTTATTCACCAAGCAGCTGCAATGCTAAGCTTGCATTTTGGAGTTGACAAAAAAAGACCACAGAATTCCTCCATAGAATACCTACCTATCTATCTGTTTATCTTTCAGCCTTTGCCAACGTTGTTGCTAATATCGTCAATTTTTTTTTCAAGATTTGCTTACATCTTTCTGAACACAGCCTTCGATGTGTAAAGGAAGACTGAAAGTGGAGCTCTCTTGAGACCCATGGAGGATTAATTATGTAATTATCTTCAAGCGTACTGCAATCTCAAGACATAATTACGAAGGTCTTTCATGTTTCTGCATTTGGATTCGGTCATTTGTAGGTTCCTCATTTTCCAGAAGATGGAATGACATGGTTGGCATTCAGTACCATTTGTTTATGTGGTGGAACACTGAATGAGACTATACAGAGAGAGAATATGGTGCTATATATGACTCTGTTAAACGTATATAAATCCCTTTCATTCACAGATTTCTAAATGTAAGGCTGTGAACTGTTGTTCAAACAAAACATGCCATTAATATGGGCGTAAAAACTCCAGGTAGTTGCTCATTAACTTCTTATCTCTTTCATCTCAGATGCTTCAGGGCTTGTTACTCTTGTAGGCCTCTGCCCTCTGGCAGTGCCTGCCCGCTGTGCTGCCGCTTCAGTGTGGCGAGATACCCCACTCATCCCTGTAACATCTCAAAGATATTAAAGTCTTAGTGTGTGATTGAGATGGAGAACCTACCTGAGGAAAATGCCTCTCAAATATTGATTGTATTTCATGTGAATTAAGCGTCATCTTGAGGAAGGAATAAAATATTACTGACATCCTGCATCTTGCTTGTGATAACAGATTACATGACAAGAAGAAGAAAGAAACCAGGCATGCATCAACTCTGGTCTGAGACTAAGATTAACACTTTGAGCCATGGCAAATTCTCTTTTTTGTCATTATTTTTTGGTAAATTCAAAACTATCAATCACCCTATTATAGATACACACATGAAGTATCATATAGCAGGTCAAAGTCTGGTATAAAGCCAGCCTGATGAATGGAAAGTAAAGTGATTTTTGTTCCTGCTTAGAGACCAAGATCTCTGAGAGAACTTAACCACACAGTATGCCAGTAAGTGGAGCGTTTATCCACTGAAGTGACCTCTCCCTCAGAGTTATCATCTGTCCTTCACTAATTAGAACTCTGACAGACATTCTCATTCTGAGAGGTGTTTCACTCTTCACGGCTAGAGCAAGGTCACTGTCAGTCACCAAGTAACTATGAAAGCATTTATGACGGTAAGACGCGGCTAGCATTACATCACAGGGAAATGTGTTTCCTTTTTCCACTTCATATTTGATTGACAGACAGAATGTGGAATTTTTATGAGATAGGTCTGATCAATTAGGGGGAAAGGAGCCACCATGTTCTTGACATGTCAAAGGCCCAGTTTTTACCAGCTCTCTCGAACTTCCCTTGGTGCCCTGCAAGTTTTTCACAATCAGAAAAAAAGAACAGGATTCCTTTTTATTTATTGATTTTTCTTAAATGACTCAAGCGATGAAGTAAAACCCACCAGGAAGTATTGACAGCACAGTATTATTCAGGTTGATCATGTAATATACTGGTATCATTCATGAGAACATTCAGTGTCATGAGGTTGTCATATTGTCTCTGTTGTCCTAACAGAGCAGTTAAACGTCACCTGGTTGCTTGCAATGCTAATGGTTTTGTTATATGAACAAACAGGTATGAGTCTCATGTGTCAAAAATCATTCATTCACATTTACAACATCACTTCAAAATGGACTGAATAAAAAAAAAAAGTGTGATTATAAGGGACATTATACATACTGCCAACTAAAATGTATTTAAATTTTTTTGATCAGCACAAACATTATAGATGTTACTATGTCTGAGCACATCCATCTAAGACTGACAGGTTTTTTCATGTGGCCAATTACAAGTCTGCGGGTGTTTGGTGACGCCATGGAAGATTTATGGGATCACATCAACCTTTGTGAGCCAATAGTGCCTTTCCCAGAGTTGCCCACTACTAAATTATGTTGATCAAACAATAACTGTCAAGCATGTTATAGTGTAGACGTAAACGCAATTGTCAGATTTAGTTGATTATACGTGACAATCAATTACTCTTGTGCATACTGACCAAGTGTGCAGGGCAAAAATGCAGGCAGAAATAAGGCACAGGGAAAACTAAACCAATAAATGATTATCCATTGGAGCAATAAGGAAACTAAAATTCAAACAATATAGTATTTTTGATTGCTTGCTTTGGCAATAATCAGGAAAAAATTTAATTGAGCTAGGGGTTACCTGCTGAGAAAAGAAGTTGCACGTTGTGGCTGCATTTTTCTGATTGGAATGTGGTGCTGTGGAGCTAAACCGAGAGCAGTCATAAATGAAAACTCCACCATTTAGTTATTTATTTATTCTGTGCTGTTTATTAAAAGCTTCGTTTCACTTCCTAGAAAAAGAAAATTTGCTCCACCTCGTTAACATAAGTATTACTTGATGCTAATTACCAAACAGAAACACATCCCAAGGGGTGTAATTTAGCCACAAGCATGACCTTTACATAATTACCTCTTTTGGAGGGGATAGCCGGAAAGCAAAGCACTGGCTTTAACTATAAACAGGCTCAAATAGGACAGATGTCTCCTGAGCTCGGTTTTAAATGCGTTA
This sequence comes from Menidia beryllina, assembly GCA_013363375.1. Lineage (NCBI taxonomy): Eukaryota > Metazoa > Chordata > Actinopteri > Atheriniformes > Atherinopsidae > Menidia > Menidia beryllina. The sequence continues at coordinate 7,837,156 of JABUIW010000214.1, forward strand.
TTTGATAAGAGCTTTATACTTTACCTAAATGTCAGTGTCCACTGAGGGTGCTGTGATTTAGCTCATAATAGCAAAATCACATCGAAGAATTCTTCTAATGCTGTTATTTAAAACTGGAGGCCCCGAAGGAGCTAAATTAGATGTCAAAAGACTTGCATTGAGACTGAAGTCATTTCATTGATAAGGACAGCCCTTTCCTTAGAATTACCCAATAAATTAAAACGCTTTGAATAATCTCCTACAGGGCTGCTCCCCAGAGGTTCTTTATGATCCTTTAAAAGTCATAACTCTCTCCACAACCTCCAGTTCACTCTGTCCTCTGACTTGCAATGGTCCATCCGTCAGACATGAAAATGCATTTTTGTCAACACAAAATGAAAGCTTTTGATGAATGGTTAGTTCTCTTCATTCCACCGTAAAGAATTATACGTTCTTGTTTATAGATATGTGCTTTTTATAGGAGCGTGATCAAATATCAGATAACAAGAAGAAACCTTTTTAAAAAGACAGAAAGAAAGATATTCCAATTCATTTTCTAATTATTTTATTTTAAACGTTTGATTTCATTATTATCTTCTGCAAAAGTGACACGAAGGAGCAGCCTCACAAAAGCAGTTAGTGTCAAATTAGCATGCTGTTGGAGGATGGAATTTAACCCCCAACCACTTCATATTATGTTAAACCTAAAAAACATACCTGCACAACAGTGAAAAAATGTACTCTTTATGTTTTTAACCAGAGGAGTATCTTTAGCCTATACGTTCTACAACCTGCTCTGAAAGAAGTGGAAGGTCATCAGACGACGTGCAAAACATCCATTTCATGTAGGCACACACAAGGCCCAGGGAGACATCTATGAACAACAAAGAAACAAAAAAATCACATTCATTATTGTAAGTATCCATTAACCCTGAATGGAGAATTGGACCTTGCAGACTAAAAACAAAGTGTGTTTAGCCTTAAATGTTAAACTGAACACCATTACTCCTTGGTTTAATGCCAGAATATGAACAAAACTCCCCAACACGTTCAAATGGTGAAGTAAATTGGACAACAAATAGGGAGCTTTACTATATAGATTGTGTATACATATATTGATCTGCCAGATTGTCAGAATTGGGTTTTTCTGTCATCCTAGGCAATGACAATCCAGGTGACACAGAAAAGTCATTGTGGTAAATTACCATTGCTCTGAGGAGTGATAGTATACAGTATTGTATACAGTCATTGTTGTCACCTTGTCTGTGTTTGTGAATGTGTGACAAAATATTTTACCGGAGGCAATGACAGGAGCAAGCTCAGAATCTGCCATCTCCTGGTGCTGACATGCTCCATGTGACTCTGCAGCTGGCCCACTCGCTGTAGCTGAAGCTCGAATGAAAACAAAATGTAACTTTTACCCACACAGGTGAGTCACAGAGAGTATAATGTGGGATTGACTGACTTTGCTTTGCTTTATGCTGCCTCTGCTCCAAACACAAATGGTTGACTGAAGAATGTCACTATGCATTAAAACTGTCATCTGGCTTTTGCTGGTGGATACATGTAAAGATTGCCAAAAAAATCCAATAAGAGTTAAAGCATGAATTTGGTCCCACAAAAGGGAGGAAAGAAAATCATGGGTTTGTGATGATGCAGTACGACGTAACAAACTTGGATCCAAGATTCACAGGGAAAGGTATGTGTTCTTTTGTAAGATTATTCTCATTTTTTGTAGTGTAACCACCTTTGTAAAAACTGACCTTGCACAGAGGAAAGTGTAAATTCTATACCCCTTATAAACAATATATTTATATATATCCCTTTCCTAGTACAAAGGTGTATATGTATGTCATATCTATCTTAAAGTTTAAATATACCAATGAAATTTAAAAAATGACATCTTCCAACTGCTTGGGTTTTCTCATATAACAAACCTAAGAAACCAATCTTGAGCGTGTCTCATCTGCTGTGCTCTGTCTGGCTCAACCACATACTGTATTTCTGCACGCACTAGTCCAACTCTAGGGCTCCTTCCCAGCCAAAATGTGCTGGCTGGTAACCATGTGCCACAGCATAACTTATTGCCCTTATTAGTTATGCTCTGGTACATGAGTATAGAATGACCATGACCCCAAAATGGGTACCTAAATTTGCTCTGATTGAGTCATCCTAAATGGTGAACCCAGGTGGGCTCCCTATGTGTGTCCTTGCTGGAAATCCAGTGGGAGAAACAAACATAGCCTTAAAATGGGTAACGAAAACAAGACCATTGGGTTGTGCTCTTCTTCTGATGCAATTTGCCCTCTGATAAAACAGCCACATGACAATTGGATCAATAGGGGCCTTCAAATCAATTCCATCAGACCTTAGTGCTGCTGAAGGCAACCATATGTCAGCATCCCCTTTATTTGAACAGATGACTTTCTTTAACCCATAAAATGCATGAATGCTTCACCTGTCTAACAAAATTTCCTAATCTATTTATTTTTTAAACTTTTGAACATGGTTTAAAAAGGACCTAGAGTACAGATACAATTTCCAGTTATAACTGGCAGTTTTCTGTAATTAAACAAGGCAAAAAGATTTGGAGTTCTCAATTTTTAATAAAACAGGAACTCATTTAGAATTTGGGTCTTTAGCTACCGGTGAGTCATGGTAGTTCTTTCTTCAGGGGAGGAGTATGATACAAGAATCTGTCTGAAAACATTTATGTTGCATTATAACATCCCCAAATGGAATTTAATTGGTGTGGGCAAGGAAAACAAAAAAGAATGACAAAGCTCTGGCAATGAACCAAGGAAACCTGGGGATGGATATCTGGAGTGGTGATGACAAATGCAACACATAAAACAGGAAATAAAGCAAACAAAGGCACAGCAGGACAAACGCTTTTATCATATAAAATTGAATTTTGTACATTAAACAAGTCCAACAAGTATCATAAAACTGTTAAGCTTTGAAATTATCATAAGTGAGCAGTTTCTTTAAAGATGAGAAGGGCTGACATTCTTTGACACGTGCTCAGTGTATACCATTTTTTGAGGATAGTACTACTATTACTGCTGAACTCTCCAGGGTAGAATTCAGCCGTCATCCAGCATAAAAAATGGGTTGGATGGAGGTCTAGCATGGATAAATGGACTATAAAATAAAATAGTCGTAAATCGTTTTTTATTTCATATTTAGAAATGTAGAAAATCAGCCTTCACACTCCAGCTGAAGAGGAAAACCAGTCACAGAATGGTTGTATTTTGTCCGGAATGTTACAGAAAATTCAGACTGTAAATCTGGGAGGAAATTGTCCCTGAACTCAACAGTTCTCAACACAAAACTGTTGTTTTCAAAGAACAAAAACTCAAATCTTCTAGTGGGCTGTTGATAGATGATGTCCTAGTCAACACACTTTCTTGAAACTGAAGAGTTTAATGGGTTTTAGAAAAGCAGCAGTGATGCTGTGGTGTTTAAATTTAGATTTATTGCCTGGCAACCTCAAAGAGAGATGAGGGTCTGACTTTATGTTATGAACCAGCTGATTTTGTGGTGTCAGCTTTTCCTTTTCTGCCAAGAAATCATTTATGAATAAATGTTCAATCAAGATAGCACATAGTCACTATTCAAGACACTAGTCCAACAGGGCATGCCATTTGGGTGAGTATCCTGTAGACTATATTTTGTATAAGCCGAGTTACCTGGAAATAAACAACTTTCAGTTAACAGAGCTCATACTCTGGATTTCCTCATAAAAAAAACTCAAGGCAAAAATCAAAACCACTGTTCGGTTTGACTTTTTTTCCCAGAAATGAAGGCATTTATTTAACTAATTTAATGCCGTATCACAATCAATACACAGATTGTGACCTATAGCACCCTCATAAAATCAAAATTTAATTTTGAAAAAAACAAAAAACAATGTAGAAAATGTTTAGCTTAAAGCCCTTTTTTTGCATTTTAGTACTATATATCGTAAAATTGTGCGCAAAACTACATTTGATCAAAACGTGTCAGTTTTTTGTTTACATTTTGTAAAGAAAGACCAGATAAAAAAACACTTATTTTTGTTATTTTTTGGGTCAGATTTTATGGGGTTAAAGTACATATTTTTAGAACTGGTTTGGGGGAAGGAAACAACAGGGAAATCTTTTCTTTTTTTCACTTTGATTAGAGTTTGCAGGGAACTATTCAGGATAAGCAGCTAATTTGAGAGCCAATCTGTGCCTTGGCTTTCTTTTTTGTGATTTGAACACTCAGCATGGCAACCGTGAAGGTGAAAATTAGTCAGAAGCCATTAGCATGGCCACATATTGCTTTGCCAGAGAATCAACTGAGCAAGGGGGTGCGAGGTCAAAATAATTACAGCAATGTTGAGCAGAGATAATGCTTTTTCCCTTTCACCTATCAGTGGAGTTTGTCAGCAGACTGTGATCATCATCATGTTTAGGTAAAAGGGGTGGAAACACTATCTAGAACTTAGTGTTTTTGGTGCATTTTGTTTTACTAAGTGAGCTGCATGAGAGCACAACCTATTTCTCGGTCTAATCACTATTTCCCTCTGGCCCCGACCAAGGCAGCAACCACTAACACATAGTCAAACAGGAAGTCTTCCGCCTCAAGAAAACGTTTCTCATAATTTTGTTTCACAGTAAGGAGTTCCATTTTTCAAAGGGAAAAGCTAAATTACTGAGTATTGGAGCCACACATATTATGGAATAGCTTTCTACTAAGTTACCTGAAATAGAATATCTGCCAAGAAACTTTAATATGTCAATGCAAGCTGTCATTGCTGTTGACGTTTATCTGTGAATAATGCATCAGTGAGCTCTTGGCCATAGACACAGTTTTCTAAAAGACTGATGTGTGAAGATGTTTCGATTTTCAAGTTAAGTCTTTTCTCGATTTTTGCGTATATGACGATATCAAGCAACAGCATAGTCAGCTTGATTTTGCTTTCATTCCTTGTGGGATAAATGTGTTTATCCAGAAGAATCCATAACTGACTGTAATGACTATATTATAATGAGGAGCTAATTTGTAGGCATACCAGTGGAAGCCTCTTACAGAAACTCGAAACACATTATGTCTATTTGCATCTTTAAATGATTTTCTAAACACTTTCTTTGTGTGACAACACACATTTTATGCATATATTTATTCATCCTGTGCTGGAATGATATCTACTGGTTACTCAGCATCATTACAACTGCTATGACGTAACACTAGGGAAGAGAAAATTATTTGCATGGTGGCACTTGGCTAGGCTTTCTAAAAGACAAGCATCGAGCTCATGTTGAGTCCACGACTATATTGTCTAATGAGAGGGTTCACCTCTGTTCCCTGCTTACAAATATGGATTTATCTGAATTAGACTACTGACAGTTTTAGAGAGTATCAATAGGCAACTAACCTTAGGACAATGAGAGTCCCTTCAGACTCTACGGACCAAATGTCATCATTCTTGACATCCTTTCTGAGACACAGATGAACTGTGCATACGCACGGCGATTAATTGTAAGTTACTAAAAATCCAGGATCAAATAAACCTACGATTGAGAATTTACACGAAATTTCAGATCTGGTGTGAGGCATACTGTTGATGATCATAAAACACAGGTTGGTGAAAAACTGTATTTTTTGATGGCATACAGCTCATTTTTAGGCGCTTTTGAAGCATGAAAGTTGGCCTTGTTATCTGCAGACAACCTAACGATCAAACACCTGCATGTAATTGCTTTGTATATTCACCACACTGAACCATGGTCATTGCTGCAAAAAGATTTCCTTTTCATCCCTGAGTTAGCTGTTTGAGATAATCTGATGTGTGTCCTAAAGAAATTTCATTGAAAAAAGTCAAGCGAAAAGGTTCTGCAAAATGCATGTTGCCTGAAACTGACGATGTACATTAGATTTATCACATTTTCCAATGACTATGGTGTGGTTTGTGGTGGGAAAATAATAACAAGCTAATCAAACCATCCAAACATGTGTAGAGAGCAGTGTACAGTGCGTCTCTTTGGATGATGATATCAGTAGAGAAGATGCCATGCATTCTACCTTCAGCCATGTTCGAAATTCAATTGTACTGTACGTACAAATCCCACTGATATTATGTGCACATTTTATGTCTGTTTCTGAATAGGTGGGATTGGGGGGTGTTTTGTGTAGACAGATATATAGACAGAAATATAGATATATTGATAGATCTAGATATACTAGAGGGTATGCACTTACCTAAATTAACCTATAAAAATAAGTTTAGGTATGTGATGCCTAAATTAAGCTCGATGTATTACACATTTACCGTGTCACCAAGACTGTCGGTGAAATAAGCATTGACTCTGGTTGTTTTGCGCCAAAGAAATGGATAGATAAAAGCAATGGAATGTTTTTCCGTCCTTATCCTACGTGTAGATGTTAAAGTGTTATATATGTTGAAATGGATTTTTGTGTGTGCTTTTTCCAAAAAAAAGGGTATCCTTTTATTATAAATATTGTATTCAGTGTTTCATATTCGAAAAACAAAATGTTACCAAGCCGAAAGCAAACACATTCTGAATATGGATCAAAAGAGGATCTGGTCCAAAACTAACATATCTGGCTTTGATACACTTTTTGCCCATTCATCTGTTAACTTTAGTCACTCACACATATTACTCACATATATACCCCACACAGTTGTGGTTCCCCTTTTATAAAACTATACTCATTAATCATTTAGAGGAAGCAATTTGTGGAGCACCTGTCCCAGCAGAAGGCCATTAGGGTTTTGATAGAAGAAGTATGGTGGCTATAATGGCTTTTCAGTGGCTCTTATTGGAAGACATATTGGAATCTGGTTCACACATTGCCACTTTCTTGTTGATGGTTATGTGGAAGCAAAGACTTGAGATTTAAAGCTGCCATATAGGGGGAAAAAATTGGCTCTTGGTCTGCATATATGGTTTTCTTTGGTGTCTGATATTCCATGGGTCAGTCGATGAATTGTTGAAGATTGTAAATGGCATTTTCAGGAGCCACATCCCTTCAATAAACTTCTAAACCTCATTGTCTTTGTATTTCTCCCATAAGGCTTTTAAAGCCATCTCCAAGGTTTGCAGCAGAGACATGAAAAACATATTTTGACATTTTATTGCATGACAAGTGCAAGTGTTGTTTTCTTCATTTTGAGAGAAACAAATGCAGTAATTTTTAGAATGTATCCATTCTGCCAAACTGTCATAAATCTTTTACCAGGAGGTTTCAGACCTATGAGAAAGAGAGTGTGATCTCATCACAGTCTCAGGCACTATTCCAGAACCTCATCAGGTGAGAGTCAAAAGCCCAAAAAGTTGTGGTTGTTTTTAAGTGGTTAAAATACAATGACCACATTTCTTCTTCAGATTTTCAGTACCAATTATGTCCCTATTTTCAGAAGATTATCCTCCTGGAACAGTTGGCTGTCACTGTGGCAATGCTGCAAAGCCAAAAGAAGCCCCTGGGACTGCCATGTCCTCACACCTGTGCACAATGTACAGTATCACTTCAGCAAGGACAAGACCCATCAATACTAGTCTGTCATCTTATCTGATAGAGACGAGCACAGTGCTGAATCACCAAACAGTGAATGGGCGCTATGTTTAGTTATGCACTCCACTCCCCAACGTATAATGGCCTCAACACTCCAGCCTTTTAAATTTTTTGTCTATGTTGCAGTATGTTCCCTTTGTTTTAGTTTTAAAAAGCAGAGGGAAACAAACATATAAATTAATGGTCCAAATATGATTAAAGTAATTGGTTCTATTATAAAAAATCAATTAAGTTGAATGCTACTGACACCTAGGTGCCAACAATGTGAGCTGTACATGGACACAAATAAAGGCTTAGTGGTAAAGGTTGAACAGCTAATTAATCAGGAAAGGTAATATTCAAATCCAAATCACAGTTTCTAAGTCAGATCAAACTGTAGTTAAATATAGAAATATAAAAAATCAGGAAATATAAGAAAAAGGGCAGTTGATCCATGTAATTGGGCCTTGCTTATGATGCACCCCTTTTTTGCTGTAAATGTCTTTGCAGGATGACAGAAGATTTACAGTGAAAAGGTAATTTATGATGTTCACCAATATGTAGTTTATTAATGTGTAAGTGGTTTGTCAATGTTGTGCAATACTGTGTATTCTCTCATGAGCTTATCTTTTAGCCTAAGAGGTGATATAATTTAAACAACCAGAGTATTGCAACACTGGTTTCAGTACTTACTGCCAATGGAACAGATAATGAAAACAGATTTGTAGGTCTAGTATTTTAATTTCAGTTGGAATTTTGATTTTCAATTTCTAACTATAATCTGTAAACTAAACCTCCTCTCCCCCGTCTTTTGGATTAGTTTTTCAACCCTTGATCTGCAGGGAAAATTGACTTATTCACACCATCAATCAAAGAGAGTAAATGATGACAATGAAATGTGTCTTTCTATTATATGGTGTTGAAAATGACCCATTCATTACAGACTGACTCAAGAGCTGACTAAGATTAATTACAAACATTACGGACAGGAAGGCTCAATGTTCAGTTGCTGACCAACATGCTGACCTCAGCACAGCTCATTCATTATAGTTAAGAAGATGTCCAGGAAACCAAATGTTAAGATTAATGATCAATAATTGGATCCATTTTTTGTCCTCCTTGTACCCCATATTTTCGTAAACAGTGATCAAAAACATAAAAACTTGCATTTGTATGATTTGTATAATCACATGCACTGTTCTTCCTATTAATGTAATCAATAATGAGATGTGATTGTCACCAAATCCCCAGGAGCACCTGTGTTACAGCACAAAGTTTGGGAACCTCTGCTCTAAGTAACCCCTTACCAAACTATGGTACCTGAAAGCTTTTTTTGTGTACACTAAAAAAGTGTAGTTAATTACAGTGTTCATTACAGGACTGCCAACTAATTAATAACGAGCAGAAGAGTTCCAACACCGCTGAAAAATACACGCTGTGTGGTTCTGACAAAGTGAAAAAAGCAGCAAAATTAGAATCAGTATGACAGCAGTGGTATGTAAAGGACATTTTCTGACTTGTGAGGGAGCATTTCACCACAGGCACAGGTAAAAGACTAAAGGTGGACCCCATTACTTTGCATATTAAGACCAGTTTGAATACAATGAATACTTTTTTTGGTGATATATACATATGTTTTCACAAATTCGAATATAGATATTTCACATTGATTGCAAAAGAATCTACAATTTAAATTTCTATTCCAGTGGGTAATTTATGTTGGATTTTCAAAAAATCTTGTGTGGAGCTATTGAAAGGGCTGAAAAGATTATAAAACATTGCTTGGCATTCCACACTGATACTCCATTTACCAGCACACATTTAATTAAATTGTGCGTTGATGTTGTCCTGTGAACCAGAGAAAATAGAAAATGGCACAAAGTGCGTTTCTTTCCAAGAAATACATCAGTCTCTTATTGTTCAAGATAAATTACATTCTGTTTTTTAAGCAGGCCTAAGATGTTCATAGTTGACTGAGTCAGGCTGAATCAAGCTGAGCCAATAACAAACAGTGGGACAGCTGTTACAAAGAGAACTGCTTCCTTCTACTCTTCAGCACCATAGGACATGGCTAAGGAAGACCCATTAACAATACAATACTCTAGAAGTGATAGAGGGGTTCATTTTGGCCCATTCTAAATTTAACATTTATGATAGGGTCAAGGTTTTTTTCAGGTATTATTTTGCTGCTTTTCAAAAATTATTTGAATTATACGTAAAATATGACTAAAATCAGCATTGTGGGACGATACATTTTATTGACATGATTCATTTACAAAAAAGATTCTTTTAAAAAACGATGATGGTAAATACAACATGCATTAAGGAATAAAACAACATGAACTGCACATTTCCACTGTAGGCTGTCAGACACTTCTTACTCCCTGTGGGTTAATTTTGGTGCACTTATATTTGACACCACAGTTCCTCCTCTTTTCAACTCTCTGTGCAGTTGTTAAGTGGGGCACTTGGTTTTGGCCAGGGGCATGATCACAGTGCAACTGTTTGCAGAGCTCCATTGTGAACGCAGCCTGCGTGTTTCTGGCATCGATGCAACCATGGGGAACTATGTCCAGTCAGGCAATATCCAAAACGCTTGTCAAAAAAATCCCGACTGGCATTCTCTGGTTAAAACTGAAGAGGGAGAAAAATCACCATTAAAAATCTTTTGAAAAAACAAGCAGACTTTGATTCGATGGATGTGGTCATTTAGAATGTTGTTATTGTTGTAAGCGTGTCACTAATATGGTGCTGGAGTGTCAATGCTGCGAGAGTAACATCTTTAAAATATCCAGATGAGAAACCGGGTCACGGTTGTTTAAGTGATGCCATCCTTAAGCGTGAACTCCTCGCTCCGAATCACACATCTCTATGCAGCGCTATATCGCTGATGCAGATTAGCTGCATAAGAACACGACTAATCAGGCACAGGTTTGTAAAAACAAGATATCAAAAGGGGAAAAACTGCTTTGTCAGCTGAATTTCAGAGAGGAACGGTCTAGATGATTTTGCCTTAATAGGCAGTAGGGGGAAGGCTGCTTTGGAAGTCTGACTTTGCAAATTGTCAGCTCATTGACATATATAGTTAGCCAAAACTTTGTAAGTTTAATTATTTTTATTATTATTATTAATATTAAATTGGGATTTCCCTCCCTAAACTTCTAATCAAACACATGACACATACAAAAAAAAAAAAGAAAATCACATGCCTGCAAAAACACTGCTGTTTTGAGTTGAGCTGATCGATGTCGTGTCTTTGTGGAAGTACACTACTGGAGCAGTGATTCTTCCTCGGGCTGACCTTGAAGGCTTATCCATCCTGACATTGTCGCTATGTGTGCACTGAGCAGTCCATGTCCTGTGCACATGCACTGCTCAAAGGTCAAGTCGCTGTTTGTGTTGCCTAACAAATGGATGAGCGGTGAGAAGTAGAAAAGGGTGAAACAAAAAGCATCTGCAGAAAAAAGAAAAGCGAGCTGCATGACAAAATGAGGTTCAGGAAAAGAAACAAAACAAGTGAGTCCAAGAATATTGTTGCTGTTTTTCAAATATATTCCGAATTTAAAACAACTGACCTACATTTGTAAAAAGGTGGCATCAATACTCTTTAAGTCTGTCTTTATGTGATTAGTTTGCTTTAATTTTGATAATTTGAGACATAGAGAAAACTGTCATTACCCGAAACCCCTCACTTATTTTCTAAACCAATGGCTGTTCTGACACCACAGTGACACAAACATTCATCAGAGATGTCTATGGGATAGACAAAGAAAATCAAGCATCAAATATCTGGAATTCTCTTTTTAAATCATGGCAGCAACTGGAATTCTTTTAAACAGAGGGATCAAACATTTCCAAAAACCAAATACCACCCAAAACATCAGGTCAAAGAGTTTTCTGAAATGAAAATATAGAACAATTTTTACATTTTTGACATGCACACAGAATGCTTTAGTTTCTGTTTATTTCAGGAAATTGTGTAGGGTTTTTCTCCTAAACCCTTTTCTCTCACTTCTCATGCTTCATGCTTTGTTACAGCCTTTCTCTCAAAATTACTGGATATAAAATGAAAGCTGTTTCACTGTAAGATTTCTTGGCACGTTCTAAATCGTTGTATGGCCATTGTGTCGCCTTGGACTAAGTGATACAATGGTACCCGATCACAGGATAAAAGATGCTGGCCCACAAAACAAAAAGTTTCACGCTGATCTTCTCTTTACTTATCTCCACATGGACACTGTGACTTGCTGATAACAATGTTGGCACTCAACATTTGCCCATCATAAAGTCCACAGATGTTCAATTTCTTGCTTTACATGTTTACATTTTAGCTTCCAGGTCTTCAGAGCACCCAAGGAAATCACTATATTTGATATTCCCACTTCAATCAGGACTTGGTTAAAATTGGATATCATTCAGTTATGATATCTTGTCTTGCAGGTGTGTCATTTCTCTCTGGCTCCCAATCAGTTTCACAGCACTGCAAAGACATTTGAGTTTCTCACTGATAAATTGATCCATCCGAGAAATTGTTAAGTAGAACATTGTCCCTGGCTGCAGACACCATTGGGAAATCACGGTTCTCTCCACAACGATGACATGAATGACTGCTCCAGCAGGCACGGCGAGCGTTTTAATCAGGCATGATGGCAGGGAAGGAACGAAGGTGCGTGTGGTACAGACTACAGAAGTAACATAGTTTAAGAAAAATAAATAAATCAGGTGCAGGATTGTGCTTACCTTGGCCTGAAGCATTGCAGATTATTTATGAAACATTTAAAAGGTACATAGATCTTAGAAAGAGGTTGAAGTAGGTTGTCGGAAAGATGTTTTTCTTTCAACATTTGTTAGATGCTCTGAAATAAATGAATAGGTGAATACTTGGTGGATGTCAAAGATAGTGATGTTAACCTAAAGCTGATGTTGTGGTGAATAGTTTGCTTGGTTGGGATGACAAGCAGTTCAGTTTTGGAGAGATCAATTGGAGGTGGTGATGTTTCTTCCATGCAAATATGTCAAAAAGGTAGACATGCATGCCTTTACTTGATAACATCTTCACACGAGAAAGGCTGCACACAAAGGCTGCCGTTTTGCTGCCGCTTAGTCTGATCCCTCTTTGTCATGCACAAGCTGTGTAATTGATTGCACACGCAGATGCAGCTGTTCTGTGTAGTTTATTGATCCTTGTTGAGACCACCCTCTGGGAGGCAGACAGAAACCAAGGCCTGAGAAGGAGCGGTCAGAATTCTTCCTTAGAGATTGCGTCCTTGATTGACCTAGAAGGCTTGGTACTTCTAACTTCCTGAATAGGTTTCAGGTGGGAGATCCAGCCAGGTAGGAATCACACACAGAAGATCAGACACAGGGAGGGCATGCAAACTCCACACAGAGGGGTCCTGGGTCTCCCGGGACCTGAACCCAGAACCTTCCTGCCCATCTGTGAGGCGGCGGGGCTAACCACCACACCACCGTGCCGCCCAGCCTCCCAACAGTCAAACATAATTATTTGTTCATGTACATGGCTTTTACATAAACCTGGCAATCCTACCTGCCTAAAACAATTGCCTTGAGGTGCTTTCTACACTTGCTGTGGTGCAGTCAAGTCAAACAGTAAATTATTTATTGCAAACCTTATTACTGCACCTGAGGTCTTTTTTTGCACCAGACATCCTAAGTGTTTCATCTTTCTTCCAAGGTTTGCTGCTTTTTGTCAGTCTCTCTGCTCTCATGTGCACATCTCAATGTGGCATCAAAGACATGGCAATCCTGCAGAGTGAGATTTAGATGTCTCGTGACAGTCGACCATGACGATGAATGGCTCAGCCTGTGTGAGTCTCATAAGGGACAAAGAAGCAAGATAAATAGGGCTATGGAATATCTCAACGTGAAGCTTAAGTCCTCGAAAACGATGTCCTTATGGGCGTTTGTGTGTCCCTCACAGTCTGACTAAGTCAGACACCATGGAAAGCGGCTTACAGCCTTTGTTGCGCTCTCAGCTGTTAAAGGTTGTATGAAAGCCCCCCAAAAGAAAGGCAGGGAGGATGCCACACCGCTTGTGCCTATTCTGCTGACTAAGCCTCAAGTGTACCAAGGTATTTGAAGTTGACATTTAAGCAAAGAGCAGGGTTTGAATATTAAATGTCTCTATGTTAGCTTCTGGCATTAAAACAATTGTTTACAAAGGGCTCTCTTCAGAGAGCAAAGTGTTTTCCCTCCTGAATGAGCCCAGTTAGTCTCTCAAATTGCAATCGGTTGGCACTTTGACAGTGCAGAGAGCTTTATTTTACGTATGTGTGCATAAGTTTCTGTCCAAAATAAACATGTTTGGGTATATAAAAGACGATAAAACGGCTTACAGCTCATTTGTTTGTGAACCGCCAGAATGCTAAAATTTGGATCTAAAAATAAAATGTTGAGGAATATAATGTAATAATAGGAAGGCAAAATGAAGTTAACTTCCAAAGCTTCAACAAGTACAAAGCCTTGTTCTACGTCTCACGGTACACTTCTTTCATTGAAAAGTTTCATGCATGGCTTGCACCGTATATATGTAGGGCAGGATCCATCTCAGCCAAGAGGAAATGTGCCATGTTATGCCTTTTAATGGTACTTGTCTGTTAAGAACATGAAAATATATCTTTCAAAGTCCAAGGCTCTGGACAGATTCTCTGGATGAATATTTGATGCACCACCACTTCAGTCTGACTTTATTAACTAAAAAGGATGAAAGAGGCGACGTAAACATTCATTTGAAAGAGCTAGACCTCATATCCTTGAATTCACTGGTATTGAGCCATAAGTTATGAGTGACATAAAAAAAAAGTCTGATTTGTCTCAAAAACAACCACTTCTCCATCTAGAGGTACGTTGCAATAGATCTATTATTCTGTTTTTTAACAATACAGAATATATTAACGGAAATGTATAAATGTTTAGTCCTGACAAACAAGCAATTAGGCTTTGTGCAACCACTTGTTGCTAAACAAAAACAGTAATATTGTAGTCTGTAGTTTCTGACGCTCATTATCTAGTTTATTGTTTAAAGACGTTTGCAAACAATTAACAACACATAGGTGACAACTTTACAAAACTGTTGAAAAAATGTTTTTGCACACTCTAGCTTTCATATGTACACCATTCTGGTAGAGAACGTAAAAACAGTTTGATGTACAGTATGTGGCTCCAGAATGCTGCTGATAAGGTAAAACCGTTTTTGACTCAGTATCCGGAATAATTCATGATGATGATTAATTTTTATTCCATCTGCAGAAATTCTTGCATCACATGAGATCAAGGTTTTATCTCTCTTAAGAATTCAACATAGCATCCGTACGAAAGATGCATGGTTGGAGGATATATGCTTTTTGTGCTCCAATTAATGCTTTCTGTATTTTCAAATGTGCCATTTTTAGCTGCTTCCACTATGCCTTCTGGCAAGACTGAATCCTACATATGCATTCATACAGTTCATGCCTTCAATGCTGTAGCACAAAGGAATGGAACTCCAGCGCAAACCCTAGAGGGACTGACTTTCAGAAGAGGATCCTATATGCATTAGGGCAACCTAATGGTCCAGAAGCAACGTTTCTTCAGATTGGAATGGCTGAGAGGGCAAAAATCTCAGTTTAACAGGACATCGTCCCGTTCTCGCCAAGCACACAGCACACTGAACCTGGATACAATGGATACATGGATGCAATGCACACACATTAACACAGAAACATATTGTTTTGTAAAGAAAATACATATATTTTCATTGCTTTGCTGAATTACTTGAAAAGCCACATGAGAGTAATTGTGATTATCTCAATAAAGATATGAACACTTTATAATGCGTGTATGCAAATCGTCAACATGCAATGAGAAAATCTGTTTTTAAAATCTGCCAATAGGATCAGTCCAAAGAAATTCCAGACTAAGCTGTGACAAATTATCATAATGTAAATATGGTAAGAAGTCAGAGTTGCTCATAGATAATAACCTTATGCTTAATTTCAGATTCAATGTGAAGGGAGATTGGAATTTGTGGACTTTCTACTTATTTATTAAACTATCTTATCTAATCGTAAACTGATGCCTTACCAGATCCATTAAGATCCACCACGAGGAGAGATACTGATGCTCATTTGAACATTTGAACAAAATCAACTCCCATGTTGTTTATTGTCTATTTGCTGGTATCATAAAAATATGTCAGGGTGACAGTGACAGAATGAAAGAGGTTTAACTATGATGACTCACACTCTGTCTCCGTGTAAGAGAAATAATTAAACTGTTCTGTTGCCAGAACTGCTGGTTGAGTTACATCTCAACAGTATTAATTGAGAATAAATTACAATGCAATAAATTTGGCTGACTCTGGTTTCAGTTGTGGGCCAACAAGTGAAAGTTGGTAGTTTAATATTCTACAGTCAGTGTGCAGAAGTGTCTTTGTGCAGGATATATAAACCATCATTGAACTCATCCTGTTCATCAGTGAGAATCTACGCTGTAGACTAAGAACTGATATAAGAATATAAGAGCATGTGGCTTGTGCTAAAAATCACCACTATAACCAAAATGAATAAAGTGCTGTTTAATGTAAGTCAGTCGCACACTATGATCTGATGGTCTAAATACATTAGTGACTAAAGAGTGATTATTTAATTATTTAAATATGAACATCTCATACATCATGTTTAAGACAATGTGATGATAAAACAAATCTTTGTGCTGTGATTTTAGATGAACTACAAAATTAAAATTTTGCTCATATTTAAATAACAGGGATGCACTTCCCTTGTAGTGTTGCTTGGATGGCAATGAACATGTTATTAATGAGGCTCATGGGTAATATGGGAAGGTTGCCATTCTTTTTGTTTGAAGTTTGAACACCCTTTTGAACCTGGAAAAACTGTGAAGATCAGCACTTTGTTTCAATCAAATAATAATAGTATTAGGTTTCCTCATAGCATCTGCTATAGAGACACACACATCATGTTGTCCCTAAAACAGCTGGTCTGAGGAGTGCCTGGGTTCATTTTCAGGTAGATGAATACTGAAATCACATTGGAATTTTGAAATGTATTCTGTGAGTGTGCCTCTATGATCTTCCATCTCTTCTGTAGATTGCTTTTTTGTCACTTTGGTCATAAGAGTGAAGCTACTCTATCAAACATATTTACAGTTTTTAAAGGTCTTGGATTAGCTTTTGTATTAAAAACTGTGGTTAGGGAAATTTTATCAATCCCAAGTATAAAGCAAAGAAACCAACACAAACACCCTTGATCACGGTGATTTCAGATTCCAATCTTTTTTACAAGTTACATGCTTTGAAGAGTATGCTATTGTAATTCATCCATGGTTTTATTAATGCCATGACTCACGGCCCCGTTCCTCTGAGACCACACTCTATTTGAAGAATACGCATAGAACTCGTCACCATTCCCTGTACATACAGCTTATTTTTAACACTATCTCATGTGATGTGTTTGCCAGGAATAGGATCATGAATAAATGATTGCATCCACTCCTTGCTGTATTTAGCTATCAGGCTCTTACTTACTATCTGCTTTTCCAGTTTACTAGAGACAGCAGCTGAATTCATAAAGAGGCAAACATAGCTTTAAGAGAGGTGAATTCCTTATAGTAGAGCCAGTTTCGAAGGAATGTTCTGACCTTGATTAAAAATTCAGGAAATCAAAAGAGAAACAAACATGTGTTTAGCTTGAAACATGGATTTGGCTTTTTTTCACGGTTATCTGAGACTTCACAGAATATCTTATATATTATAAGATATAATTCCTTTATCTATCATTTTTTTATTTCTTTTTATTTTCCTCCCAAACCACAAGAGAATTCAAATAAAATGCATTGCAACTGCACAATGCTAGTAACAATTTGCATATTCATACTGCTTGCTGTGAGGACTTCAAGATTAGACCCACTCTAACAGATGGCTCTTTTCAGTTGCTGGAACTTGACATTGGCATGCAGCAAATAGAGAAAAATGAGTTACTCAAACTTAAGCAAATAAAGTTAGCAATTCAACTCACTCAACTGAACGTCTTATGTGCTACAGAGGTTTTGCGTTAGATCATATGAAGGATGTAATGATGTCTATTATCCAAATTAAACTTCATGTCTTAATGATAACTGAATGATGAGAAGAGTCGTTCTAAAAAATTTAAAAATAAAACCAAACCGCTGAATCGTTACCAGGGGACCAGAAGTCGCAAGGGGCTGCAAAGGGAAAATCTTTGGTTCAAAGTATCACATCTATTTGAATAGTTATATTCATGTGCAGCTGTTATTTGTTTTCTTAAGCTGTGGGGAAAAATAAAAAAACATCCACTACTGGCTTTGTTTTTGGTTCCTTGGGATTAAAAATAGATTTTCGTCCAACTCGCTTGAACATTTTGGTGTTAAACATAACCCAGTCCCACAAGCATGAAGACTGTTTATAACAATTAAACTGAACAAAATGGATCTCAGTAGTCATCAGCAAGTAAGAAATAATTCTCTATCAGAATCTAAAACCAAGTCAAGCATTTTAGTTTAGTTAAGCAAATAAACAAGCGAATTGCAGTAGCAGGAGAGATAAAACTACCTTCAGTATTCATTAGTGGTGCTCTCAAAGACTTATTGATTTCTAACTGGCACTGTTACTATAAGTGGTTCACTGATGCTCTTTTGGGATAGCCATAGAATGAATTATTTTGATCATTTCAAGGTATGTTACAATAATTTAGTTTTGCTTGAGCAATGTCAAGTCTCTAAGGTAAGTTAATGTTAATGCTGTAAAGCGTTTTACAGCTTTTTGAATGTAACTGCTGGCTGAGCTTCCGGGTGCTGGCGCATACTTCATAAGTGTGAGACACCAAAAGTCATCAAGGACATTTTTTGTTTGTTTCCTTTTCCTTTCCTTTTTTTATAGTACAATAGACCAAACTATTGTGCAGCTCCTCAAATTAATTTGAAAAAAAGAAAACACAAACAAACAAACAAACACACACACACACACACGCACACACACACACACACACACACACACACACACACACACACACACACACACACACACACACACACACACACACACACACACACACACACACACACACACACACACACACACACACACACACACACACACATATATATACAGTAGAACCTCTACTCACAATTGCCTAAACATATTAAGTGAAAAATTCAATCAAATACTCGACTTGACCGCCAAAGTAAATTTCCAACATATGACGTGTGATGTCGAAGTCTTAGAAAAATATACAAAATATAAAAATTAAATCAAAATAAATAATCTTAGTTAGTTTAAATTTCATGAAGTTCAAGTTAGAGTAAGTTAGGGTACATCCTGTATCTCAGTCACCACCTCTACCTCCTCACCGATCTCCTGCATCGCCATACACCTCCGTTCGCCAGTCTCTAAGGTATAGTGCCAATAAAAAAATGTTTTTATTCTTTATTTCTTCATAATTTTGTTTGGGTTTTCACATCTCCCTTATATAATGTGTTTGTTTTATTGCTGTGTGTAATTATCTGCAGTATTTATTAAAGAGTTATCATAGGGTTTTGGGCTGTGGAACGAATTATACGAATTACAGTGTATTCTTATGGGAATATTTCAACCAACATACAAATATTTTAATATACGAAGTAGGTCCTGTACGTATAATATATGTTTATATATATGTGTGTGTGTGTGTGTTTTATGCAACACATTACTACATATAACAAAATAATTTATTCATAAAAATGTAAGACTGTTACTTTTTGAGGTGAGATAAAATGAGGTGAGGTGAGATAAAATGCATAAAATGCATACAATTCCCTGCCGAACAATCATGATTTGTAATTATATTGAAGGGGAGAAAGGAGACAAGGAGGGAAGACAGCAAGAAAAAATTGACGAGGGAGAAATGTTTACATGACTCCCATTTCCTGTATGTTATTGACTATTAAAGATAAACAGCTTCTATCACTTTACAGAGATGAATGTCATTTTCATAATGATTAAATTGTCACAAGCCACTGCCTTTTCAAATCATGATGGATGAGAATCTCCTACTGAATAATTGACAGAGTTTGAATCTCTTGGAGTAAATAAATTGGAAATATGATGACTGCACTCACAGACAAGCAAAAAGTAACACAACCTTACAAGATGTCCTTCCATCCATTACAATCATTTCTACATTATGTAGAATCTGAATGGACATCTCAAAGTGAAAAGCTTAAATATGATAGGAGGTAAGATGTGCAACATGTTTTCTACAACACAGTGAAATGCTCATTTGAAGGCTGCTTTATGAAAAATGTCTTTCTTTTGGTGGTATTAATGTGTGCTTGTATGTATTCCTGTTAATATTCTCTACGATATTACAGAGCCCTTCATGATATATTACTGAATCTTTGATGTAGTCTTGATTTTTATTCAGTACTTTGGATGACCGACCCCTTGTCATGCAAAATAGGTACAAAAAACTAAACCAAAAAGATAAAAAATCTGTGAAGACACTTTTTTTTTTAGTAAGGAAGAATATGCTTGTATAACATACCTGTGTGTTACATTTTGGGTGATGGAATTATTCATTGTTGTTAGTGGTATGCCAATAAACACATAACATTTCCTTGTTGAAACAACATAGAACAAAACATGAACCTGGTTTTCACTCAATCATGTTGCTTTCAAGCCATTTATTTTTATTCACAGCATTTATTTGAGCTGGCTCAACACTATTTACGTGATCTAATCCGCTAAGGCTTGTTCTCATTTCATAACGGTATCCCTGAACAATATTTTTCATTAGTTGCTGAACAAACCACACTATTCTTTGTAAAGTTTACTCTTAAGTCTTTCTGTATAAATTAATTAAGCCCATAAACGGGACTGACACAAGTTTCAAAGATAAATATAATTTTGTAAAATAGTTTTAATGTTGAAAGTGTTAGTGAAAGCTATGAGAACACAAAAAATAATTTGGATTTTAATTATGTAACTATTTATAAAAAGTGCTGGGATTCTTAGATGAAAAAACTGAAAAGTCTGAACATGACTTAATTAAAGCCTTGAATGAGCGCATTAATCATTAATAATCTGAACTGTTTGCTTTGGAAATAAACAGTGAGGAAAGCAGACTCAGAGAGACTCAAAGAAACTTATGACTTATTCCTAAATAATAAGGAGGGCCCTGTACGTGGAAAATGGTTCATCTCATATTAATAAATCTATTTTTGGGGTTACATAATTCAAGATATTCTGCTTGCAAATATGCATTTTCTTCTGTCTTGCATCATTTACAGTTTAAAAGTCTGCATATCTCCTCCTAACTTTTTTTTATAACAACTAAACTTGTATGGAGGTTTTATTTGAAGCAAGATCTTTGCCCGCAATACCGTGACATGTTTGTGTAGAGACAAGCCACACTGAAGATCAAAAGAAGGTATTGACTTTCTTGTTTTCTTTTAGTTATGTCTTCTTTTAACAGCATACGCTCTACGTAATTGGCACAAGTTTTTGGAAGACAAAGAGGGATGAACTGAAGAATTTCCTGTATATTCATAATTTATTTCACTATAATTTGTTGTTGACATATTTTTGTTCCACCAATATTGAATTGTGACAAACATAATTCATACTTTGTATTCATTTCTGTGAAACACAGGATGAGTCATACTCACATCCAATGAGAGCTATTTCAATATTTTGGACAGCGACTCTATGAAGCTGTAGACTGACACAGCTTTTGGCAGTGGCCTCCTTTCAAGCATTACGTACTGTAAGTAAATTAGATTAATGCACCCATCTCCCTTTTGCTGGTGGCCAGTATTTATTAGTCTGATATAGTTCCCTGAGTCTTATTCTGTGTCACAGCTCCATAGTTTATGCTGCCAGATTAGTGAAAAATGCAAGCACTGAGCAATAATGGCTAGCTACTTGTCTGATGGACAGATACTTGCACTGTATTATTTTCAAGTGCATTGGCACATGCTGTCAGCATGAAGTAAATGATGTTCTATTTACACTGTACGTGCAGTAAATGTGTGTACTTGTGTGTGTGTTAAACATCACCACACAGCTACTGATGGTGGGTCACTGTATGTGCCCCTTTTTGTGGCACGTTTGTCTTAATTTCTGTCTGATTGAGACATTTTATAGCATAACAATCAGAGGTTATAGAAATAGACATGATTCTGATGTAAGGCTAAAACCATAAAGTGTTCTATCATTTTTCAGTAAAGAATACCACAAAGCTCATCAAATTCTCGGACACAGCTGATCAAATAAGATTGGGTTGATTATATTAGGGCAGACACAAGACATCATTTGGAGGACTCATTGAAGATTTCTATTGATCATGGGCAACCATCTATTCCAACAATCTAGTCAACAAACTTGTTGATATCAAACTTGCTGGGACAAGTTTAGAGGAAAATGAGGAAATCCTTTTAATTTGAGAATATCCCATAAAATTGAACCCACATTACCCATACACGTCTATAAGATGTTTATTTTATTTACTGCCCCTGTAGAATATGTCTTACTCTGAAATGTTTTACAACCCACACATGGCTACAAAACTGGTAAATATGAATTTTTCTCAGGAATGTGATTTTGGTCATTTTGTGAGAATAGAACTGGATGACAAGGAAAGCTTTTGACAGCAAGCAGCGCCTCTTCACAAAAGCATACTGTTATCAACAACTGATTATTCCAGCGGTGTAATTGCCTCCTGTTGACAGATGTTATCTTTTCACATGTTTCCTAAATGCTGTTTGCTCTTTAGCAAAGAGGCATTTGAAAGCTGGGTTTTGCAATGAAAATGGATAGCACACATTAACGCTCGTTTGTCCAGTACGTTACAACAGTACCTCATTCATCTTCTGAGACAACATTTCTGCTGAAACCCGGTCAAAAAGACATATGTAAGGAATTAAAGATTAGTGGGTGCAACTAATTTGTGTAGAAATGGTGGTTGTGGGACTATGACTGTGTCTTTGTAGTGGACTAGTACAGCAAGGTTGCGTTGCAATTTACAGCATAAAGAGCCATTCTTCATTTTCTTCTAGTGTTTCATGTTCCTCGCAAAGACATGGTTAACAGACTTGACTCCTGCTGCATATATAACACTCTGACATGGATCACCTCCTCAGTCCAAGGTTAATGTTAACAACTCGTATCACATCGACAGTTCACTTGATGATGATTGATCAGGTTTTTTTGTACACCTGTGTGACAAGAGGGCTGCTGTATCCCACTGAAAGTCCTTGGAGAGTTATAGCAAGATGCATTTACTGCTGTGGGAAATTTACACCCGAGAAAAATAACACTTGCCGTGCCATGTCATCTGGATCTCAGCAAAGCTGGAAGCAATTTGAGTTAGAGTAATGGGAAACAACAGTGTTTGTACTTTTTGATTGGCACTTTGACCTGACAGTTCTGTTAATCGTCACAAATTCTCCGATTACAATCAGTCACCTGTGCCTCCTGCAGTTGTAATGGCAGATTTATGGAAATTAGGACTTTGTAATCCCGATCAGGCTATGTTGGCTTACTGTGTGTGAGGAAGCCCATGACCCTGCAGTAATTGCCTCTCACAGTCTTTTAAATCTTATTTGACATATCAGAAAATTCATGAATCCCTACTGTTCTTTAAGGTAACCTTGCCATGGGGTCAGACCTTTAGAAGGGCTTTCACTGGGCGTGAGTAGAATAATGTGTTTCTTAATCTTAGTTTAAGATTTGGAGGTAACTGACTGATAATTATCTCGCATTTATTTTAAAAAATAATATAATAAGAAAAAATATTCGAACTGAATACAAATAATTCTGATCAAGAAGAATGTATCAGATGAGGGATGTGATATATTGTAAGAACCTGTCAAAGTCAGACAAAGAGATGAATGGAATTAAGGGGAGGAGCTCAAATCTGAGTTCCTTAGAGAAGACTAATTAATCTAAAACTCTGATAGTACAGAAATCCTCTGTTTCCTGGAGGCTATGTGTGATGGTTTCTTAACTCTACATAATTGACCATAATTAGAACCAGGTCTTGGATCTTTCGTGTAAGAAAACCAATGTCTTTTGATGGAAAATTGCCTTTTAAAGTCAGATAGTAGGCACTAATTGATTTTGTACAATGAAAAGAAAGATTGTATGTAATAGTATGAAAGCAACACTGCCTTACAAGAAAGTTGAATAATTTTCTGTAAAGTGCGAGGGCTCTGATCATCACACAAAAAGATTGAGCTCTATTGTATGAATTTTAAATCGAATAAATACTCAATTAATTATTTCTTGCTGGAACCTTTTAGATGTACTAAAGACTATGTACAGTTTTTAGCAGCAAAAGTATGAATAAACCTTTTCAAGCACAGTTTTTCTCACTGTCAGACAATTAGGACATTAAATGTCTATGCAGTAAAACCAGTCTGTTTTAGAAGATTATTGTGAGAAGAAAGTAGCAGATTAATATGCATATTATATTATCTTTGATAAAAGTAAGAAGCAAATCATAATAACCCCAAAAGTCATACTTTGGAAAAATATATAAAATTGTTTGGTTGCCTAGATCAAATCTCAATGACACATGGAATGTTTAAATAAATATCATGGAATAGAATACATTAAACAATTTTAAGATCAAGAATGGAGGAGATTTCAATTTTCAGAATACAAAGTACTACATATCATTCGGCATGAAACATAAAATTCCTACAGGGAATAATTTTGTTCTTGTTTCTTCTTTTATAACACATTAAGACCATCAATTCATCAATATTGAAAAGCTGGACTACCCCAGGCCATGACACAAAGTGTACCTTCTGACTGAGATTGCAAGAAAAATCATTATACATAATACATAAATATATTCTAGGTCAGCATCACTAAAAGGGGGAAGTTCTACTCAAATTACACGCAAATAATCTGCCTCCACAAGGCCTATTCAAAGCCGGTCAAACAAATTACGACACCGCTATGGAGCAACTCTTTAGCACTACTGTTTGGTCTGACTCTTCTATGCCAGATAACGGCTCCTTCGCTATATCAAGCTGTATGCCAGAACTGTCATACTGACTAAATGATCCAATTCAACAAGCTATAAATGATCCAGTTCAACAAGCTATACATATCTTAACAAATTTAACAGACCATTGTTAGGTTCAGGCCACAGTTGCTCTATATTAACAGTATCAGTACACACCCAAATAATTCTTGCATGCATGTTTTGTGTTACTGAATCCCCACAACTCTGAGCAGAATGGATGGTTGGACTGATAAAGAGAATCATTCAATCACTTGTGAGGTTTTGGAAATGAGTTTAATTTTCCACTCTTAAAATCCCTCCAATTTGGGTATAATATGCTAGTTTATGCTTGGGCATTTCCAAATGAACTTACATTAATAGCTATTCTTGATCAGTTGGATTAAGAGATCAAAGTAGTTGTTTTAGGAAGAGCATTATTGTTGTAGATAATAATGATGCAATGTCACAAAATAGGGAGCTATAACACATTCTGACAGAGAAATATGGATATACCTGTAAAATATTGTGCAGCTCTACATTAATTTTGCCGTATTGTGTGCTGTTGTAACATGCTTAGTCACAGGGCCGGTAAACAGACACAAGAGCTGAAAAAAAAGAAAAAATATCTTGCTTCCTCAGATGAAGGACTGTTGTGATAGACTGACAGTACCGAAGCATCCCAGGTGTGTCTTTATTACATGGTGGGGGTATGAAGGACAGTCACTCATCTGTGACTCAATTACAAGGAGACAACAAAAGAGCAGTATGATCACTTTTGTCTGGAATCCACATAGCAATCATATTTGCTGCTTGTAAATTGAATTAGAGGACAGGAATGGGAGCAGGTAAAAGGGAGACACAAGAGGGCTCTTTGCTCATCAAGACTAATTGTGTCTCTGAGTGACACAAAAGATTGAATGGAGAAAGCACTGCTGTAATCAGACGATTGTGTGCTTGTTCATCAGCCCAGAACCTTTCTGCACCATTGGCATCTCTGTCTGAGCCTATGACAACAGGAGGAACTGCAGCACGCTGATTGCAGTATCAAACCTCTCTCAAAGAAATACGACTATTTTTAGGCAGCATCACAAAGGTACCACACAGGCAGCAACACTGTCAGGTTGACTTGGAAAGATTTTTCAACTCAAAGCATAGTCATTATTCGTTGGAGATACAACTCTTGCTGTTTCAAAATCATCTGATTGATATTTACATCAAATTTCAGCAGGAGAGAAAGGGTAAGTCATGACAATTGACTGGGAAGCTTTCAATCCACTGCCCTTTTCTATTTTCAGGAGTTCCATTTATTTTATTCTCTTCTTTTTGCTTCATTGATTTGTAAACCGTAACCGCACAACCCAAAATGTACCCTCCACAAGCTACATACGGTAGAATTTATGTAAACCCACTGAACCATGCCACAACTAAACTGAGTGCAGGACTAGGACTGACAGAGCCATCTGGATACTTTGTCTGATTTACTTGGAGTCCTATATTTTCCTCTGTGATGGTTGATGGATATTCTAAAATGATTCTGGAAACTCAGTTTTTCTAGTATAACTCCACATTACTGTGAAACTGATATTATATTTATGTCAAGACATGTAGGGGAACCCAAGAGCTATGTGCTTATGCGTTCATACGCGCAGTAACGTTTACATACTATGAAAGTAAAAGCAGCCCAAAAAAATTGTTTGAATGAACAAGGTAAAGCGTACCATGTTTGAATAAACATGGGCAAATATACTGATATAGGACGTGTAACAATTTGTTATTCCCCTGGAAAAGGTAATAGGCTGGTATTAATCACATTAGAATCACTAAAGACCAGTGAGGCAAACATGAAGGTAGTCATATTAAATCAATCAAACTAGGAACGGTAGCTGTGTAGTAGTAAAAATGCTCAAATAATAATTAAAATCTGTGAAAGATCACATACTAGTGAAACAATAAACTGGTATTATTTCATATGTAAGATGTTGTTCTGGCTATTTTCTTTCTCATATTTTTGATTCTTCCAAGATCTCAATATCTGCTTGAATGTCAGCTGATGAATTATTTATCTGGCTACAGGTGATGCTGAGGTCTTAGTGACAACATTTCACAGTGAAAAGGTAAACTTGTTATTTTTTCCAGCCAGCCTTTCAAATTTTCCTTTTTCTTTTCTTTTTTTATTGCCTTTTTACCATGTAGCCTGCAGGAATGGTATTTCTGGTTCAGATAACTTAACTGATCTCATTAACTATAGAGGAAATAAAATATGAAGGCCAAAAAAAGAAAACTTAGCCATGAGAAAGAGGATTGTATCACCAAAGCAAGGAACTGACATTGCATTCAGATGTATCATCATGTCATTAGTTGTGAGTTTACAGATGCGTAATAACAGTGATGAGGGCTGTTTCCAGCCAAATTGTGTTTGTGGTTAAAGCTCAAGATACCAAAAGATAAGACTAATAAAAATTACTGTTTATGTGGTTTAAACCACACCCTCTGCCACACTCAAAACATGCAAAAGGTTTGTGGTATTCCAGGTCTACATTGTGCTTCACTAAGGGCTTTTTCTACATATTGTTGAATACAAGTGTTGAAATTGGACCTTATAGAAGACACATCATTTCTTTCCCTCTGTCTGTGTGGCTTTCGTGTTTCTAGTTTCACAGTTCTGATGGCGTATCGAAGCATCCCAGACTTAAGACGTCAGACACCCCCAAAACTTCAGCACTTGGGCCAAGGCTACATTTTTAAAAACTGAACCTTAAAAACACAAACTGAACCAGTCAGCAACAGCTCCAATGCTGTCAGAGCAAGCCTGAATTAAATTAGTATCTGACATTTCAACTTGTGCATGCTCCTGTTCAGTAGCTCAAGAGCTGCTCCATAATGGTGATTTAGTGGAACTGATGTCATTGGGTTTGCTCTAAAAATATCTAGCCAAAGGTCTAAGAAATGTGTACAATCACCAATATGCCACAGGAGCTCTTTTGATCCATTATATTTTTTGGACTTTGGTACAAACTCAATGTTTGTGAAATGCTTGTTTTGACCAAAAATAACATGGCTGGGGTCTTTTTATTTGTCGGAAAAGGTCAAATTTTGGATTGTCAAAAAAAACAGACCTGACATTTTACTAAATGTACCTGCTTAATAAATTCAACATAAGACTGTTAAATGTGTTTCCACAATCTTAGTCACAGTAAAAGAAGAAAAATAGCCTGGGTGACCTCAAATGAGAAAGATTCCATTTCCTGAGGGAGGATTTTTTCTGATCCATTTGTCTTTGCTCTTGAATGTGTGAAAAGCCTTTTATGAATGTACTTGTTACCATGTCCTGTGTCCTATACCACATGTATGACACAAGTGTGTGTACATGTGTGTGTGTAAGTGAGTGTGCATATTTAGAAATATACAATAGACTAGTGACCTGTATAAAGTGCACCCGACCTGTTACTGCTGCTGGGGTAGACCCTGTCCCCTTGCAACTTATTACGATTAAGCAGTAATGAAAGTAGGATGGATGGGGATGTGGGGGTCAAATGGAAAAAATATTGAACAATTATATTTTCTTACAGTCTTTGACCTATGTCATTTTAAATAGTGTTACTTTTGAGTCTTCAGCAAATATTCTGATTATTCAAAAGCTTGTGATGTTAAAACATTTAGATTGAAAGCCCTCTCTGGCTCCTGGGTTACTGATTACGTGATAGGCACACCACATACACCAGCAGCACTGTCTGACAGAGTGGTTCTAAGGTCCCACAAGAGACTATCATCAATTCTTTCCTTTTTGCTCTTTACATCACAAACTTCAACAAATGCCTTCTTCAGGACTTTTATGATGACTGTGTTGTTTGGATATATCAGAGAGGGTGGATGAGCTACAGTAAGTAAAGGGCTGCAGAGGACAGATCTGTCATATGGTATGAGTCCTCTGCTGCTGAACCTGTAGGACTGGGATAACAGGACTGAATCCCACAGGAAATTCCATCCTGTGGTCATTGAGATGTACAGCTCTCTAATCTGAAAATAATTCACAAAATACAAGCAAGAACACTACATTAATCAGCAATACAAAAAGGCATTATCATTTGTACCCAAAATGATTTTACATGCAAGTATTCAAAGCATATATGTATTGAGATATATAACAAATTAAGTGATAGAGAGTTTTTAATAGATGAAAAAATAATTCAGATAGTTTGGGAAAGGTCTGTAAAAAGTTAGGAATGTGGGCAGGCTTGAATGATGGAGGGTTTATCATGATCCTTATAATTATCATTATAACGATAAATAGAATCATACCAATTATGGCCTAAAATAACTTCACAGTCTTATAGGCTCAAACATGAAACAAAAATTAGAGAAAATGTATAGCATTGCAGAGGATAGATCACGAAATATCAACTTTAGAGTTCAGTTAGACTATATGATGTTGAGGTATGGATGTCAAGCCAAAGTGAATTCGATTCCCATGTCTATTTCAAATCAGAAGAGACTTTGCTGTGTGATGAATGATGACATTTATTTGATTTGGGAGATATTACAGTTGGTACTGTCACAAAATATAAATGGATATACTTCTCAAATCTTATTTTTCCAGAAGACCAATAGTCTAGTGGTTGTGCAGACAGGGAGGCTGGGGTGAGGAGGACAGACAGATCTTTGACAGCCGGACACAAAAAATATGAACTGTGAAATACAGTTACACATTTTTCCCTTTTTTCAATATGCTCAGAGCTATATTAAGTTTGTTCCAAATTATGCAATATACCTGTATAAATCTTCATATACGAGCAGGTGAAAGATTTTGTTTTAAAAAAAGTTAGGCTTTGGTTCCACATCACAGTCAGGGTATAATGCAATAAAACAGAGGTAGTTTCTGAATGGATCCAGGTCTGTCGGCCTTTTCTGAACTGGCGAAAATGGAACCCTTTGAGAAGTTTAATACGAAAATTTGTCTCAGTCTGCTTGATAGCCCAATCTTAATATCTAGTGAATATACTCATAAAGTAATGGACATTTTGTGGGCAGTAGACTGTGAACTATTTCAGACATAATTACAACTCCTCATAAGCTCTGGAACAAGGTCACTCAAGATTGATTGATTCATTGCGTGGCAGTAATATGATGTCAACTCAATAGTTTAAAATGACATTGCATTCACCAATCCCAGATGCTAACAGAACAAATACAGAGACCACTCCCTCAAATGTATCCATGCATTTCCTCCTATTTTCCACACAAAGCTCAAAAGTCTTCAGATTGGACATTGGCTTATTACCCACCCAATATATTTCAGACTTATGAAAAGAAAATGACCCAAAAGAAAAAAAAATCCTTTTCAGGTCATTCTTTCATTACAGCATCATCCGGCTAACTTACTTTAGACTCTGATCTCTTCAAGATTCAGGTATGTGGTAGATTTGACTTTGAGCACAGCAGTAGTTTCATATGATCTAATTCTTATTTCTCCTTTTTGATGCTTGTGAAAAAGCAACAGAATGTGGATGTTTCATAGGCAAAATGGAAAGCTCCTAAATCCTCTCAAATCAAACCGTGACGCAGCTCAGTGGGATTATTGCTTGTAACTGACAGATTGTATAAGATAGGCAGGCTAATGACAAATTGTTATATAGGCTAAATATGTGAGCATTTATATACTTACAGGAAGACGAAAATGTTGTTAAACTCTCTGTAGTTGGGTTCCAGAGTCTGTTGGGTTTCTTGCTGTATACTTGGACTTGGAGAGCCCTTGTATACTCCAAATGAAGTCCTGATCAAACATAAAACAAATATTCAAAATATGCCAAAAATGCTGCCAAAACGTGTGTCAAGCCAAGAAGAAAGGCTCTAGTGAATTCTTTGCCCCCATAATAGACCACTCTCTCTCCTGTCATCTACACCAGTAATCCACTATTCAACGTGAATAATTAACAAGAGATTTCAAGGGGATTTCACTTCACTGCTTTGCCAATAAACAAGTAAGGAGAAACTGAAGTAAGGAGACTAAACTAAAGTAAGGAGAAAATGAAAAAGAGAAAAATAGGGTAGAAAAGTCACCTGAGTGCTTTAGATGACTGACAGCATGAAAACTTGATTATCGTTGGCCTACAGATGTGACTGTGCTGTAGTTTTACCTCAGGGCAGCTGATATTTTATGCTGGTCAGGTAGTACACTCCATTTCCTGACCTGCCAGCACTGACAAGCTAAACACAGGGCTTTTTGATGCTGGCATTTTACATTGCTCTTTCTCACTGACAACTCCAATCAAATGGAGACTGGACATTATGTCGTTCCCAATGGCCGTCCCTACCACCCGATGTGCTGTGTTTAAGTTTAAAGTTTTAAAGGGCTTAAATGCTATTGCTATTTATGGCATCCTTGCTGTGAGTTGTCCTCCCATTCTTATGGTAATGGTATTTTTGATGAGGGAAGAGATCATCCTTTGTATTATGATTGAAAATATAAATAAGAAATGCAATATTCTCTGATGACTCTTCATGAGTAAAAAAGAAAGGAAGATGAGGTGCAGAAGTCATACACACTTTGTCATAAAAGAGAAAACATTCAAGAAAAACTTTAACTAGGAATGAGCAATTCTAACGAATTACAAGCCGTTGTGCACAACATGGAAGTTTCTATCTGACATCATAGTTAATGTAATGACAATACAAGACACATGGCTCAATACATGAAGAGTTTAAGAGGGGAAAGGATGTAACATCAGCAGAAGGAACAGTTGTTCGTATCAATGGAGCTGTTTCATGAGACAGTAATATCAGAGACAACAACTAAGTCCATGTCTTCATGTTGTAACCATGGATAAAGGAATAATGCAACAATGGACGGCAATAGTTCAATAAAGATCTGTGCTCCTTCCCAGCTATCTCGTGCAAATATTTGGAGAATTTGGATTATAAAAGGGCATATATGGCAGACATTACTGCCTTGACAAATACTGCCTGCAGACATTTGATTTCAGGTTGCAGACCATCTGTTACCTTATTTAGTGGATAAGTTGTGTCCAAGAATAACACATATTGGATATTTGCTGTTTTTCAAATTTTTCATTTTGTTCTCATTTTATGAAAATGTCAAGTTTTTGTTTGTTTTATTAAAAGCTTCACCTACTGAAAGTGGGGAAATAGACTAGAGTTATCAACTAGGGTTATCAAGTTACTAAAATTACCCAATGAATCATTTCAGCCCTTTAAAATTTCCTTACTCTCTGTCATAGATTTAATCTATGGTAAGTGTATGTTTACAGATATTAATTTTATGCCATTACCACCACTGGCATCTGGTGCCTTCCTATTCCTCTCCCATGTTAATGTTTTTTTGTCGTTTGGCTTATTTTTGTTACTCTTTAGTAGATTTGTTTTTTGGAGTGTAGTCTTATGTTTTCCAGCTTGGCCACATTGTTTTATTATTGTTTGAAAAAAGACAAGTTAAATGATCTCCTTACTGGTCTGTGCTTGGACTCTCTTTCTACCCCCTTGGCAATTGTGAAAAAAAAAAACATTTAAAGCCACCATCAAGTACTCTATAGAACTGTGAAAGACAACTTCAGAGGCCAATCTGAGAGCAACGGAACGTTGCCATCAAGTGAAGCGTTTTGGAGGAGATACTTCTTTCCAGTTGCAATTCTGATACCCCTCTGCAATATCATCCAAAAGAATACAGATAAAAACCCAAAGGTAAATCCATATAGAACCAAATAGAAGCCGCTGTCAAAATACAAAAGCCAATAACAAGTACATTCACAAGTCCAGCAACCTGAGACTGTGCACTAAGTGAAAAGGAAGAAGCCCTTAGACAGTCCTGACAGATGCCAGCAGGCACTACACGCATAGATAGACAAGTGTCTCACTGAGACACTTGTCTGTCTATGGATACTGTCATCCTTTAATTTGAATTGCCCGAATCAAAATGGATGATCTCCATGTTTGAAACCTCCATAAAAGATATCAGAAAACTATGAACGTAATTGAAGTGGTGTTTCTCCCTAAATGTCTATGGCAAGCCGTTTTAACATAAATTCGGTTTCGTCTGACTATCCATAATTACATTCCAGATATCTAAAATTGCATTTTGACTAGACAAAACTACATTTTGACTATCCGGTATGGTAATTTAAGATATCTCTATTTACATTCTGACTAGGAAGAATAATAATTCAAGATATCTTCAATTACATTTTGACTAGTCAAAATTCCTTTCAAGATATCTCAAGTGACGTCACCGGATTCGTCATTGGAAGGGTCACACATCCGTAATTATAATTTAAGATATCTCGAACGTAATTATGACCAGTCAGAATTACAATTTTAGATATCTGAATTAAGAGATTGCGTGTAAGCCCCTCTTTGGCTGTACTGAGCTGTCCAAACAATTGCCCGAACATTCAATGGCGCTGGCAGTTTTGGACAAAATTGTAAGAAAATGCCACAATATAGAAAGAGCTCTTCTTAAAATAGTAAGACCACATGTCCTTCATTGAACCAGATGATGCGAGGCTTGTTGCATGCACAAGGACTAGTGGTGCCACGGCGTAAGGTCCGTGAGACGATGGCTCGAATCAACCCAATGGCAACTGCAAGGAGGTGGAGCAGTGCAGTGTCTCGACGTGTCTATCATGTGCCGTATCCCAACAGTTTATGGCATATTGATGGCAACATGCGTCTCATAAGGTATCTGAAAATATACAGAATGTATTTCAGAGTAGATGTATTAGAACTAAATTCACTATACACATTTGCATACATTATTCCTTATATATCTTTTGTATTTCCATTTAGGTGGGGCTTTGTGGTCCATGGTGGCATCGATGGATGTTCACGCTTAATTACTTACTTGAACTGCAGCACAGACAATCGCGCTTCAACAGTGCTATTTCATTTTCTCAAGGCAACAGGCCTCTATGGCTTACCTTCTAGAGTGAGGTCCGACCATGGTGGCGAAAATGTGCAAGTGGCACTGGTGATGAATCTCCTTCAGGGCATTGAACGTCGGAGTATTCTAACTGGGGAATCCATCCATAATCAGAGAATTGAGCGTCTTTGGAGGGATGTCTTTTTACATGTTCTGGAACCATTTTATAGCACGTTTTATAATCTTGAAGATTCAGCCCTCTTGGATCCCAGCAACGATGTGCACAAACTTTCTCTTCACATAGTGTTTCTTCCTGAGATTTAAAGACAACTGGAACAATTCAGAAAGGGATGGAACCACCATTCCTTGCGTACAGAAAACAATAAAACACCAACACAAATCTGGACTGAACGGATGTTGGCAAACATGGGTACCAACAGCACAGCAACTAACAACGTATTTGGTGAAAATTCCAGTGCATCAGAGACTCTTGAAGAACTTCTGCAACAGCATGGCCTTTGGCCACTACCAACTAGTGATGCTGAAGAGTTTCCTAGTGTAGTTGTAGAACCAACCCAAACCAGGCTCAGTCAGCAGCAACTTCAGTCAGTTAATCTTGCAGTCAATCATATTTTAGATCTGAAGGAGAAATACCAGGCCTGTTGTGCAGAAATTGCAAATGCTTTATTGATTTAAGTACATGTCACTATGTTTGAGGAGTGACAAACATCAAGAACATTTGATCAAATGCATTGTTCTAAAGATACAATTACTACAAATAAAACTCAGAACTGACATGAATTGGTAACCTTACAAATTTAATTATAAAATGTTAAGGTGTGGGCGGCACGGTGGTGTGGTGGTTAGCACTGTCGCCTCCCAGCAAGAGGGTTCTGGGTTCGAATCCCGGGGGAACCAGGACCCTTCTGGGTGGAGTTTGCATGTTCTCCCTGTGTCTGCGTGGGTTCTCTCCGGGTTCTCCGGCTTCCTCCCACAGTCCAAAAACCTGCATGTTAGGTTGATTGGAGATTGGGGAAATTGCCCTTAGGAGTGAATGTGAGTGTGAGTGGTTGTTTGTCCTTGTATGTCCTGTGTGTGGCCCTGCGATGGACTGGCGGACTGTCCAGGGTGTACCCTGCCTCTCGCCCGTTGACCACTGGGATAGGCTCCAGTTCCCCCCGCGACCCCAACAGGGAATAAGCGGTATTGATAATGGATGGATGGATGGATGTTAAGGTGTTTAAAGACATGACAAATTACACATTCTGGAGAGGGAAAGAACAATAAAAACTACTTTTGAAAATGTTCATGTAGAAATGACTAGTATCTCCTAACTCCCTTTTCAAATGCATCTTTTGGGCCCTTTGAGGTTCTTTAGAATTTGATTTTGGTTTTAATCCAAATGAGCAGTGTTCATTACATGAACTAGAACAATCATTACAAAACATTAAACTACAATGCTACTGTGCCCATTTACACAGCAAAAACAAAAAAATCTTACCAAAGGTTTTCCAGTGCAAAAATCTTTCTACACTTCAAATAAGACAAGTAAGATATAAGTAACTTTTCATCAAGATTTGAGCTTGTTTTAAGTCATTTTTTCCTTAATAACAATGAAGGACTTATTACATTGTCAGATTATTTCACTTATAGCAAGGAAAGATGTTCAGTTATAAGTGAAATTAATATGCCACTGTAACTATTACTTTTCAACAATACTAAAGAATTATTATTAAG
This sequence comes from Menidia beryllina, assembly GCA_013363375.1. Classification (NCBI taxonomy): domain Eukaryota; kingdom Metazoa; phylum Chordata; class Actinopteri; order Atheriniformes; family Atherinopsidae; genus Menidia; species Menidia beryllina. The sequence goes on from JABUIW010000214.1 coordinate 7,872,310, forward strand.
GTCATGTCTTGATGAAAAGTTACATGTAAGTTGTAACATGTACAACTCACATGTAAGTCCTGTTCAGTTCAGACAAGCTCCAATTCAGGTTCATTTTGGAGCTCCTGGTTTCTGTCCCCTCATGCACAGGGTTGCCTGAATAATCAATGGAAAACACAATAACAAAGAACACGGCAATTAAGTTTAAACTCATCAGCCCACCAGATGACTCTGGTAAAAGAGTAAAATTATCATGAAGTGGTGAATTACAACCCAAATGGAGATGTTAAAAGCAAAAATAACTCCTTCACATTATGCGGGTGTATGAAATAATATATTTTTTTAAAATATATCCCCACCTAATCCATGGTTCTTCAGTCTTTGTACATCCGAGGGAGAAGGGAGAACATCAATATTAGGGCCAGAAAGCAAGAAAATATTTGTCTTCCATACAGGGCTTGGCAGCCTCCCAACCGAGCCTGCAATGAACACAACAGAATCACACCATTGATCCTTCATAGATGCTAACTGATGTTCTATATAACATGAGGTGTGCTAACTGGGGTTGCCACCTTTTATAAGTTTCAATAAGAAACGCCCACCATGGCTTCTCATGTAGATTATGAAAATTGTGAAATTAAATGCGAAAGCCAATAATTTCATTTATCCTAATGAACAAAGACTGCGATGGACTGGCTACCTGTCCAGGTGTACCCTGCCTCTCGCCCGCTGCTGGTGCGAGATGGGAACAAATCAAATACACTACAAATCGCTTTCCATATCGCTTCGGGACGTAAAATTTATTTGCCAAAATATTGGACTATTCCGTATTTTATAGACAATTCCATATTTTATAGGGCGGATGGCAACTCCAGTGCTAACTAAATAGGCTACTTAAATTTTCTCAATAAATATTTCATTATTCCACTAGCACGAAGCTAACGTAGCCCGGAAAGCTACAGTTATATGAACTGATAACTGAACATCCCCTTACCTCGGCTTCTCTGCACTTGACGTCGAAAAAGTCTTCTTGTTGCAGAGACTAAATTATCTGTATTTCTTAATGCATGTCGAGCACGATTTGCAGCGCTGAATATTGTGTTGAAAACACGTGCATTTGAGTTGGACTGATCTGACATTGTGGACCACTGATAGCATAATCAAGTAGCCGAAGGCTAGAATGCCTAGAACGTCCGCCAAAATGCTGCCTAAATCTGTAACGTTTTGACTAGACAGAATGCTAATACAAAATATCATTAATGTCATTTTGACTAGTCAGGATGTCAATAAGATATATCTTAATGGAAAAGCCGAATAATTCAAGATATCTCGAATTCATTTAGAGATATCTAAAAAGTAATTTTGACTAGTCAAAATTACAATTCAAGATATCTTAAATTTAGTTTTGTCTAGTCATTATTTGCTTTTAAGATATCTATAATTGAATTTTCACTAGTCAAAACTACATTTCTCCTATCTAAAAATACATTTTAGATATCTTGAATTATGGTGTCATTTGAGATATCTTTAATTAGAATTATGACTAGTCAAAACTAAAATTGGCATTCTTGAATTTACTTTATGACTAGTCGTAATTTAATTGTAGATATCTGAAATGTGTATTTCAGATAGTCAGTAATTCATTGTAGATATCTTGAATTGAAGTCTCTATACAACTCAATGGTAAATCTGACGTCATTTCGACTAGTCAGAATGTAATTAGAGATATCTCAAATAAGTATTTTGACTAGTCAAAATATAATTAGAGATATCTTAAATCGCTAAAACGTCTAGTCATAATACAATTTGAGATATCTGGAATGTAAGGGCGGCAAAACCGAATTTATGTTAAAACGGCTTGCCCTACAAAACTACATTTCTCCTATCCAAAAATACATTTAAGATATCTTGAATTATGGTGTCATTTGAGATATCTTTAATTAGAATTATGACTAGCCAAAACTAAAATTAAGATATCTTGAATTAACTTTATGACTAGTCGTAATTTAATTGTAGATATCTGAAATGTGTATTTCAGATAGTCAGTAATTCATTGTAGATATCTTGAATTGAAGTCTCCATACAACTCAATGGTAAATCTGACGTCATTTCGACTAGTCAGAATGTAATTAGAGATATCTCAAATAGGTATTTTGACTAGTCAAAATATAATTAGAGATATCTTAAATCGCTAAAACGTCTAGTCATAATACAATTTGAGATTTCTGGAATGTAAGGGCGGCAAAACCGTATTTGTGTTAAAACAGCTTGCCATAAATGTCTTCATTCTCGGTCCAGTCACAACAAACTATTTCCTAGAGCATTGAGTTTGTGTTTGCATATATATCAAGTAGAACTATAAATACTAAATCAATCATTTGATATTTTATCATTGTCAATACAGGGCAACTTCTTTTCAGTTTGAACATTATGCTTTTGATACAGTATCTGTCCTCTGTACATATGGACAAGTGTTAGGGCAATGATCTCTTCACTTCGGGGTCAAAAAGACAGTGTGAAAAAAAGGAAACAAACACTTATGTCTGCTTGACTGAAGAGGTACTCAAGGAGAGGAGTTTTAAAGCAGGTCTATTACCTTCAGCCCGCTTGCTACAGTTGGGTACAAGGCCAATTTAAGCTGAAATGGACCTCTGGAAAAACAATTACTCAAGCTCCACCTCTGCTTAGTTTGAAATTGAAAGAATCTGGTGTCCGAAGAATCCGAATCAAATTTAGCCTTTTATGTAGTTTCCTTTATTTTTATGTTTTCTTGAATGAAGTTAAGTTTGTGTTTCGATAATAAAAGGAGAATGCATCTTTAACATATTTTGTAATATTGTGCTTTAGTTGGAACAGTCTATATACAGAGGTATTTAGGTCATGAAAATTCATCACAAGTTTTCATTGAGTAATAACCCTGTGTTTGATTTCTCATAAGATAAAGGAATGCTACATTCTAATGAATATATATATTTCTGCTTATGGCCTGTTAAAATTGGGGGTAAGAAAAAAAGAAAAAATAAACATCTGTGTTGGATGAAAACAGTTTCTCATTACAAATGTATCCGTCAACTCAGGGCAAATGCAAAACTCCCTTTTTGTAAGTTCAATCAAATGTTAAAGAGAACACACTAGGAATGTATTTTACATTTGTAAAAGAAGTGGGTGGATAAAATAAATTTTGATTAACACCCCGAACTAAATAGATCTGCTTGGTTTTTAAGCACATCCAAGGATAGTTATTAATATCAATTAATAATTAATTTAACTAATTGACAATGAAGCATCTTTAACAAAAGTCGAGAGAGTGAGAGTTAAGACTTACCTACATTTATAAAGCTGGTGTGTGACTTATATTTATGATACTGGATTGACTAAACTAGGTATTGTTAGATTGCGAAGAAGATCAAGACAAACATGAACTCAATTAATCTAAACATCATCCCAATAAAACTTTGGTAAAGAAACTCAAAACAATGCACTTTCAGTACAAAAGATTCATGACTTGCTTCGTCATGTAGAACTGATACTGATGGTTAGTATGTCGCTGTGGCTGCCGTCACCCATAGAAACAGTTCAGTCATGGACAAAACGGAAATTCAGTTAAAATGCAGTCTTTTTGTCAGCAAAAATAAATATTGCGTTTTTTTTTTTTTTGGTCTTGTATGCACTTAGCTCATTCTCTGGATTCTCAATTGAACACCTGCCTTGGCTTGGTCAGCTGAAGGTGAGCCCTTGGAGATTTTTTTTTTTATTCTTCTTGCAATCGTCAGACAGATTGGGGCCACTGCCAGCCCACTCTGATTATGTAGGCTAGAGCAAACCTAGAAGAGGGTCATGTTGTAGTTCCCCATGAAGAAAGATCCATGAAGGCGGGGAATGGCCTGTAGGCAGATTTGGTGGGAGTCTCCTTTCTTAGATAACTAGCTGTGGAGTAAGAATAATTACTGAAGGTTTACTGCAGGGGTACGAATACCTGAAAAGGAACCTAAGACAGATGATTGTTTTCAGTTTGTTGAGGACCCCAACAGGGGAGAAAAACTTTGCTATTGGTGGCAGATACTTGAATAACTGTAATGGAAGTTTAGAACTTTATTTTAAAGTTGATAAATGTCTTCGGCAGAAAGCACAGAGGTTATTTCGAGGATTTTCAAGTTAGGACACAAAGGGGGATTTTATTCACACATACTACAATTTAATCATGAGAGTACTTTATTTATTCTATACTCTCTACAACAAGAATCGAGACAGAATCTTAGCCAAAACCTGAAAAGCTTTCAAATGTATTCATCTCTGGCAAAAGGTTGTCAGATTGCCCCTGAACCCAGCTCAGAGATTTGCTCTATTGTCTCTCCCTAAAGCAAAGGCAGACATATGCGGCTTCCTAAATTAATATATATACCACATTTAATACAAATTATATGTAAAGGAAACAGATACAGAAACAAACAGCACATGTGCTGGAGGCTACCTTTGCGTGAATAACCCTCTGAGTCCCTTCATAGGTGTTTAAAAGGACCAAATACTCTGCATCCATCAAATACTGCAACATAACATGTACATGTTTTTTATTTTTCATCCGAGGCAGTCCATTCGTATACATGTTCAAGAAATCTGACGAAAGTAAATGAACCAAGACTTGTACCATTTTTACACAACTAAACAACAAAACTTAAACCCTATTATTTACAGAATCTGGATGAACAAACCTAATACAACCGTTTTGGATTTTTTCAAACTCTGTCTCACATTAAAATATGAAATGTTCAACTAAATTTCCACAGACACTGACTTGGTTCTTTTGCTGAGCTACTGAAAACAGAAATAATGTAGATCCATTTTGGGAAGAGCAAACACAGCTGGGACTAAATTTATCATAGATGGGGTGACTCTCTTTCCCCTGCTACTGCGCAACATCACATCATGGCAGAACTTCAAATGACAGTTGCTCATTTTATTCATCTACATACATATTTGTGTACATAAGTATGTTTGCGCCCTCAGTGTCAGCAAAGGAGATTAAACTTTGTAGTGTGTAAGATTCACATGGAAGAAGAGAGGCTGCATAAGGATATAAATACACTATAATACCACATACTAAGTACTTGTTAATATCTAATTAAGTTAGAAATAATGTAATTTAAGGGGGACGACGAGAGACATTATCATCTTATACATGATAGTATGGTAATGAATTGTGGTGCATGTATAGATCATGAGTAGCGGGAGACAATTTTCTTGCCAAAGGAAGTCAATCAAATAAAAGAGCAATTGAAAAAACATAGAAGATCATTCATTGAGGTGTGACAGATATAGAACAGTTTTTGTCTAATTAAAGGTTCATCTAATAACTCACAAAAGAGTAATGCTGACGGGATAGATGATCTGCTCTCTCAACCCCCCAGCTCTTCCTTGGTATTGGAAAAGCAATGGATCATTAGACTTGGTCTGAGAAAGTAGTGGCACATTTTCAAATTGGACTTTATTACATTTTCTTAAACTTTGATTAGACAAGGGTGTAAGAGACTAAAGACATTTTTCATAATACATAGATCATAACAGGAAATTACTGTTCATCTGATTAAAGTTAAATAAAATATTATATAAAGATATTCATTATGGGCCACAAAAAATTCACATTTCTGGTGGCCTATTGAAATAAGGGTCCTTCCAATATTGAGGCTGACAACTATGACTTGTCAATTTGTGTGCAAAATTTGAGCCTAAAGGATTTATTTTCTGAGGTTTTCCGAGAGCTCAAACACTTCTCCATGAGGAATTCTAGATGTGATGTGAATGCCATAGCATAATTGCGACTTGAAGACATTTAAACAATTTTACTCTAATTTTGAAGACTATTTTTGAGGAAAATCAATTTGAAATGAGTTGTGGCTTATCTTGATAATGGGCCATATACTGTATTTCTTCCATGTTTAATGCAACCAGCAGTGGGAAGAACACAGTGGAACCTGTCGTTTACTTCTCAGAAGCCTTTTTATGGACAAATTGACGAAGATCTTTTTTCATGATCAGGAGACGGAAGGTACGAACATTTGTGTAGGTTGGCTTGAAGTCAGTTTGTAGGGTAGGAATCAATGTCAAATTATCTATCCTCCTGGGAACTGGCATACTGAATATGGCAGTATTCCAAAGACTGTTGAAGAGGTTGTAGATATGGGGTTGATATGTATATATATATATATATATATATATATATATATATATATATATATATTACATATTTGTTAGACATCTGTTAGAGCTAAACATGTAATAATAGTTAAAGAGCATCTGCTAAAAATGCCAGAAAATGTCAACCTCCATGTTTGAAAATAATAGAAATTTCCCCAGTGGAAAACCTGATCGCACATAAAAAAAAAGGGAAACAATGCCCCTTTGTGCCTTCACTATCCTAGTGGTACAGACACTTTTGCTGTCGCCCATTATCTGTGCTTCAGTTGCAATGTCTTTGTTAAAGTGGCTGTAATGCGTCTCTCAGACTTTACAGATGTCATTATTTTAAAGTGGGAAACAAACAGATATGGAGTTTGGAATGTTTTACTGTAAAGGTCTTTACTCAGTTTGGATGAAAAATAAATAAAAAAACCACAGGGCCTGAGTTGAGGAAGATGTCATGTCAAAAGACCTGCACTTCCCTGTGGTGGGGATTGTGATTTGGATCTTTGTATACATGCTAACAAGGCACTGTTCTCCTCCATTTATTCCCTATTCCCTAATCTTTAATATTTTCAATTATGTGAAAGTGATGGAAATAATGTGCAAGAGCAAATATTGTTTGTCCACAAGAAAATATTTTTTCTATTTTTCTTTTCTAAATGAAGCCAAGCCAAAGCGTGTGGCCATTAAGTAGAGTGAGGTGTCATTCTTATGTAGAAAATGACCAATAACCCAATATCTACTATGCTAATGAACAAGTATAATACATGACATGACTTTTAAACTCTTGATAACAACCGAGTTTTATTTTAAATACTCAGTGACATGCCCAGAAAACATCACTCGTGTCCCATGTTGTGTGTTTTTTTGGCACACCGACTCAATCATTTTTAGTGCACTTATACAGTTGAGATGAATGTTTAGATTTCTGTTGAGTTTAAGACTTTACATGTGGCCTTTATCTCTGTGTGGGTGAGTATAATGATATGGGAGTGGGAGGGCCCATACTCTTAATAAACTAAAGACTTTATTTATTGCGCCACGGAGAAGGGAGAAGTATTAATTTCACACTCTGCCTCACAACGCCCCCATAGGAGCAGATTATAAATTTGTTGTATTAAGGAGGCGTCTCTGAGTCATACCAGGAGACAATTACGTCTTAGCCTGGTGATGAATTAATGTGTGTCGATACAAAAGGTCACTCCATAAAATCAGTTAGTCATTGTGATGAATGCTAAACTCTTTATATACAGGAGGGCCATTTTACATTCGAATGACACCATCTGAAGAAAACACAATAAATGAGTTTGAATAAAACATGCAACTACATAAAAGCCCAACGTGTTTATACTGGTAAAAAAAAGAACAAAAAAAAACATGTCAACTTTGCTTTGGGCTCTAAAATTGTTTCACCATGCACGCCAATTGTTACTTAATCTATTTTGATTATTTTTGGTTTGTTGCTTTTAGTTGCTGTGTTCCGTTTTTCTTTTTTCATTTCCCATCTTTCTTGCTATTCGCACCATTTTAATAATCGTTAAACCAGGGGGACAGTGGGGCAGTTTCAGACTACTCCCTCGGTAAAGTCCTGTCTGTGTTCTGTGTCAATCCATTTCTCTTTCAGCTGAAATAAATCGGTCTTATTGCATGTAATGGTGGGTGTTCTGGTCAATGGAAGGGAAAAAGGACTGAGTATAAATCACAGTAGCTTTAAAGTATGGCCTTACTTCTTTCTTTATTTCTGATTTGAATTTTTTTTAAATTTATGCTGTTGCTTCAATATTGCCCTCAAGAAATTTTTCAAAGTATGACATCACATGATTTATCTAAACAGTTAAGAATTGAGGTATTAGTGAAGCTTCACTAAAGATATTTAATGGGACTTTTCCTGGTTCCAATGCTGAAGCACTGAGACACAAAGAGGGTAAAGTATGTCAGGATTTACCATGAGGGGTGGAAATATGGCCCATTTCAAGTTGTTAGTATAGGTTGATGAATGACTTTTTCAAAAACAATGACCATTACTGATAATTAACTGGTGGGAAAATTGCAATTATGTAACTTGCCAAGAATGTTAATGTGCTGTGTGCACTACTGGTTTATTCATTTTAATAACACATTCCTGATGAGATGGTGTGTTGTACAACTGCCAAGAAATGTGGTTATTCTATATTACTATTTGTTTCTTCTCTCACTTCAGGGTCAAAGCTTTGGGCACGAACTAGTCTTTAACAAGCCTATAAAACCAAGACTATTGAGTTCAACTGAACGCGTCACAGTTTGTGATCTGGGTGTGTCACTGCAAATGCGAGAAGCTGAAATTTGTCTGTTTTCGATTAAACTAACTTCCAATATTTTATGTCAATTTTCCCAGCACTGATGTGATAATATACATTCTATTAGGTTTTGTTTAGCTTGTTATTTTAGATGATTGTGTAGTGATTGAACAACTGCTTGCTGCAGACCAAATTACCCCTCAGGGAAAATAGATTCCTTGAACCTTGAACCTTGCATTTTAGGATTAAGACAAAGTAAAGTAAAGCAAGTAGGATGGATATTAGTGCTAAAAAAAGTTTTTCCTCCCCCCTGTCAGTGACAGCAAGAAACATCACATGAGCTGCATATATTCACACATATCTTAATGCAACTTCACTCTTTTTGTGCATTTCTGAAATGCTATTTATATATCTCCCTAAAATGAGTAGATGTGGAAAATTTCGTTTGGCATTTTATTGATTGGGATTTTGTGTTATTGTCAAAAAACTACAATTTTGGTTCAATGAGTAAGACTGGCCCTGCGATGGACTGGCTGACCATCCCGGGTTTACCCCGCCTCTCGCCCACTGACTACCGGGATAGGCTCCAGTCCCCGCACAACCCCATTAGGGAATAAGCGGTTATGAAAATGGATGGATGGATGAGTAAGACTGACACATGTAATACTGCCTATCAAGAACTTTGAATTTAGCAAATCAACCTGGCAGGGCCACAGAATATAAAATTGCCCTACATACGAGAACCTTGTCAGACTTGTGTTCCTCTGTTGCATCCAAAGAGATAAAACCTTCTCTTTCAAGCCTTCTAAGAGCCACTTTTCACTGTGTCATACCGCAGTAGCAAATCTCTAAAACGTAGGAGATTAAGCTTGAAATCAAAGTACGTTGGGAAGCACTCTCTGGTGAGATTGATTCTTATCCAAAATTGTTTAAAAAGAAGTTTAAAGCTATTAGTGATTTTCTTTTTGGGTGATTGTTTTTGCTGCCGTTGCTGACTGAAATTTCTCTGCCACATGTAAGTTAGAGGTAGCATAGTGATAGTCTCTCAAAATAAAAATCTCTGCCACCTTTAATATACGTTTAACCTAGCTGTCAATAAAATTGTCAGAAATCAATATTTCCTTCTTGAATCATTGCCAGTGCTCTCGTGTGGTCCAACCAGCTTGAATCTCGCTCCCCTGTGATATACAATTCCTATTGGAGTCTGGTGGAATGGAAAATGGGGCCACATGTTGTTAAAGAAATTGAATACGATGGGGCTGTCAGGCATCCTGAGTCACTCTTCTTGTTACCAGGCTCCTCTTGTCTGGCAGGACACCTTACTTGTAACCTGCAAAGTTTCTCGTCATCCTAACTGTGTTCTCGATCACACAGACCGCCGCTTTGTCGTTTCCTCTTCCGTTGCCGCTCCGTTGCCTCTTTCGTTATCTTTTATTCCCCTCATGGCAGTTGATCTCCTTCAGTCTCTTTTTCCTTCAGCTGTCACTGCCACAGTATGAGGGTGTGTTTAATTAGAACACTTTATGAATAGTTTTGTGTCTCATCTAGGAAAAGAAGTGTTGATTGAGAAATAAAGATTGGATACTCATAAAAAAAGAAGATACAAGTTACTAAGACAAAGCTGTAGGCATTGCACAGGCTTAAGAGATGGGCACTAGTTATTTTAAGCACAACACATCCACATTTTCTCATCTTCCTAGAAAGGGAATCTCTGAAAAAGTTTCTCATCCTCTCCCAGGTAAAACCGTCTGCCTGCTCTGCTGCCTGCGTGTTTGAACCCTAGTCATCCAGGAAGTGACTGGTCCTGCTGTCCTATCCACAAGTGATCCATGAGGCATTCATCAACAAAATCATTATCTTCAATCATTTGCAGAAAAACGTTTATGATGTTTATATAATTGAAAACAGATAGTTAATGAGCTTTTTAAATAAACATTGTGTGAAAGATTTTGAGTTTGTTCTGTCTGTAATCTTGTTCTATTGCTTGGAAAAACTAACGACCCATGAATTGTATTTGAACAGATGCTCCCTTTTGCTAATGGGGCGTCACACTTTGAATTTATTGTCAAGCAGTTTGACTAAAACACACGAAAAGCCAAAATAGATTTCCACTGGAAAAAAGAAATTCAGGTATATCCTCCCCACAATTAACATTATCTGCTCATTGTGCAAATTCACCAAAATACTTGGAGTGCCATCTCTCAGCTACGATTTAATAGTTGACTGTGTGAATGAGTTCAACAAAAGGGCACGAACACCTTTTTTCCAGCAGCTATGAAAAGTGTGTTTAGATTGTACAAGTACGTGGGTATAAATGTGCGAGTTGCACTTTGAGACTGGGTCTGTGTGTGTGTTTCAGCATTGGTTTGAGTGTTTTGACAGCCTGACTAATTTGTACTGTAAATTTTCTTTGCCCGAACATGTCACCATATAGATGGATTCCAAGAAACTAACACTTTCTGAACATCCCTGCTGATTTTCATGAGTAAACGCATAGCATATTTTTTAGAAACATTTCTCCAGCACAGAGAATTGATTCACGGTGGGAATCACTAACACTCCCACACTAACAGCATACCTACATCTGCTGTGTATCACATATTTAGTATACTTTTACACACATTTAGTATACTTTCAAAAACATTAAACAGAATTTTACCTTTGTACCTCCATCAAAATGTCCCAAATTATGATCAAAACCTCAGTTCACTTGAAAAAAAAAAACAGTGAGGTAATTTGTTTTTTTTATTAAACCCTTCTGAGGATAATATATGAGTGTCGTTTTCTGTATCAGCTGGTGGGACATAATGGTGATTCATCCCTATTTGTTTAAGCAAAGAATCTTAAATCAATGCCCCACCCCACTTGCAGAGTACATGGGCACACTAATTCTGCTCCAGTCAAAGTCTGAGCAACCCTTCTTCCTGGGGTGACAGAAATTAATAGGCAGGCCAGGGAGCCCGAATGAGGACAGGCCTTGAAGATTTCTTCTCCCTCCGGCTGCCATAATTCTAAGAGGCTCGTGGCATATTCGGGTGTTATGGTGATGAAGACATGATGGGAGGAAGCTCCGTTTTCATCTCTTTTCTATCAGCCAAAATTTGCCTATGGCTTTTTTCAGCTGTTATTGAAGCTTATTGGTTCCTCTGCTGAACTCCGATACTAATTTATAAGGAAAAACCTAACTTTTTTTCCCTAAAATTGAATTCAGTTCTAACATGATTGAAGTAAGCTTGATGACATTCACAAGGAGGGTTTAGGTTAGATCAGTTGTGATCAATGTGAGTCAGGACTCTTACATCAGACCACCTCAGTGACTTATGTAAACTGTGTCCCATTACAATCTGTGATAAATTTGAAGAAAAAACAATGAGCTGTCTGAAATTCTTGTATATGGAAGTGATATTTTCACCAAAGTGCAGACACAAGGACAAAGAATCTGAGATTTATTGTAAATTTTGCGAAATATAAATTTGATTCTGGAATTAGTCTTATACATGAATGTATAATTTACAAAAAAATTTTTTTTCATTTGTACCATAAAGTGTATTTTCTCACTCCGAAAAGTGACTATGCTTATTGATAAAATATACATCTGATTTATGTGTGAAGATTGACATTCACTCAAAGATATGATGAAAAATACATAAACAGGAGAAAAGGATCATTTCAAATTTCAGGTATGTCTGACAGCAATATGTCAGCTTCCCATAGGGAGGTTATTTGAAATGCATAGCTGCAGTTTGACAGCTGTACCTGCCACCAGCCAGTATTTTCTTTTCCCTGGTATAGCTGATGGTGCTCAGATACACAATTCATATCCATGTAGTTTTTTTCTGAAGACAAGCAAAAGAACAAACTAACATCCGAGCACATATACATATATACATATATAACTATGCCTATGTATAATTTACTGAATTTTAAAGGTGAGATCTTTCGCGCTCACAGCAACTAATCATACTGAGAAGTCCAATAATCTACATTGTTATTTTAAAGAGTATCCTTGGCACAACCCTCAACAGTGTTACAAAGTTAATGCAAAATCTGGAACAATATTCTTGAAGCTGAAATGTTCCCCAAATCATTCAATAAGCTAATAGTTGTAAGTTGGATGCATGGGCTGTTGGTTCAATAAAAGTGAGAGGTTCTTTATATTTGACTCATAGATTATTCCTCATACATGAAAATCCACTTTATTTACTCATGACTTCCCAAGACAGGAGAATCATAGTTATTAATTCAACTTAGACATTCCAAGATTTCACACTGGTTAAACATAATGAAACATGTAATACAAAACCAATAGTTGAAAGTATCATTTGATTTCATTTGAGGGTATTCCTGCATTATGTTGGAATTAATTAGACGGTAAGAGAGGTGACAGCTACACATGACCAATTTATTTGATAACACCCTCTGACTCTGATATGTTCTTTAGTTACTTTTTAAGTCAATATCTAATTGAATTAAACCAAACACTAATGTTCAAAAAGGCCTCTTGTTCCCTTTCTCTACTTGGAGATCAAAGTGAAAATTGCCCACAACTCTTCATTGCCGGTTTTATCTGGATATTTTTCGGGCTCATTTAGAGATACTCATTACGCATTACTTTTGAGTACAATCACTGCCATATTTAAAGGTTTGTCAAAGCTCTGGTGTGCTTATGGTCTGCCAAGAAAATAAGCCAAGGGACACAATGGCATTATATGTGCGAAGGTCAGCTTGTTAACCAAAGTAATTGGATTTTCCATCCCTCTGTGGGTGATGAGAGCCTTTAGCTTGTGCATGTTGCACAGTTTTCCCTTGACTGCAGTTTGGGTATTGATTTATCTGTCTGTTGGATTCAGAGTGAGGACAATGGCAAGCATCACTCACACTCCGTGCCATAAAGCACTCCAACATTTTGATTAATCACCATCTTTTACAGATTTATATGAAGGAATTGTGGATTATTTGCAGTGCCTGGAAAGAATGTCTCACTAAGATAGCAGGCTCCAATTAATAATTACTCATTTGGTTTCACAAAAACACAAAAAATGCCAAATTAATTAATCATAGTTATGGTGGTATTCACGCAGATACATCTAAACTAACTTTGGAGAGCTCGACAGTCTAAGTTTTCCTCAGTTTCAAAGTTAGCTGAAAGGTAGATTTAGTCTGTAGCGGGCACAAAGGAAACTGGTGGAATAGCTGGAAAGAAAATATCAATAATTCAGAACACTGAAATTTGAAAGCTAGAGCGATGGGCTGCAATGGTGAAAAAGAGAGAAGTAGGTGTTGCTTTGGGCTGTTTTGTTCGACTTTGAAGTGCACAATTAATTTAAAACCAAAGCGATGTACAGCTAACAAAGACTGACGGTTAACTGCAGTTTGTCCATCCATTGACCCTCAAGTTTTCCATGTCCTCTGATGTCACTTTAGGGTGACTGGAACAAATCCCAGGTGTCATCAAGTGAAAGGCTAGTCACACCCTGGAAGGGAGATCAGTGCACTGCTGAGCTGATATTCATTTAGTAGAATGAATCTGCCCTTTGAGTATTTATTCCTCAAGGTGGATTGGTTCAGACTAACATCAGACTGATGGCTTTATTGTAAGATATCTTAACTGAATGCACAAGGAGAAGTAGGACTTATTTAGAATGCATAATACCTTCAAGGCTTTGCCATCCTCTAAAGTCTAAGTTAGATACAACATTACACTCACATAGTAGACACACTGTCATTCAAGGACTCGAGAGCACAGCAACCCTACTGTCAGTCTCTAACCTTCCCCACCAACTGAAATGTATCCTCCAAGGGCTAGATTATCCTACAGTGCCCTGGGGCCAAAATTATCTTTGAGGCTCACGAGGCACATTCAAAAATCTGACTGACATTTTTCAACACTTGAATATAACTCTCCCCCATTCCTGACTTGTTTTTTAATACTTTTTCAATACTTTAATTACTTTTAAAATCTGTATTGCCACAGTTTTTCCAGCAAAATCACTCTGTTAAAATACAAATATATTTTCAATTAATTTGGTATGAGGGTCTGCCAACAATGTAATACCTTTAGTTGAGCCTTTTACTAAACCAGTTTGCAACTCATTAGATTTCCACAAATTATTTACCTCAAAATCAAACTAACGTCTTTACAGGCCCACAGAATGACTAACCCGTGGGCTAGATAGACAGTTTTCCATAAAACCACAAAAAAAAAATCAAGTGATATTTTTATGGTTTCAGGCTCCTTTTAAGCCCAGTCCTCAAACCCTCAAATTATCTTATAATTTGTTGATGGGTAATTGCATAAATATTTTATCTAACTTTGTCTATTCTGTAACATTTCAAATGTAGTCATGGCAAAAAGAAAAATGAAACATGGGTGTCATCTGTGAAACAGAATCCAGTCTAATGACATGAGATGCTTAGAACAAAATATGTTACATTTATTATTTTTTCTACTTCATGGCTGAATTCCTAAACCCATATATTCCCATTTGAAAACAATCATCGTTAGGTAAAATCACATTCTTTTTCAGCATACCCCTCATTATCCATCCATCCATCCATCCATCCATTATCAATACCGCTTATTCCCTCATGGGGTCGCGGACCCCTCATTATGTTGGATGTCAAAATTTCACATAGAAAAAGAAATACATTTCTTATAGATACAACCCATTATGAGAAAAGATGATTACTTCTAATTGAATTTAGTAATTAACAGTTAATGTTTACAGCTAATTAAAAGCTTAGTTAGAGTTGGGAATCAAAATTAATTGGGCAGAATTAGAAAAAAAAAACAGTGACAGATATAACAGATTTAGAAAGCTCAGTTTGGTAATCGTATAAAACGGATGACAGAAGAGAAGTTTTCTCTTTCCTAAGTTTTTTTGCTCATATTTCATAACAATGTAGGTCAGTGTAGACTCTGTCAATATAGACACATATATTTAACATGCTCTGCAGTGAGAGGGAAAATCATCTTGAAACATGATCTCAGAATTGCCAAACCTCCTTTCTATTTACTAAATGAGAAACATAAACAAATATTAACCTATTTACCAATCTTTATACCTCAGAAGTTTGAATGCCTCTCTTTAGCCCACTGTGTGTTAGTGGTGTCAGACAGCTGTATCTAACTCTTATAGGTTCTCCATCCGGATTGCCCACAAGGAACAGTTTTCCTTTTTACTGACATAGCATCCGGTTGTATGGTGTTGTTGTCTTTCCTTCTTTTTTTTCTTTTTCTGTCAAAAGGATCTCTCTCGTTTGCACTGCTCCTCTTTTTTCCCTGTCCCTCTGTCAGGTTCGTCATTATTGAACACATGTAAGTTTGATAACAAAATTAATAAATAAAGCAAGGGGGTCTTTCAAAGGGGGGTTCTCTTCAACAAAGCCTCCCTTGGCAAAGCAAATTTCTTCATCATAAAACGGGACTCAGATTTCAGTTCTGCTGCCACAATGCTGAACAGAAAAAAGTGCACCACTGAAACTGATACATTAAGTAGATTAAGAAATATAAAGCTACTGTACTCTACCATAAACCATTAACTCACTCTCTTGCCAATGCCTTGCCAAAACAACATGAAATCTAAATCACCTGGGCCTGACACGCATTTTCTACATTCCACAGAGATTAATTGAATGTTAACTAATTAATTAGATAGTGCAAGGCGAAACACTGGCATCTCCACTCATTTATGCGGGTTTTCCATTAGTTTTATCACCCGTTGTTGAGAACAACACGATAAGATTCACAATATGTGATATATTCATCACTTTCATTTAGACCACATTCAAAAGCAATGCCAAACAGAGAGAAACTCAAGTTTTCGATCACAAAAAGTTGTTTAAAAAAAAAAGAAGAATAGACATTTTGTTGCTATAAGCATGGGAGAGATTAGGGGAGCAATATTTGCTGTATAGGATAAAACAGCTTTGAAGCAGAAAGATCAGTCCAATCAAAGAGAATCATATATGCTGTTGTGTTGTACTGTACAACTGTATGACTAATTACGCTTTGCTTTTCACCTCATCCTGCTTCTGAAAACTGCACAATACGTTACATCACGCACTGCTTCGAATGTGTGGAAATCTTCTCAGCTGTATGACTGATCTACGGTGCTCATATGAAAAAATATGAAAAAATTAAGAAACCCAACAGAACTAGTCTTCTTAGCTGTATCTAATATTTTTTTATGCAAATCCATGAAACTCCAGGCTGTCTAAACACCCTGCACGCCATTTCTTAATTACTTCTGCACTCCTGTAGAGATCATCTGCTTTAAATGCAGAGGCACGCCGTGCATGGCACACTAATACTGGGTTTTATGAAGGATTGGAGAATAACAGTAGTCTGCGTGGCATTTCATTTGTCGCATTTTGCTTGTGTCACACTGTGCTCTTTACAAGAACCAATGTTTTAAATTAGTTAAATATTAAACAAATCTCATTTTGGTCAAACAGTTGGAGCTCATGTTATATTCAATAATCGCTGTCGCCATGTAAAAAGACACCAGATGGACCTATTTAGTTCCTTAGCAGTCACTAAAACAGATAATACATCATGTCTGATCTTAGATCATGTACAGTTTTGTGATATTTAAACATTTGTCCTTTTATCCATGTTTTCCCCCAACTGACAACGATTAGTCAAAAAATATAACTGAATTAAAAAAAAAATATTACCACTGAGGAATGGTACCATGTTCTTTAAAGAAAAACAGACTGCTGGATTGTTTTAATACAGTGTCTGTCCATGGTTTCATTTCCAAACAGCTAAAGTGTTCTTTTCCAAATGCACAACAGACTTCTGAGGGGACTACAAGGTGCTGTTAAGCTTCTGATTTGGTTTGTTCTGTCACATTTATTCTCTTGATTTTAGCTATTCTTTTTTAGTTAGATTTGTATTTTTACTCATAGTTACTCCTTGGTTGTTCTGTGTTCTTGTGAATGTTTGTTATAGAGATTTCTTCATTTAATATCGATCAAGTGTTTGGCTTGTTTATTTATAGGGTCTTGTCATCTTAAGCTTATTCACACTTTTTTTTTGGGTCACTGGGTTAGTATTTGTTCAGTTTTGTTTCTTGGTTCACTTTTCTTCCTTTAGTTTTCCTGTTGAGGTCATTTTCTCCACCCTCTCTCCTGCATTTATCACTTTTAACAAGTTTGGCAACTCACCTGTGACCAAGTGATCTCCTGGAATCTTGACTGCAGTGTGACTTTCTGTTTAAACAAAGCCTTATATATATATATATATATATATATATACAGTATATACACTCTGATGCTTCCTCAAAGATATGAAAGATTTCTCTTGGTGCTCTCAAGTCAAAGGTAAAGTAGGACAGTCATTCATGAATTATGGACTAAACAGATATGAAAGGAAGACTCCAATGTGATTTAACTGCTGCTGTGCAATCTATAGTATCTCAGTGTGCTCAAATGAGGAGACTTTATAGGTAATTTAATATTCACTTTCTCCCTTTGCACAGCCATAGTTTACTGCTGGTTTATGAACCAAAACATGGAACTAAACACATTCATCTAAAGAAGAATCCAACAAACTTTTTTTCTCAACTATACTAAGGAATAACGTGTTTGAAACCAGGCTACATGTTGAGTTGTGTGTGTATATATATATATATATGTATGTATATATATATATGTCCAGGGTTAGGATATGAACACGTGTAGGACAGGGGCTAGGGAATGAACCACCGGAACCTGATACAGTCCCTACTTTCCCATCTTGCATTGTAAAAAACCATTGCAAGAATATAGCAGTCTCTGGTCTTCAACCTCCCTAAAAGGGCACACGTTAAACCTGTATTAATCGAACTCCACTGGTTACCTGTAGCTTCACAGGTCACACATAAAACACTGATGCAAGTGCGCAGTCATCTTTCGGTCTGCTCACATCTACCTCAATAAGTTTTATATCTCTGCTCTTTTGTCCTCCAATAAATGTTCAACCCCAACCCCACACAGACAGCATTACAGACTTTTCCCATCCTTCATGCCCTGTGTGTGGAATGACCTACCAAACGCTATGTGTGCAGGGAGCCCGACTCTACTTTTAAGAAGCTCTTTCCCAAGAGAACTTCCTCAAACTAACCACTAATATTACTTATCTCTGTATTTCCCTCTCCTGTCACTGTGTCCAATGATTCTCTTGTACCCTTGTAAGGCGCTTCAGATAAAAGTGTCTGCTAAATGCATAAATGTATCCAGTGTTACGTAGTGTGGGGAGGAATTGAAGTGATGACCTGTATGAAGGGGAAAGAATGGTAACTTTAATTTCAAAGTCTGTGAGTACTTCAAGGCTTTATCTTTCTCTACTGAGTAATTAGCATTATATTGTATTCACTTTTTGGATAACTCATTATTGATTGTAATTTATCAGTCAGTAAAAGCATCAAATTCTTAACCAAACGAGGGAAACTACTTGTTAAGTCTTGAATCTCATCCAAACAAGAGGCCATTTGTGGTATGGAAATCTTTTTCCTCATCCGTCATGTTGTATCATTTCCTTCTTCTCCTCGGAGCTCCATCTGTGCCTGTGAAAAGGCCCCTATTCTGTTCAATTGGAGCCACTGTGTTCATGTTTCCTGATCACATCTGCCAAAAATCCTTGTCAGCTGCCACTCGGACCTGTCCAATTATTTTCCTTTTTTTCTATGCAGAAGGGTGGATGGAAGGAAGCACAGATGGGCTGACAGTGTGAATCGATCTAAAAATGACACACTTGATACATGATGATAGAACCAAAATGATCGGTCCTGAAACTCCCCCAATCTAAGTGAAATTATTATGTCACTGATCATCAAGTTACCCATCTGCCTATGGAGGGATATCTAAAACATCGAAGTCAAGCAATGTCAAAGCACTTTGCAAGACAATTGACAATTGGGTGAAAGATGTGTTAATGTTATTTTTCCTAACTCTTCTTTTTGGATGAAGCTTTGATACATGTACAAGGAGTAGTCCTTGAATGCATGCAAGACTTGTATTTAGATTTATGGAGGCCAAAGTATTTAATGTCCAACAGATACATTTACTTTAACAAACGCTTTGTCATCAATCACAATGCAACACCAAGGACGTCCTGTTTTCACTGACATCTGCTGTTTCAAAACCTCAAACTGACTGACACAGCGGAACGGTTTGTTATTTTCCCGTTTGTGAGTTGCATGCTGAGTACATGTTACACGGATTTGTGTGGTCTTTGGGTTTGTATTCTCAAGTTTATTCAGCCAAGATCCTTGTGTCAGGATAAATTTAATTAGTTATCCCACGTTAGGGAGAAAATCCATCCAAGCTTTGCATGTGTAATGTTGTTCTTCATTAGAGTGCCAAACAACCGTCTTCTTTTTTCATGGAAAGTATGTCACATATGCCCAAATTAAGATCCACCAAGTGAATGTGAATTTATATTGTTGTATAAAGCTATGTTCATTTGGAGGAATGCCATACTGCATCAGAGATTGCAACAATGTTTCAATAATGTTGAGGAAATACTTTGAAAATATGTGTGTCCTAGCATAGCATCGTCAATAATTTATAATATAATACTATTTTAATTATATTATATTATATTATATTATATTATATTATATTATAT
>JABUIW010000214.1:7892365-7918174 GCA_013363375.1 Menidia beryllina
ATATTATATTATATTATATTATATTATATTATATTATATTATATTTAATCTTACAGTTTGAGAAATGCTCATGTAGTTTTTCATGCTTGGGTAGTGATGGGTACGTTAAACAAGATATGATAAATTAATTGTGTGCCCACTGATGCAACTAGATGTGAGAATTTGTATCACCAAATATTATGCTAAGTCATCTATGAAAAACGTGCCATAAGAGGTAATAGTTCTTGCTGCAGTAGGATTCATTTATGAGAGAGAAAAAACTCATTCTAATTTAATCCCTGCTCCTAAATAAATGATTGAGGGCCTTGCAGAAGAGACTCATCTTTGCTAATAACTCCTTGGAGTATTTATTTATTTTTACTCTGTGTGCAGCTGCCTGTTTAGGCCTGTTTTGTCTGACTATGCAGGTAATCATTGTGTCTCAGTGCATGTTTAGGTACCCGGTTATGTGAAAACTGCTTGGCTCTATCATGGTTCCATCTGGAACTTAAAAGACTTTGGGACATGCAGCGGTTCATCTATAACCACTGGTCTCATGAAAAGTTAATTCATTCAGGGCTGAAGAACAGTCACTAGTTTCCCTGTTGAAATCATGCTGATGTAAGACATCCCTTAAAATCAGCCACTCACTCTGTCAATTATAAAATATAGAAGAGGTTTTGTAGTTTAATTTGAATGTCTATAGGGAGAGATAGCAAGAAGGAGATGCTTTATAGACATTAATATACCAACAGACTTGCTTTATGTAAATCAAAAGGTTACAAAATACACATTCAAATTTGTTTGAAATTTGAACTTATTGTGACCACACATTATATCCGTCGCTGAGATGTCCACAGCAAATACATATTGGGAATAGTTTTTTTAAGAGGGAAGCAGTTACACTTTGCAATTTTGTATTCTCCACAAATACATTTCTAGGACATTACAGCTAGTTCTAAATGAATGTTTTGCAGTCAAGTGCTCTCCTTTTACCCTGTGAAAGATTAACAGTAGCAGTTCAAATCATTTGCATATAATGCAATACAACACAAAGAGGAGAGACTGTCATAAATTTTGATCTCAACACCTACTTATCTCTGTCCTTTTGAATTCTTCTTCCTTCACTTTTGACTGTCATCTTCTGTGTCTTGCATCATCTTACTTTCTCGTATAGGTAACAACTTAACTGACATGCGCTTTGCTGCTGTTCGGTCTCTTTCATCTGTGTCACTTTCCCTCTTGTGGGCAGTTGGAGGTTTCAGGATGCTCCCCTGAGATGTGCTGTTTGCGATGCTGTCACATGTGTGGTTTTGTGGCTGTGTTACATCTACATCGTGCTGCTTCATTGTTCAATTGAATACATGATTAAGTCTTCCTTTTTTCTAATCAGAGGCGCCTTTCCCTACTGGCCCACTGGTTTGTGGTATCAAAGTGCCTACCATGAAAAACAACACATAAAATAATGTACAATCCTGTTCTATCAATAAATGAATCAATTTTTACTTGTAGTGAATAAGACCATGGTAGAAATATCAACAAATCTTTCATGATTTAATGTTTCTTTCTGTCATTCCCCTAAAGCAGTACCTCCTGCCGATATTGATATGCTTGCACACGGTGTATTTGTCTGATTGCTGCGATGAAAGCTGTGCATTCCATATTCTTTCTCATATGAGAAAGTGACATTCTCTTTCCTCTGATCTTGCCAGTTTATATTCAGACCATGATGCCTTCCCTTGGACCACAAGGGAAATTAATAAATGATTAAAGTCTAGGAGAGTCAAGGGAAAGAATGGTAAAGAGGGATAATGGTGTATTGCAGAATGATGCTATCTAGCTGCAGACACGGGTATGTCTCTATATACTAGTGTGTGCTAAGAGGAGGCCATGCCTACAGGCTGTTTTGTTGACAGGTTTCCCTTGTGACAACAGGACACAGAGGCTGATTACATAAAAAGAGCTTCCTCCGTTTGCATTTAAACCTTTTCGGTTTCAGTGTAAATGCCATCACGGTGATTACACTTTCAAAATCTTCTCTTTTTTTACGTTCATTCTCCTAAAACCGACAAACATGGCAATTAGTAAGGTTTTAAGATGGTTCATGAGCACTGTGACTTAGTGTCGAGGTGATCTTCAACAATAGTTGATTTTTCCAAGCCATATTAATCTTCTATAAGAACTGACACGTGTTGTTTGTTCTCTGTTTCTGTGTTAAAAAAAACAATGTTTGCACAATGCGTTTGAAGGCCTTTATGGTAACAGTCTTTTGGTACTTCATACACGGTTGCTCAAGTTGAAAACAGCTTCATGGAGCATCAGGACATGGTCTGAATTCTCGCAACTGAAACAAAGGGCCAGATGAATATATATTTGTAATATAAATTATGCAAAACACATTTTAAAGGACACATGTAATAGATTAAAGGTCCTTGGTCCTTGTTCGCCACTGTAGCTGCAAGAACCAAAAAGGAAAAAAGTCAGACTAGTTATTATGATGTTGCTTCTCGAAAGTTGTTTTGGAGTTACAGTTGAAGTAATGACCTGGGCTTCCTCAACTGAGGAAAAATGCAATGTGACACCACTGACAAGCTGTGGCTTGCTTCAAAACAGCACTGAGTCCTTTGGGAGGGCTCCATTTTGATGCACAGGGCAGCACACTTCACAGCTAGAAAAGCCTTTTATCAGTCACTCGAGCTGACTTTGAGAACAAGATAGGCATTTGTAGGTTCTCTGAGGCCTGAAACTGACTGGAAATGATCATGTCCTACCATGCTATGGGGATAGAAAATATTGCAAACATACTTGAAACGTAAAGCATCACTCGTGAACTTCTCAATTTGACCCACCAAGAAATACTTGCACTTTTGGGATTTAGTAGACATTGATATTTTTTTTATCAGTCTATCATTCTCTTTTTTTAAATTCACTGTAAGGAGACTTCCACACCAAGCTGACAATCAGCCATCCAGTACAGTTAGTGGGTGAATGCCTGTGTGCAGCCCCCTTCATCATTGTTGAGCTATGCTAGCATACTTCAGCAGATTAAATTTGTATCGTGTCTGTCAGTAAAAAAGTTCACTCTCATTGGCTTGTTCCAAAATAAACAACACTGTAACACTAACTCATATTCATGCTTTGAGAGCCCAGCTTTTCTTCTGCATTGCTGACAAGCACAAAGTCAACAGTGTTCTTTGTATTCTTTTATATTTCCATTTCTTTTATTTCCTGAAATTCTTTAGTGTTCACTCTGCTGTTCACTCTGGGAGCAAATTGTTTTTTCTTGTGTAGAAACATGCTGTATGTAAGCAGGAACTCACTAATCTGTTGTATTCCTGTACTCTTGCTTTTCTATTTAAAAGCTGTTTGTAGAAGAATAATTGGGAGCAGGTTAAAAAAAATCTCGGTGAAAAAAACGTGGTTGCCTCAGTCTAAATTTCCCAAAATGTGCTGTACTGCAGAGCTTAGAAAATCAGAGAAAAGATTTTCCTCCACACCGATTATTCAGAGAATGTGTGTTTTTTTTTATGGATTAGCAGACATTAAGCTTTCTCCAGTTGTTATTGAGGCTATTGACTTGTAACTCTTTATCTGTCTGCATCTTTGTCTGGGATATCAGAATTGGATTGTGCAAAAATAAAGAATTTCAGACTGAAATATGTTTACTTTCTTTATAATCATTATATATCATCACAATATGAAAATATCATTCTTGGGTTTTCGATATACATATATCCAATAATGGGAGGTAATCCTCTAAATCAGAGCAATTTCATTGATGAATCTCTGCTTGGAAAGATTTCATACAATATTCATCAGCTTTTTGACACAAATTTCACATTTCTTCATAAAGAGAAAAGCAATTCCAACAACCCATGGAGCCTATTGAAGAATAGGAATTGCTTTTGTCCCCACTGGCTCTGTAAGGACGTAGCTTTAAAAGGTGATATAATAGCACTCGAAAAATCCCCGTAAAAATAAAAAAGTGTGATAGAGTATAAAATATTCCTGGTACCATGAGAGTAAAGATAATATAATTACCCTTGAAAACTTGTGCATACTGTAGATGTACTTGCCCCTTCCCTCTCATTTTATTTCTTCCTTTCTCTTTAGTCTTTTTCTTATTTTCTTCTTTTTTTACAGTTAAATCAATCGAATACATGAAAAAGAAAGATTGACATTTCAGGATTTTTTTTAAAACTATGCCCATATTTATGGATTCAATTAATTTCAACTATTTATTTAATTATTTTTTACATATTTTACCAAGCAGACAGATAGAGAATGAAGAACAGACTGGTAGGACCTCTCCATTTGATTATTTTATTCAAAAGTGAAATTATGGGAACAATAGGCTTAATAATCTGCAACCAACAACATCAGATCCCCTTCATTATTTTGACATATGTCAAAAATATGTAATGAGATATATTTAGATGGATTCTTTGTGTTTTGATGAATGAATAAATATACTTTTAAACTTTATGTCAGAAAACGATAAAGTTGTTATATTTTGTTCCCTTTTAGATGCCCTATAGAGAAGTTACCTTTCTCCTCAAGAAATGTTTCCATCTGGATAGAGGTGTGGACAATCTGCAAAGATGCTTGTGAAGAATACCAGCAATCGAAGTGAATGTCAGAATATGTTTCTCAGCAGAACACTGCAGTGTAACAAAATGAGAGATATCTATCACTTTTCTGTTATTATTTTTACAGTTACGGTCTTCATTCTGATATCAAGCGCCTCTAAGGCATATCAGTTTTGGTGCAAAAGTACAACATGTCTTTTGCACCATCACAATTTTGGATAGGTTACTCCAAATAAAACAGTTTGATCTGAAGAAACCCAGGCAATCTCCCCTTGCATTTCTCATACCGAAAGGCTAGACACCAGGAGACCTTTTTCACATTAGATCAGATCATGACTTGTCACAGCAGGGAAGGCATAGGTGGAATCGGTGATTGTGCAGGTCCATTAAGTGTCCCAGTGAGCTATTATAATAAATGAGTCTTTCAAAGTGTATCCCTGCCAAGAAGAATGCAGCGATCTTTAATAAACATATGTTTCCCCTGCTGTGGCAAGATAAAATGTATTCTATTAAAAAGGTCAGTTGCTGTGTGCCACTCCATCTGTCATCTGGAAGGTTGCATCTCTCCCTGGAGCTGTGTAAACTAACAGCTGATCCAGAACGAAAATAAAAAGAGACTTGAGTTTGTTTCTGGTAAAACTGTTCATTTCAAGTTCCATCCAAACTTATTCTTGATGGGACCACATAAATGACTTTCCTGTTTTGTGGAAAGTCATGTAAAGTTGTGTGGGTCAAACAGCTGCTTCAAATTATTTATTGCATTTAAATCATTCAACCATCCCCTGAGTCCCTCTCCCGGAGGAAAAGAATGAGGCCAACTGGGTACATGCTGCTGGTCCTTCCCATACATTCACTTAATCACACCTGAGGGAGGAATAAAAATGCAGTCCACCTTTCCACAAAGGAAAACTTTTCTCTTCAAGTTTAGTGCTTACAGCAGCACAGTGCGTTTACTTTGAAAATTCATAAGGTATGTAAGCCATTCAGTGATTCTGAATCCATTAATTAAAGTTATCTTAATGACAGTTCCAGGAAGAAAATATATCCTTCTAAAAATGTAGAACATAGTGGAGGTGCATGGTGAGATATATAATAATGTAAATGTAAACCCACATGAACTTCTTTTTTGAATGTAGCTTTTTTTGGCAGTAGAAGTACTATGAATCATGACAAAATAACCCCTGAGAAGACTATGCAGTTCATTAAGTTTCAGTCAGAAAAAAAGAGTGGATGTACCACTAATTATCAAGCCTATTAATCAAGCCCTCATTAGGCAGATCAATTGATTCAAACCCCCATTGACAGGGAAGAAAAGTACACCAACGGCAATCCTTCTGCAAGATTTAGTCGACTTCATTTGTAAAAGCCGAATCATCTCTGGATCTGCCTGCTGTTCATCAGATGACTTCATCAGTGATCTGGATTCGTCATAAATCTGCACCACAGGTAGATAAAATGCCTCAAGGCTTCAGGAGGAGTGTTTGAATTAAATATTATGTAAACTAATAGCTAAATGTTAACTAAAGAAGCAGGCAACCTACTTTTATCATCCATAAGATGGGCAACAGTGGGGTGTATCCCGCTTTTTGCTCATTTGCAGCTGGGATAGGCTCCAGTCCCTCCTTACCGTTGGTAAAAAGTGGTATAGAAAATGGATGGATGGAAGATGGTTAACTTATATGAGCCTTAAAAGTCAATTGATCTAAAATTTCCGTCTGTAAATAAATGTATTAGATTTAAAAAGCGAAATTCGATTCTAAAGGTAGATGTATACTATTTTTAGCTCATCTCAATAATAGCAGACTCGACAGGGAAAACAAGGTGAAAATGATCGATAACTCAATAACAGCCCTTACTGAAGAGATTTAGTTGCTACACTATAAATGACATTTGTTTCTCGCATCACAATCAGAAAAATCAGTGAGCATTGAAACCATTTACTTGGGACTAAAGTACACCTTTATTTGTTATGTATATCTCCTGGCTTGAAACTACCCCAGTTGAATTAACACAGTAGGTATCACTGGTGGGTTATACTTTATAATTATAGCCCCAACAGTTTGTATGGGAAAAAAGAGGAATTGAAGAGATCGAAGACAATAGTACTACAGTAAGGTAGGATGACAATCAATTGTGCAAGCAAGGCATAGAATAGGAATAAACAGGCAGAATTAGCTGCTGAACAGAGCTAAAAAAAAGGGGAAAAAAGACAGGTACAGGATGACAGGCAGAAAATTGGGTCTGTTGTTGCAATCAGTTGTAATAACTGATTAGTTATGTTGTTCAGTCTTGTTTGTCTCTGATTTTCTATCAGTGTAGTTGTTGCTGGAAATGTACATCCTCAAAAGGGAGATGATAACGATCAAGCCTGACTTTCCCTACTCTGTAAGGCTGCAAATCCAAAGTCATTGAAACTATGGTTCTTTTTGTCAAAAAAACAGATTCAAATAATGTTTATGTACTCCAATGATAATGTTCACTTTACTCGTTACAACAACGGAAAATGATAACAAAACACAGCAAATTCTCGGTGCTGATTTGTGTTATATAATTTATCATTCATCACATGAATTTGTTTGGTCAGTTTTTGTTAATTTTTTTTCTACCTACTCCCTCTCAACTGAAAACAACTGGATCTGCTATGATTATGGCTTTCTACTTCAGTCACGAACAGTTTTCCTCTACATTTGTGAGTGGTTTGTTGGGCCACCACATCCATTTATTAGTTAAAAACTGTGGAATGGTATCAGTCTGCCACAGTACATAAAATGTAAGAATACAAGAAATGTGGCCATGAGCACAAGTCTTTTCCCAATATTGAATTGAAAATTAAACTAAAGTCTAAGCTTCTGTTTTTATCTAATATTTCCAATAAACTTAACAATAAGAATAGAGATTAAAAAAAAGGAAAACAGGTAAAGAATGTTGCATACCAAAGTGTGCTATCTCGATGAAAATATGGTGTGGGTTATTTTGCCGCCTCTGAAGTAAGTGATGAAAATATTTTGTGGAGAGGATCTTGGATTCAGGGCGGCACGGTGGTGTGGTGGTTAGCACTGTCGCCTCCCAGCAAGAGGGTTCTGGGTTCGAATCCCGGGGGAACCAGGACCCTTCTGGGTGGAGTTTGCATGTTCTCCCTGTGTCTGCGTGGGTTCTCTCCGGGTTCTCCGGCTTCCTCCCACAGTCCAAAAACCTGCATGTTAGGTTGATTGGAGATTGGGGAAATTGCCCTTAGGAGTGAATGTGAGTGTGAGTGGTTGTTTGTCCTTGTATGTCCTGTGTGTGGCCCTGCGATGGACTGGCGGACTGTCCAGGGTGTACCCTGCCTCTCGCCCGTTGACCACTGGGATGGGCTCCAGTTCCCCCCGCGACCCCAACAGGGAATAAGCGGTATTGATAATGGATGGATGGATGGATGGATCTTGGATTCATATAGGTTGACCTTTCTTTGATTTTCAGTGCCGTCAGGACGTTCAATGTCTCTGGCTCACATTTCACACTGTATTCATATCACCACACAGAGGTTTGCATGTTGTTGTCTGTCACTGTCAGTGTATGGATGCTGTGCAGAAACACAAGAAGTTTCATCTGAAAGCATCACTCTCCACAGCTTTATATTTACCATAACTTATTCATGATCTATTTCAGATTTTTCTGGTCAGTAAAATCAACATAATTAAATTTTTTAAAATCCATTTCTAGTCTGTTGTAAACAAATACTGGTAAAAGCTGGATGACAGGCAGAGTTTCAAAGCTTGATCTTAACCATGTTAATGATTCATTGACAGGATGAGAGACAAATTCAAAGGTAAGAGTGAAGAGATAATGAGTGTCTATGGATGACAGAACATCTGAAAGACTGTGGGCGAGAGAGCAAGAGTCTAAGCGAGGCATTAATTGAGTTTGCGGGTGTGTAAATAAAAGCGAATGGGAAAGAGGCTGTAAAATGCAATAAATATGTTTGACAGACAGAGGAAGATATGTTCTTCTTTTGCTGACTTCAATGAAATGCTACACCAGGCAGAGCATATGTAGATCCTAATTTTTTTGTAAAAACAACAGAATTAGGCGTTCATTTTCCTGGCTCATAACTCCACAACAGAGGACCTCTCAGCCTCATTTACAGTCTGCCATGGCGTGTGTCTAGCTTCAGGGAGTTAGACTAATTCTGTCTGAAAATTATTCAGAGGAAACTGAAGGTATTATTGCTCCTGAACAGGGTAAAGCAGAGATTTGTGGGTAATAGTAATGTCCAGCTGTCCAGGCATCCCTGCCAGTATCATTTTAATGCAAATGGTTCTATGTAAATGGCCCAGATAATAAGTGCTTATGCAGAGTAAAGGTAACAGCATTTTGAAAGATGGAAAAGCAACACCAGGAGAGATGGCACCAACCTATTCTTGGCTGAGAGGGAAATGTATCCTGTTCAGAGCCATTAAATCATGTTTTGGGGTTGGTAGGAAAAAGCAAGTTTTTTTTTTCTGCTCATTTAAAGTAAGCAAAAAGTGGAGGATTTGAAAGTAGGTTTCTTTTTTGTGATGTACTGTTGCTCTCTTCCAGCAACTTTCTTTTAATCTTTCTTTTCTCTTTGATCTGACAGTAATGTTCAAAATACTGCTATTTCCATGGATGTAAACATGAAACAATTAACTAGTGTTATTTCCAAAGAAAATGTTGTTGTTTTTTAACATAATTTCATGACATCTATGTACTGTGTAACAGTAACATGTTGTGTTCAAATTGACAGTAATAAGTAATGTAAATTATATGGATTAAACACACTTACTGTGAATGGCTCACCCCACCCAACTTTTTCTAAAATCATTTTTTCTTCAGACTTTAAATATTAACATCCAACCCGCTCCTCTCGGATCTCTCCAGAATCTGTGAGGACAATGATTCAGGAAAGATCCAAGAGGGAGCTTTGGCTACCAGCTGAACTTTCATCATGATCAAAGTGGAACCTATGTATCCTTGCAATACCCTGCCTCTGACGCACTGCTTCAACAATTCCTATATTCATCTGTGCCTGATGCCACACTTTGTCCTGTCGTATTGAACGCAACCTCGGTAGAGAACTGCACATGGCAAAGATGGTAGTCAAATGCAATTAACCTAGAGCATCTAAGACTTCCTCTCTCCTTTTATCTCTTCTTGCAGAGAAATTCTCCTCATACAAGCTGTTACATTGCTATACCCTTCTTTGTCCTCATAAGGAAAGCAGCAGGAAATAATGAATATAATTTGGCCACATCTGTTGGGATACAGATAGGGAGGTATATCTGACCAGAAAAGGTTCTGTTCAAAGTCATTGTTTGACAGTTTTCTGAGTGAAATCCTCTATACTTAACTGACAATAACTTCAATGACATAAGTAACCATCACTTCAATCCTTCATTTTTATGACACTATGCAAGTAATTACAAGTATGTTTGACAATTTCTAAGAGTTTTTTCAGAGCGCCTGATTACATTTACACCTCATGAAGAATGACAATATCTTTTTCCAATTAACTCGTGACTTGCTGATTAAAATAGGTGTTGAGTTTTACTTTCAAACCAGAATAGCTGTTAAATCATCAGTAATGAAACATATATGCGACTTCTGCGACACAGCCTTTCTCTATGTATATGTGTCAAACACAGTAAAAAAATGTCAGTCTTAGACACGTTAAGAAGGGTAAATTCCCTTTGACTGAAAATTATACAGTGATTCGGAGATAAAGTGCACGGACTACATAGATCACTCTGCTGAATCATGAAGAACTTGCTAAGAAATATGAAGGATTACACAAAAGCTAATACATCTTTAAATGCCCTATCTCTGATGGGGATTTCCTACTCTAAAGGCTCCTAAGCTGTTGACAATGGTCCGGAGTAACTGTCGATCAGTCAACCATTTGAAGAAATCTCAGCCAATTCATTTGTTGAGAGCAACTTCAACTGTGAGATAACCTTTAGAATTGTTAAGAAATTCTACGGATTGATGATCAGATCAATTCACTCCCTTCATGCATCGCAGTTATTATATAAAGCAATGTATGTCCTATGCAATCAGAGACAGACAAAAAGAAAATATCTTAGGTGAATGCAATGTTTTGTGAAACTCACAAATGGACATTTTAAAATCAGAACACAGAAAACATAGTGTGAAAGTGAAACACTGAAAATGTTCTTCAGACAGAAGTCCATGCCAGTGCTATGCATGAAACAGCTGCAACAGATATGAGACAGATAATTTGACATAATGTGTTAGTTTGTGCTTCTTACATGACTGTCATTTGAGAAACTGTATCACAAATAGTAGAGAACAGTTATTGTATTAAATGTGTTTACAGCAGGATTTTGGTTCAGAATGGTTAATAGCTTTCTGGAAAGATTCCAAAAACTGAGAGCTATGGGGCCATGGTCCATCCAGAAGAAAATAACATTGAATCTGTACCAGTCATTGATAGATATGGTGACATGTTAATCAGTCATGCATACAACACGTGATCCGTGCACTCCAGAGAAATATCCATGATTTATGTTGTAAATTGTCTGTCAGACTTTCAAAGCGACCCCTTAGAACAGGGAAGTGAGTGACTGTGCGTGCAATGCAGTTTACATACAGAGGTGATGATCCCATTTGACTAATCCACACGCTGCAGTGTGTTCTTGTCATGGTGTGGATAGTATTGGCTCGATCTCTTGAGGCCTTAGCTGAGGAATTATTACAAAAAGTGTCCAGAGTGATTGGATGTGTCCTCATTCTGTCCTGTGTGTATTCACACATTTACTTTGCCCTGTCCACTTGTGGTATGATCATCCTGTGTGCATGTTAGAACCAGGTCTAAACAGTGCAACATAACTCACTGTTGTTTCTTTTGTGACTTCAGCATGTCTTGCTCTTGTGGGGGATGGGGATTTTACAGAAGTTTCAAATATCTTGTGAAAATTTAAAATGTAGAGTCCAGACCTTTTTCTAAATTTCTAGATATTACATTTTTGTATGTGCTCTTCAGGATGGAAGATATTTCAAACAACTCCCCTTCTGTGGTCCTCAAAAATGTCCCTTGCACCAGAAATGTCATAATCATCAAACTTAACCAGGTACCTATCATTTAAATGATTTTTAAAAATGCTCCACTTTACAAACAAATCTCATTCCTCTGATTTAAAAGAAAAAAATAATTCCAAAAGATTCTCAAACCCTCTACACTCTAATATGTAATACCATATCGTTTTTGCACTTTTTGCACTCCCAGTGCAGTATTTCATTAGGGTGTCCTTGCAGACTTATGGACAGTTTTAAGTCTTATTTATCCAGACTTATAGAAGATCTAAACAAACTTACCAAAAACCACTGTGACAGTTTGACATTTTCTGCACAATATTTAGGCAAATTGTGGTAAAGGTTAATAAAATGAGTGGCGACACATGACTGATCACAGTGAAGACATGGAATTCACCACAACACCCACATGAAATCCACGTAGGGAAATGTGTGCATTGACCTTTCTCGGTTCTCCAGAGTCCCGCTCTGAACATGTCTTCTACAAGCAGAACCTTAATGAGAGTGCCCTATGCACCCATTAAATGCCATACGATGATTAACAGTATTGTGCAGTATTGTAATGATGTGACTTACATTATTTTAGGCAATATTGTATTTGCTTTAGGCATGATAACTATTTATGTATTCAGTGTGCTGTTAGGCACAATGGATTTCAATTCTGGTCTAGCCCAATGCTGCTGGCAAACATGAATGGAAACGAAAAAGAAAAGAAAATATAAGCTGCCATCAATTACCCTTCAGGCATTTCCATTGGCCATTTCTTTTATTCTTTGTTTTTAGAAAGTGTGAAACATTCATTGAAAATAATTAACGGCCATGTGTTTGAGCCGGGTAATGCTCTGATTTTGTCCATATTCCTTTATAATAGACGTGTCACCATGCTGTGACGAGCTCCAGTTTTGTGGGTCATGGGTGGTCACTTGGTCCTATTTCCATTGGTACAGTTTAAATAGGTTTTGCAACAAAGTGAGCTCCGTCATCCGTAATTTGACTTACGGAATTTATCAGTGACATATAATGAACTGTAGAAGAAGCATTTTGCATGTGAAGTTACTCACCAGTTTAAAAACCACTTTCTCTCAACATGTAGAATGGATGTATTATCATTGTGAACAAGAGTATGAAAAAGCTAGCATCTTTTTAATTGTTCGACTGAGATCAAGAGTACGACTAATTCTTCTGATAGTGTCACTAATGCTTTTAACTATTGGGAGGTCTTGATCACAGAAATAATTGCATGTTTTCAAACACCTCAACAGAGACACGTGACTCCTTAAAAATACAAATCCTGAAATCTATTTTGGATGTTGCACTAGGTGTTCTCTTTCATCAGATACAAGAACTCTGGTAAAACATCCTTCCTTTACTTGCATCATTTTCTAAAAGCTTCCGCCTTGTGATACTGTTGGCTGTGGGAGTCAAAAGTCAGATACTAGAAAACAACGGATAGAGAAGTGACAAAAAGGTGTGGTATGACTGCTACTTCACCACTTTAATGAAGGCATTGTTGGATGGTGGAAAATGTAAATTAATCTATTTCCAAAAAATTTATTTGAACAGAATAAAAAGATAAGAGAAAAAGTCTTACACCAAAAAATGTACCCAACAAAACTTTGTCACTCCTAACTGAAGGTTGAGTTAAACATGACCTTATTTTCTAACCCTTTTCCAGTTTTGGCCCGGCAGCATCCAGGCACTAAATGGATCTCCATTTAGTTTGGATACTTTTTATGTCTGAAAGAAAAGCAGTTCCAAGTGAGCCAGGTGAGAATCCAATATGGTTGTTTGGCAAATTTGCATTTCTTGTTTTCAATCAATTGTCGTCAAGAAAAAATTGTTAAGAAAATTTTGATTTGAAATGAGCAAGTCAGTAGAAATTAAAGCAAGTCATACAATTAATTTCACCTATATTTACGTCTATATTTTCCTATTGTAAGATAAAAGTCAAGGAGCAAAACTGCCAGCAGTCCAGACGACAGTGTGTTAATGTTGTGGTTTTATGCCTTCCATTGTAACAGTTGTAACTACAGTTATCAACTACAGTTTTCAACTCTCTATCTTTCAGAGGCCAATGTTTGTTCCATCAGGTCACATTCACTTTTGATTTAAAGTTTTCTGGTAAAAAAAAGAATACATTTCCCAGGACATATAATGTTGTGTTTCAGAACATAGCATGCAGCCATCTCCCCAATGGTTCTGAAATGAAAAGTGAATTCACAATGAATTATTAAAGGTATGGGACAGAGGTTAAATATGGAGTGGTTATGTGTCGTATCTTAGTCCCACTTCCATTTCCTTCCTTTAGCCATCCCCTAGCACAATGCTACCAATATAAATATAATGGCAAAATGTTTAGGTTATAATTTGTACGAGGAGAAAAATGTTTAAATCTGGGATTTTTGTATAATACCATGCACTGAAACAGATGTAAGGAAATGCGGGGATTGACAAACGTTTAACGTGTAACATTTCTTTTAGCTCTGTGAAATCACATGTTTTAAAGGATTATAAGTAGGGTCTTTCATTTATATTTCTACCTGCAAGTGAATTTTCCAATAACTGCCCTCATTATAAGACATGTGTTTAAGTGAAATTCATACATGCTGAT
Organism: Menidia beryllina; assembly: GCA_013363375.1. Classification (NCBI taxonomy): domain Eukaryota; kingdom Metazoa; phylum Chordata; class Actinopteri; order Atheriniformes; family Atherinopsidae; genus Menidia; species Menidia beryllina. Next base: position 7,906,598 of record JABUIW010000214.1, read on the forward strand.
GTGGATGTGCAGTGAATGCGAGCCAGTTAAGAAAGCAAGTACAACAGGGACAGATATCCATCTCAACGTGTTTACTTGTGTGACACTTAGCCAATACACATTGCCTGTGTATGCTGTTTTGGGCAAGATGCCAAATAGACACAAGCACTAGGGAAGACAGGGAAGCTTGAGGTTTGATCAGAATTATTTAGCAAGGAAGGCATCTTATTTGAGAAGTACAATATTCATGTAAAACCTTTAATAACTTTTGAGATATTTTTTTTTTTCTGGCATTGGATATGATCTTCATGTAAATGCATGTGATGCAACCTCAGTTAGAAGATGCCATCATAGAATATTTTTCATTGGATAGAGATCAATAAATGCTAAAAGTGACATAACTTGAAGCATCTCTAATCTGACATCTAGTATTTTAAAAATAGATTTATTGTGTCTCATATCAAAAACATGTTTGAACATGTTACAATGAAGATTACTGTTCAGCGAGCCAGAAGATTCACTGCTGAAATCTGATTACATGTCTTATATACAATTTCCTCACACATGCATCAGACATTTGTTCACATACAACAGTTGTTGTCATATAAAAATTTGAGCATCCCTCAAGAATCCTCTCAGTGTTTATTCGTTTTCTTGCCTTCGACAAACTCAGCAGCTCAGACAAAAACAGGAAAAGGGCCAGATCTCTGACATTCCTTCTTCCATTATGTTCAAAATTGCTTGATGGGGAGATCTTCTCTTGGAAACTCTGAGCAGTCTGTGTTTTGGCTGAAAAGTAAACATTTTTTTAAAAGCACTGTTCGTCTTATGACTCAGAAAAAAAATGCATGCTCAAAACACAGAAAAAAACAGGTGTTTGTGGAACTTGATTTTACATGTTATTTGTCATTCACTTGCAAGTAGAATAATTTTGTATGATACAACAATACAATATTAAAAATAAGTGATACGTGTTCCTATTTAGTAGTTACATAAGAAATTGTTAAAGACCTGAGAAACGTAGAGTTTCCTGCATTTTAACTTAGCAAAGCATGACATTTAGTTAAATTAATCTGATGAAATTAAGGGATAGGAGAGTCTGCGAGTCACTCACATCATGTTAGTCCTCTACAAAGTCTTTTAAAGGGAAATAATTGTCTGGCTTTCCTTCTCAACCTTTGACTGCATCTGGTCCTTTTTCTGCATCTGGGTGTGAAGACTGAGATGCTGGACCAAGTTTGCCCCCTACTGACACCTTTAAAGTATGCTGCTGTGGTCACACAGCATTTACTTTGGTTTCATGCACAAAATGTATGATGTACTTTTATTTCAAATAAGCCACCTGAATAGACTGTTATCTATAATCACTATAAGCTCAAGAATATATTTGTTCAAGTCATCTAAAACACTGATATTCAGGTAAAAAAGATTAGTGTAAACCTAACTACAGATGAAAATGTGTGTCTTACTGCTCAGATCGATTATATGATACATGATCTTGTACTTGTCTTCTATTACTTTAAATAAGCTTTAAATAAAAACGTTTTCCTGATAACTGTGATAAAGTAGTGACAGTATTTTGTACGGTTCCTAATCATGTATAAAAATGTGTACCTTTTGCTGTTTACAGGTCACATACAAACCACCAACGATTTACACAATGGCGTGTCTTTGGTGTGTACATTTCATAGTCTGGCAGTAGCCCAGAGCAGGTTTCAGGGGGTTCATGCCTTTGGCCATGAAGGCATATATGCAGCACAAAATCCAGGAGGGGCATGATAACAGTCATACATCATCTGCTAACAGAACAGAGATGAGTCGGCCATAAGCCAGTTGCAACAACGAACGACTGTATCTCCTCTTTTAGCCTTGACAAGACTCATGATCAATGAGTAAAGGGAAAACAGGGACAAACTCCTCTTGTGGAAACAGGAGGGCATCTGATCAAGGAGTAAAGGGAAAATAGCGACAAACTCCTCTTGTGAAAACAAGATCCATTCTTGTCATATATTCTTGTGTGGTAACACAACTCATCATATTTCGGTGAAGTTAGGCTTTGAACTTAAAGTGTTAGTTTGCTGACTGTGCCATTGTTTGTGTGTTATATGAAAATTAGAGTCTGTAGAATCACTCTAGAGTTAATTTACATTTGTATTATCAAATCAGGGAGGAATTATATCCATAAGGAATAAGATACAAAAGTTGTGTAAGACTTTAGTTTATTTTATTATTTTGTTCACTTTAATAGCTAAGTGATCTTTGAAATGAACCTGCTGACGTGACGCAAAGGCCAAAGATGAAATTGTACCTCCTTAAATCCGTCATAACTCCTGTTCACACCAGTCAGTGCAGAAATTGTAGTAGTGAGAGGATTTTTCAAGAAATTACATTCAGTGAACTATGATAGTGGTACTGTGCTACATGCTGATACAATGGCCCTTGCTGGATCTAATTGACCCTTCCACTCTGCCAGAGTCTGCCATCAATAACATCCTCCCATTGCTCTCTGCGCCACCTTCATCTGCTCATCTGCCCCCTTTAACAGTGAGGCAGAGATAAGTGTTGCCTCCTACCCTGCTTCCCTCAAGACTGACAGACTGACACACCAACTCTAAGGTCAGCCAGGCTAATTGGTTTGTGCTCGTAGTAGATGGACCATTAGGCCCCAAAACTAAACTAAAAACATTTCCCTTTTTCTCTCTCTTGGTCTTTGTGAATGGCTAATGGAGATTACTGCAATGGCCCAGCAAGAGGAAATCCCATTCGGTTGCACACATAACTGCTGGCTAAATTTTCTTTTGTTCTTGATTATTATTTCGTGGATTATTTCTTCAAGTCGTAAGACTTCTAAAGTTTTTTATGAGTTTTCTGTCAGGAAATATACAGAATATGTACCAGTTTAATTTTAATCTTATTGTATTGTAAAATTTATTGTATTATACCTCTTTATTTAGCTGACAGTGGCCGTTTTCAGTCTCTTTTCGTCTTATATTCTCTTTGAGATACAAAGTGAAAGGATCATGCACATACTTATCTGGATTCACATCCAGCTATTTCTTCAGTACTTTTCAGTACTTCACTTTATTATGTTTATTATGTTTCTTCACTTCTTGAGGTCAATTCGTGTGAGCCAGGTTATTGTCATAGGTCTGAATAACGTAATGCATATTCTGATCAGTGATCACATTATGAACACTAGAATAATGTTTTGTTCATGCTCCTATTGCTACTAACATAGCTAAATCAGCAAGGTTTTACACAACCAAAAGTTACATTTGAGCAAAGTTGGTTTTGAGATGGGTCTTTGTAAATAGAGTTTGCTTCCCACAGTCAGATGCCATCAGACTAGTTACTGTTGGGGTCTGAGACCAGGCAAATACCTCAGGCTGTTTGCTGTGACTTGAAGATTTCACTCTCTTCACAGTGTTAGAACTAGGTGTTCAGCTGTTACAGCCGACATGTCCTCAAACCAAAACTTTCACACAGGTCATTTGCTCATTTGTTCACACCTATCCACATTGCAGCATCTTCTAAAGTTCCATCTAGATAAGAGACTGAAGGGAAGTTATACTTACACGAGTGTTTTCACATTAGAGCAGATGTCATTCTAAAGCGTTTTACTGAAGAAGCGGCAAAGTCCCCATAAAGAGGAGGTGGTGCAGCGGGTAAGCTCTGTGCTTTGAACCAGTGCCTTTTGTGTGATACAAAACTGAGACCAGCATGTTCTGGAAATAACGCCAGATTGCATCAATGAAATAATGGTGCGACTGCTTACTCTGGTGTAGTCAATGTGCTTAGTTAGTTTGGACTGGAAAAAGCTCATTATTTTGGTTTACTTTCAGTTTTATAGTGGACTATAGTCCTGGTATACTGTGTGTTTGAATATGCATATTTAAAATGGCCTGTAGAATAGTCTTAAATTGAAAATTAGTCATGTTGAATCAGTTTGGAAGATAGATTGCTTTCAATAACACAGTCACAAAGATATATGTGTTCCACTAGGGTGTGTGCTTGTGCCGAACTGCGGAGGCTATGGTGTACTGTGAATCTCACCATATTTTTACAATTTACTTCTGATGGTGAATAAGAGTTGGCAATCGTGAAAACTAAAAGTTAGCAACCAAAATATTTTGATTTTCGCCATGCATCTTTGTTTCCAAATGCAATATATGGTACATTGGGAAAATACGTTCTCAAAAATACACAAAAGAAAGAAAAATTGAATGAAATGTTCTGGAGGAAAGAATGGCACAAAATGTTGCAGCTTCATGTTAAATTTAAAAATCAGTGAATCAGGTAAACTGATCAGGCAGAAAATAACTCTGCTATGGTAGTTATGCCAGTAGATGTTAGATTTGAATGCGTAATCACACAATGCCACCTGTGCCAGCTAAACATGTTAATGGTTTCTCAGGGGCATGACAGTCACATTGGGCTTTACACATGTGTATCCATCAAGCCTTCGGTTCCACATCAAAAGCTAATCTGACTTCCCGGTAGACATCCAGCGCAGCCCATAGGGGAGCTGCAGCCTGTAATTGGGTGTGGAGACTGAGAAGCCATGTAGTGGACAGCTCAGTGGAGACTGCAAGAGTCAATTACCAGAGCTGACAATGCAGGGGAGAGAAAGGTACACCAAACACTCTGTAGCAGTCTGTGTGAGCAGGATAAAGGAGAGAGAGGGAGTGCACTTATGTGAGACCAACATGCTAAATATCGCAGTGCACAGAAACAGCTGGGGTGTCTCCCTCAGTGTTAGCGGTTTCAGCGAATTCACTTTGTGGGGGGGTGGGACTCAGGGAGTAAATAACAGAAATTAAACTAATTCTGATGTATAACTGAGCTTCATTCTTTCAATAGAGATGCAGATTAGATAGGAAATAAGTTATGGAAACCTTGGGCTGATGTTAGGTAAAGATCATAAAACAATCTCATTTAATGTGCATATGTCCAAAGTAGTGTCAGCTTTTTTCAAATCATTATTTTGTCCTTTTTCTTTGCTTTTTTTCACCTTTTGCAAGGCGTGATCTTTATGTCCCTCAATATCTAAGACATTTAATACATTTTTAAAATACATTTTAGATATCTTCAAGAGCTATATCTCACTCATTTAGCAAATTCATGATAATCACAAAAGAGTCATAAAACCTAGCTTTTTCTGAAACTGCATAAAGTATTTTTTCTAGACTTGCCTGACAATCCTTGAATAGTTCTGCTGTACTATTTCATGATACATTAAAAAAAAAGATTCAATTATAAAAGATTAAATAATTGCAGCATTCCATTAGATTCCTTGGAAATATAATTGCTATTACTACAAAATACCTATAGGAACATGAACAAAGAATCATAAATACAGGACATTTGAGCCTACATGCCTTTCGAAGGACTGTTTTGTGCTCTCCTATTTCATTCTATATAATTTGTTATTCAAACACAGATATGAATTAAGGGTTTTCAACTATTGTATTAAGAACACACATTTCCCACCACAGCAGAAATGAGCACTAATGTCCTATAAAAATAAAAGTTTCCTTCACATTGATTGATTACTCTTATTAGTGAGTTTAAAAGTCTCAATCAAGCTTGTTCGAGAAGCACAAAATGGTCTCTTAGCAACTGTTCTACTCAGGTAACTCCAGCTTATTGTAAAGACAACTGTGTTAAGAGCACAGTCGTTCACAAGACTGTAGCCTGTTGGTGAATTGTTCAACATCCAATCCCAGCAATTATTAATCCCCATGGAAAAATATTTGTGTTATTGAAATTGTACGTTCATTATTTTAAATCTCTCAAAGCTATTGTATGGTTTGGAAATGGAATTTGTAAATATGCTTATCAGTCCCCAGCAGGTATCCGTGTCTGCACGGTCTCTGCTTTGCTATAGAATGGCAAACATAATACTATAGCAGTTATTCATGTGTGAGCCAGAAAGTGATTTTCTCTAAAAAGCGGGATAATTATTGTGGATCAGCCTGCGAGCATGTGGAAGTATCAAGAATGATTAAATGTATTGACAACCAAAAGTCACAGAAACATGCAGCTCTGGACTGATCACTTGATGTGGAGAGTAAGAGCAGTTAGTTGCTAATATTTTGCTCCTGTGTAGACGGAATGGGTTATATTCTGGCTTGTGGCCATTTCCTGTGTGTCTCCCCTGCTCTCTTTCTCTGCCCCCTTTCCTGTTGTGATACTTTCAAATAATAACCACGAAAGCCAACACAACCTTGAAATATAAAATAAAAGAATATTCCTGAGGCAGACAGGGATCATTGATCAAACAAAGTCCTTCAGATAGTAATTTACTTCAGCTGAGATTTGCCTTTGCCTGATGGTGCTTTAAATAGACTGACAGTCGGGTAACGAGGGGAGAGCTGAGAAGACTGATAAATCCTCATTAGAAATTTGTTTGAATGGACAATAAAATATGGAGAGTGAAATAGTCAAACGTCAGTATGAGATTAAAGCAGAAAGCAATACAAGCACAGGACACATTCAAAAAGCCTATTTGACATGTACACAAATACAAACACAAAATACTATGACCCTGGAAAGAGTCATCTTTTTTTTTTCAAAGTAGCTTTACGCACACAGCGGAAAAGTGCTTAGACCCTCATATACCAAGTTCAGTTTAGGCTCTGTAAATAAAAAATAGATGTTGATGATGATTTAGGTGTTGCGATGTTATGAACATGCTATACGAACACCTAATGTATTCATCCTTACATGCCATTAATTGTACACGGTACAAGTCATTAACCCCTTCCTAATCCATCTAAAGTGAGGAACCACAGAAACTTTTATTTTAAAGCGGTAAAATGTCCATCATAAGTCATTGTGACACGCAAAGCAGAAATGTGTGCAAAATACAGGTGTGGTATTATCAATTAAACTGTGTTGCCACACTTTTAGATTTAAATCTGTTGCCGATTACTCAAAACATGAAATCATTGAAACATGTAGATTACGATAAATATTTTTCCATTACGTACTTGCTTTATTCTTACTAAGACTCATAATGTGTACACATTTTCACACATGGTGTACTTTCCATGGCTAACAGCTACAGCTACTTTTTACAAGAAACATTGCTGATGAGATAAATAAACTTTAAAAAGGTGACACACAGTACCTAAGTAATTTCTGTTCATCTGTGTCAAGCCCTCACTCCACGCCACACATACATGCAGCTGCTCTCAGACCACAAAACCTCTTTCATGTCTGGTGCCGTTTTTTTAGCAGATTTTCAGATAAATTTTTCATGCTACAAACCTGATGTGGCTATGCAAAGGGGGCTGACGTGAGAAGGTTTCACTTGTCATCACAGCTCATCTCCCATATCTGCCATTGTGAAAGCAGTCATAGATTGTATGGGAAATCGGGGTCCTCAGATTGTAAACACCCCCACTTGGGTAAAATTTCCGGCATGGTTTCAGTGGTTATTGAATGTGTCAGTGTAAATGTGATTTATCTATATGTAGACTAAGAGAAACTTTACCACTCTTTTTTTTCTGACCCCGAGGGAAGCGCCACCGGCTTTGCAAAAGGAAAGTAGAGAGAAAAAAAACGCTAATTGTGTGGGTCTCCGGCAAACATATCTGTGTTACACCTGCAACTTCAGAGAAGAACTAAGACAGGCCAGTTTATATTTGAAGTGCAGACAAAAAAGTGCCATAAAACCCATAAAATTATTGGGTTTACTTGCCAGGAATAAAGAAAAGCATAGAGCATTTTGTTAATTTTTGGGTCTAAATGTGCCATCACATATTGCTGCTTCCATTCGTGCACCATTTTAAAAAGTTATTTAAGCTTTGAAAAGATAATAAGAAAGTATCAATCATTCAGTCATTTTTAAGCTCTATGGGCCCTAATTAGTCATTCAAGCCTAAAGAAAAGTCTGTCTTTGTCATTTCTTTTAAGACATCATGTTCCATCAAACCACATTACTTGTGTCATAAGACCCTTTTACAACATTTCTCTGAAATGCCAATGAGAAAATGTGATTGATTTTTGCCTCACTGTTTGTATTAGTAAGTGGTCCACGCATTAGTCAGTGTGCATGACAACAAGCACAACTCATCACTGGGTTTCTCATTGAAAAACTGAACTGATCTCATTTTGTGGGACTACAAACCACTGGAAGTTATTCTGACACACAAATTGCCAGCTGTCAGCCAGTCAGATTCACATTACTAAGGTGATGACATCGCTCACCACGAAACATTCAGCTATTCCAGCTAATGTGAAGCCAAACGAGGTATTTCTTAAAACATCACTGTGACACAAAACTGATGATGTTGTCACGTCTGGTGTCTCGTCATGTCATGATTACCCATTGTGTACACCTGGGGTTCCCCTCCCTCTTGTATTTAAATAGTCCTGTTTCCCCTTGTCTGGGCGAGTGTCTTTTCGTCTCATGTCCGTCCTGTCCTTCGTCACCCCCAGGTTTGTTTTCGTCATAGTTCTGCCACAGCCATAGTCACAGTTTTGTCACAGTCTTGTTAATCTTTATTTTGTTACTTTGTCATAGTTTTGCCACAGTCTTGTTTGCTTTGCTTTGATACTTTGCCCACAGTTTTCCACAGCTTTGATTTGTACTCATGTCTGGACTTCCACTGTTTTTGTACAATAAACCTTGTTTCCCTCATCTCCGCACCTGAGTCCTCCCTCCAAGAACCACCCGTATGACAGATGTAGTTTTGTTTGTTTTAAAACCTTGATGAGTAAACACACCCGTAGGAAAGTCTTATAAGCTGACATACAGGATTTAGCTTTTTTACTTGTCTGTGAACAGTAAAGTAAATGGCTGCTGGGAAATTCAAAGGCTGTAGTGGTTTTGTTGTCACGAGCCAGAGTCTTCTCTTAATTCTGTTATAGTAAGCACGGCTCCTTGGCTGTGGAACACTGGAACATAATAGTGGCGTGCTGTGCTGCTGGAGGCCTATTCACTGAAGTGTACAAGTCATGATCAACAGAAATTAAATGGCTGTACCACCAAAAGAGAGCTCAGATTTGTCCGGGACAAAGTGATGAACACTGATACAGTTAATTAACAGAAGTGTCATCTGATAGTCCTGTTTGCATGAGAAAGAGCCCTGCAGCTACGAGAAGAAGTAGGCAGATATGCATCCTAGTTGTTTCAAAATCATTGACTTTGCCAAAAAAAAAGAAACATGCTGCCAGATGATACTGCATGTTAATTCAGTTTGTCTGTTATCTTATCCTCTGGCTGGGTCTACCTACCAAATCATGACTGTAAATCCTGTGTCAACAGCAAGCATTAAAATGACCAAATATATCCATGGGTAGGACTGTGAGGATGTATGTGATCGAAATCTAATACATGAGTGTGTGATGATATGCCAATTTCCTCAAAACGCCTTTTTCTAATCTGCAAAATATTATTCACAAAGTCAAGGATGACTGCCTCATATCTGTGCGCATATGCGCGTGTGTAGAAGCAGGTGTTGCACAAAACAGAGCCTCACACACATTCAAACAAACTAACACATCTTGGTGTGAACACTCACAGCAACAAACAGCATAAGTGATTGGGGAAAGTTCTGTGTGGGTATGCTCTGCAGGTAGATGCATGCTCCTGATGTTTGTCAAGTCTCTGTATTGCCTCTGTTTATTTTCTGCAATTTGACAGCTCAGAGTCTGTAGACATGTTGAGAATAAATTAAGCAGTCAATTGACAACAATTTGTCTGCATTCAACTTTAAAATAGACAGCAATTCGGCAATAAAAATAATAATAAAAATAATCAGAGCAGAAAATAAATATCCACCCGGGACCATATTTGATCACACAAATCATTGAGATGGGCAGGTGCAAAATGAACCATTTAATAAGTTACACAACACAGTAAAGTTTAGACGGCATTGTTGCTTTTGAAAACCGCCCCTTTTTACCTGCCAAAACTTGAAATTATCTATGAACTGTTTTATGCTGTCCATAAAAGTAATATTTATTAACTGAATTGATCTGATGTTCAAGGACCAAGAACAGAGAAGAAAAGAAAGGAAACACGTAAAATTGAAAAGTTATTGTTTTTAAATGGTAAAGTCATTTTAAAGGTTGATTCTATTGGCATTGTGCATGTAGTTGAAAATGATTTTTTTTATCCCAGAGGGATCTTAGAGAAAACAATAGATAAATAAATGATTGACTGTCATTTGACTCAGATGTAACACAAACATATATAACAGTAAGTCATGCTTCTCTAAAATAATAGTCGTTATTGCACACAAGTTACACACTACTGTGCATGAACGTCTTTTTTGCAGTTCATAAATTCTGTAAGAAAAATAAAAAAAGCCTGGAGTGGGCTTGAGAGGACACATTATATCATAAGTGGCTGTATGTGATTGGGGATTTCAAATCATTCACCCTTGAAGGTGTTGCTGCTGTGACTAAGCCCTCAAGGAGGATGGAGTGATTGCTGGTGCAAGTAAAAAACATCTTTCTTAGGAGCAGATAAGAGCATGTAGCTCCATGATTCATTCATTTTACAAAATGTAGATCACAAAACAATGATATAGAAAAATTGTTTTATTTCAAAACAATTAAGATATATATAATGACAACCTCAAATAAATGTTGGCGAATGGAAAATGTTTTAATAGAACTCCAAATTTCGAACAAGGAAATAAAGGTTTTAAAGACTTGTACGGGAGATCACTGGACGAAATGCATGCTTTTGCAGATTACGACCCAGGAAATGCAAACCATCTCTAGTTTTTGCAGAATATTTTGTGAATCTGGTCTGCACTGAATAAATTACGCTTTGACTTAGTTTACTGCATAAACAATTTAGAAATGATGATCTTGGAATAATCTTAGACTTCATAATTGGCAAAACAAAGCTGAATATGGGTCAAATTTATTAACTCTAGAGTGCCCTGGTTATTTTTAAATAATCTGATACCTCTACCATCACTGATAAATATATTCCAATAAAACACTGAAGCTTGCATTTCCTGAAAAGAACCTTGCATTTCCCAATTTTTACATTTCAAGGGGAAAAAACCCTACCACCTTACTTCTCCTCAATGTGCTGCATTGTCCTTTAATACTCAAAGCCTTAAACTGCATGTTTGCAGGTCTTACAGTCCCTGGTTCTTCCAAATGGGTCAGGTTTAGAACAGGTCCAGGTTTTTCCCAAGACTTTCTGAGGCCGATGGAGAACCACAGGTTCCAAACAGAAATTCTCAGCCATTGTGTTGATTGCATTTATCAGATGAAAAAGACATTGCAAAACTGCAAATTCACCAATGATCACACCTGTGGGAAAATATTTTTTCAGATTATTATTTTTAATTCAATTATTTATTTGCCCTATTTATCATCTTTGGTGAACTGTGTGGGTCTTGCCATGCCAAGGGAAGTTTTGTGTGTTCTTTTCCTCTATTTTTCTTTGGTACCTGCTTCACATAGACCTTTGAAATGTGTTTTTCCTTCTTCTTTTGTTTGGAGCTTCTAACTTTCCTCCTTCACAATACAGCAGAAAGACTGACAGAGTTCTTATGTGCCACCCTGGAAACGTCAGTACTTTTCTATGTACAGGTATATATATATACCTGTACATAGAAAAGT
>JABUIW010000214.1:7918574-7954758 GCA_013363375.1 Menidia beryllina
ACTTTTCTATGTACAGGTATATATATATACCTGTACATAGAAAAGTATATATATATTTCTATATATATATATATATATATATAAAACTAGAGGCTAAAAAGCAGAGATAAATGTAAAGGAGACCGAAGTGATTTCACCATTTACAACAAAAACAGAACAGGACTGCATGGAAACCGTAAACAGGGGATTGGTCAGATAAGCAGCAGTGTCACTGCTTACATTTTACGCTAAAAGATTGTGTATGTACAGCTAAAGAAAAAATAATCTTCTGCCTCCTTCCATACCGAGAAAAATACTTTTTCACTCACCATGATTACCACCAGCATACACCCACGTACAAATTTCAAAAGTGTGGTTTCAAATCTTCCAAAAACATAACACTTAATTGCTCTTTGGTCTGGTACAATCTTACCATCCTTATGTAGGTTAATTTCACTGCCATATTGATAACTTTTTATTTGAACTGAAAATGTGTGTCCCCACAGCTTCAAATTTTGCAAAATGAGCATTGTAAATAAAAAAGTGTTGATAAGATCCAATATGACCAATGTGAAAGGGAACGTTCATGTACACATCACACGCCAGTCGAACTGCAGGCCGGAAAAAAATAGCTGCTCTCACCGATCCATACTCAGTTGTCAGTATAAGACACCAAATTGGCCGTCATTACAGTTTATCTTAGTTATTTATTTATTTCCAGGTGTTAGTTTTCACAGAAAAAGTAATCATATTGATCCGAAAAGTTTTATAAATGTAGTCGCTCTTTGTCTTGGTTTTGTGATAGATCACCAGTGCCATCTGTCAGCATAAATCAGGATATCACATATCTTTAACATTTTGTCAACGAGATACATTAAGAGTGTGTTCATATGTTTCTGGCAGGGGAATTTTTCAGTTGCAGTTATGAGGATGTGACAAGTTACCACAGAGTCCTGCCATAACCAACAGTGTGGGTGTTAACACAGTGGGCTCACCTTGAGGTAAAAGGGTCTTGAGGTAGATTGTAGTTTTTGTTCAGATGTGTGAAACTGAAAATTGATTGTGGAAAAAGAATGAGGCTTCTTCTTCAGATTTGATAATATCTTCATTTACTCAGCACCCCACATTTTCCAGTCTACGCTTTGCCCACTTCATACAGCCATTTGTTGCTTTTTAAACTGATACAAGATTGTATCACTGGTGAGAGCATTTGATCCGGAACTGTGAGGACATGAAGCCTTTTTGGGGGTTCAAATACAAATTGCAAACATTTAACTAAAGTTTAAAAACTGCCCCAATAACCCCATATTTGGAGAACCTTTTTCCCCAAATGAGCAAGTCTAAATAGACAGAGACTTAAGAACCTATAACAATAACAAAGCCATAAAAAAGTTTCTCCTTGTTAACTTGGACTGAAGATTTGCAATGAAACCACCAGTAAATTTTACTAATTACATCAACAGTGGCTGCTTCTCAACCTGCTACCAGCAATATGTGTATACAGTTTACTCACTGACATTAATAAGATAATAATTTGTGCAACATTTCAAGAAAATGTAAATGCCTCCTGCTATGTTACTATTCGTGGTATGGGCGGGTGGATATGAGTTATAGAGTATGATTAACTTACTTGGGAAAGTTGGAGATGCTGTTTTGATTGACAAAAATTGTCATCCAAGCAGTATGTTAAAGTTTATTCAATGTGTTTAGACCTTTCTTCATGGGCAGGGATTTCTCAGTTCTTTAGACACAAGAGGGAAGTGTTTAGCCACTTAACAGCTTTCAGTGTAACTTGATGAATGGAATTTAGACTTAGGGTCTGTTGCAGTACAGTGGCAGTAAAGCATTAAAGGATTGTGAATTAATTTGTTACAGTAATACGGATGAGATGAGACTACAAGATGTTTAAAGCAGGAACAGCAACGTTCTCTGTACTGATTTTATACTATATGGGATTTGCCACAGGGGGGAGCTGCAGTGAAAGAAAGGTGACCAGTGAACCAGCAAATTAATTTTAAAGTAATGGGGGGGGGGGGGGATTTTCAAAGTTTCAAAACAAAGAAACTCTAATTGCAATCACTAAGTATTGATAGATGAAGGTACTCTCTAAACAAAAGTAAAAGTTGAAAGTATGTTGTCTGAGTGGAAAGCAGTGAGAGTCTATGCATGCCGACAGTGTATGGGTATTAGAAAGACATTGACAATAAAAGATAAGAAAAGTTGTACACCTTTTCAACAGTACTTTTAGAAGCAGTCTCTGAAATGCATAGTTAGCAGACTGCAACAACCAATTGCCCATTGCCATCACCACTGAAAGTGCTAAGAGAGCTATTACAGTGGCAGTGTTATCAGTACTGTCGCTTCATAAGCACGCAGTGTTTTTAAGAGAAAACTACACATTTTTCAATATCAAAGTGATCCGTTAAAAATAACTGTCAGATATCACACACACACAATATTTTAATTTACAAACAGTATTTCTTTTTGCACAAGATGTTCGGTTAAAACAACTTAATCAAACAGCTTAATCCACTGCATTTAGTCACAATATTGCCCACTGTAAAATATGACAAAAAGGAAACTTTATACCAAGCTGGGAAAAACAGACAGAAAATTGATTTGTGCTTGTACACACTGCACTTGACTAAAAACTGCAGCCCCGTTAGGTTGCTGCCTTTGTTACACAAATACAAGTTTTGGTGAAAGTTTTTCACATACTTTTACATAGCCTTGAGAAAATTGTCTTTATCTTGGTTTTCAGTCGTAAATAAATGAACGAGCCACTCTAACAGGTTAAACATTAGAATAAAACACACAGCAATAAAAGTGCTGTGTGTACAAATGTAACAGTAATTTAACATTTGTATACTCTAGCTGTGGCTGGGTAAAACAACCAGGTTGAAAAAATATAGAAGTTGGGTAGAATAACAGACGTTTTAAATTTAGCAAGGTCAGTTTCTTTAATGTGGTGAAAGCTCATCATTTGGTTACCGGGACTTAGTTATGCTTATCCTGCCATACGCAGACTTCAGTAGATGTCTTGTATCAGAGAAGCTGGGGGGGGGGGAATAACCAGAGTTGGATGCTTTATTAACTTATTTAGAATAAAATGAGCCACTGATTTCCAATTAAATCAATTAAGCAATCTTTATTTAAACTAACAAGAATAATATTGTGTCACACTTTTATAAAATCAGAACGGATCTTTAGTGAAAGGTAAGGATGGAGTTTCCTCTCATTACCCATTTTACTTTACCTATGATCGTTGTCTTTATGGATGCGTTTGAAGAGACTATCTCCAATATTTTTATTGGAGATAATAGTTGTGTTTCACATAAATGGGATTTTATTTGCTTACAAAATACGTATGTATCTGATGTATCTTCTACCACAATTTCCTTGTAAGTTTAAGAGTAAACCTATCCCCACAAAACTCCAAATTCTAAAATTGGGAACACATTTGTAAAGCAGCATTTTGTTTTGTTTTTTCATTTGTTTGCTATCCCGACAACCACAAAGATGACGTTTGAGACAATGGGGATAAAGAGTGTTATCATAATACTTTGTCACTGTGTGGTTGTCATTTACTTTGGGTTGGTAATCAAAACTACAAGGTGATGATATGAGGAAGCTAAAGATAAATTTGAGTTTTTATTTGTCTTCTAGAGTAGTTTTCTTAATTTATACTGTCTTTAACTTGTATTTCTTACCTTTTGAGGCAACATGTGTTTCAATTATTTGTGGTGAGATTCCAATGCAGGAATTGGTCACACGTGTTTTTGGCCATATGTAATAAGTATTAGCTCAGATAAGATTTGGAATCAAGTTAAGTCTTTGGAAATTTAAATAAAACAGACTTCCCCCTTGTGATAATCCATTATTTGTCAAGATGTAGTGATTAGAACAATGGAGGAAGCTATCTATCTCCTGTAGGTATTAGTCACATAGATAAAGAACGCCATATTAAACCTATATGTCACGTTGTTTTCATTCTCATCCATTTATTCAGTGACTCACGTAAGCGATGGAAATTATGACTCATAACAACTAGAAGGTTTTTAAGGTTTTGCCTCAGAATAAACTAACAAACACAAATGGACCCAAAGCAAACTGATAAAAGCGTACTCACGGCCCTTTGAAAGTTACGGACAGCTTGTCCTTTGGAATAAAGGAGAGTGGAACCATCCATTTTGTTACCAGTTCTTGTTCAATAGTGAATATGGAACATGGGACTTGAATGTCTGCTGAGATACCAGAACTGCTGAAAAGTATGCATAAGGTTTTAGATCTAGACTTTCAGTCAGACAACTTTCATTTTTCAATTAAGGGCTTACAATTTCTGAAGGACAGTGCTAAACCACTTCATGAATCTACTACAACAGCATGGCTTCATAGTAGAGTCCAGGGTCTGACTGGCTGGGCACCCCAAAAATGACATCAATTACGAAATTGACAAAGGGATGTTGAGCAGGTAAAATCCTCCATCCATCATGTTTGTAGTTTTCTTTTCCCACGTGGGGTTGGGGTGGTGTGCGTGTGGATGTGTGTGTGTTTGTGTGTGTCAGAAGGGGTCTCTGTGGTCATTTATATGCTGTTTTTAAAAGAAAATGTAACAAAGTAATACATTGGGTTTTGCTTTTTGAGGTACGCTGCATAAACTTTGTGATGGAATAACACTCTTTTCTGTATTTTTACTTCCATACAAAATAATGATGAATCATTACATGCATGCAAATTCTGTGACTGTAAACAGCCACTTACAGAAATCTATGTGAGCATTTTATTTTCCTCTCGATCAGTAACTTGAGCAAACTGCTCTCCCAATTACCTCAAGAGCTTATTATTTTTATGGAGGGTCTACTTTACAGTGGGTCTGTCTCATGATTCAAAAGTTGTGCAGTTTCCATGGTTCTCGGTCAGATCCACTAATTATTTTTTGCATCATCTTGAAGAAGGGGCTAAATTTAAATATCCAAAATGCTCATTTTGAGATTTCAAGTGATGTCCAGACTGCTGGTGTTCCAATAGTGTTGTTGGCTATAATTGCATCCTATCAGTGTGGCTGTTTCTTTGCAAATCATTATGACTTTAAAATGCATGTGTTTTATATATATATGTATGTTTTTATAAAGAACACCATTGTGCGCTGAGGAAATATCTCGATTAGAGTTCACCACTTATCTATTAAAGCCCCGGGGACATAAAGTGGTACAGATAAGAGGCCCCGTGTAACCTAATCGATCGCCGAGCTGAGAGGCAAAGCTGTCCGCACTGTCTGATCCGTTTCTCTGTGTCAGACCAGTTTCCGAGAATAGCAACCCGTGCGGGTAGTCTTCCCTCTCGTCTGCCGCCACGCTTTTGAGGAGATGGAGGAGGAAGTCAGCGGTGGATTGAGAACAACTGTTGCTTTTGCTGCTTGCGGGACCAACCACCTTTCTGCCCGCGCTGCGCGCTGTACGTCGCACCGGAATGAACCCAATTCCAAGCCGAGACATGCCGTCTGGATCGATGTGCAAGTTCGTGGGATTATATAAACTCCTGCGCGTCTAAGGTAAATGAGACACCTATAACTGCGGGTGTCGGTCCCCTTTGCTTTACCTGGTCTATTGGCTTTACTGTCCATTCAGATGGTTGGTTTTTCTGCAGACGCTTCGGGGCTGCTGAGGGCGCATGTCTGCACCAAAGGCAGACAAGGTGCGTCTGTCTGATGAACGGAAAAACCAGACGGGCTCTATTGTGACACGCGGTGATCGGATAACCTGTTGAATTGCAGCTGTCAGTCAGCTCAGAGCCATGCAGGCATCACAGCCAGCTATAAGAAAAAAAAAAAAAAAAAAAAAGCATAACCCGAGGAAAACAGCGCGTCGCTAGAGAATTGGCGAGTTTGCGTTACGGTTTTTGTCTCTGGTGGATTGTTGAGAGATGCGCTTGGCCGCAGGTAAATGGACTCCGTCCTCAAGCTAAAGTCTCTCTAAAATAACCAAATTGCAATCTTATCCGCAAATTCTAATGCTGAATGAGAATCCGGCTTCCTAAAACTATCACTTTGAAGCAACTAGGAAGTAGGGTTAAAAGTGTGTAGGCCTATAGCCTACATAAAAAAATGGATATATCCTTTATTTTGCATAGCTGATTTTGGTGACGGGACGATTCATTGCGTTGGTGGTCGTGTGATCTGAACATGGGAGCTGTCATGAGTTTCCTCGGGCAGATATAATGATATAATTTGCCACCTCACAAGCATTATTGTCATTTTCTCTAGAGGCGGTAAAAGTGTGACAGAGGCTCTACCGGTTCGACCTTGAGTCACATCTCCACAGAAGCTATTCAGCACTGCCTACCGCCCGTTTTCCTGTCCCTTTAGTTGTCGAAAATAGCTTGGCTGCTCCCTGTCGCTATGGTTAATTCCTTAGGAACCGGTGGATCCAGTTTGATCCATCCCTCTCTTTCTTTCCCTCACCAACTTGTTGAGTCTTCCCTCTCTTTGTTCCTACTGTACGGACGCTCGCCGTGCCACGTTCAGTTCAGGTGCCTGACGTCTAATGAAGTGGAAGTTTAGATTCAAGTCCGGGTAGATCTCGATGGGACGGCGTCGGTGTCGCTTTTTAAGTGGAAATCTCGAAGAGGGGGGCGCGCACTAGAGGCTTTTTGGCACAGCGAGTCACCTGTAGGGCGCTGTAGATGCGCACCTCCTCAACTTTTGCCTGCCTTTTTCGAACTTACTCACGTGAAGTTTTGTCATTCTCGTTGCAGTTACGGATACCTACTGATGTAGAAAAGATTTTTTCCCCCACTGTGACATCCCGTCAGACGAAAACATTCATTTTTCTCTCTGTTTCTTAAAAGGGAGGTGGAGACAACTACCACCCCCCTCCCTCCATCCTTGACTGAAATTACCAACACACTTTGTGCAGTGGAGACTCTTAAAGGTAATTATATTAATCCTGATTGTTATTTTTCCTTTGTATTGATTAAATTATAGTTTATCCTGTTGTTTTTAACCTCAAGGGTTTTTAGTTGGAGCGGATATGATCATGCAGCAATAATCAGATTTTGAGACATATTGTTTAGCAACTTGCTGTAGAGACTCCCCCATTAGACAGCCTCTTTTAAAGGCGAGAACTATAAGGAAAACTGGAAGTTTGGCTGACAATTATCTCAACAAACTACTTTTAGAAACATATAATAAGGTGAATAAGAGAAACTGAGGATGTTGACCGTTCTGCAGTTGGCTTGAATGTTTTTTGCCTATTAATGAAACGATTTAAGTCTTACTTGTTAAAGTAGGCCTCAAACAATGGTTTGATACAGTACACATGAGCAGGCAAGTTCCGCTTTGTTACACTCTTGTCTCTTATACATGAAGTTTAAAAACAAGCTGCGTATTTAATATACTTACATTTGGTTGATTTCCATCTTTTTGTAATATTTTCTACAGGAATGATAAAAATGTTAATTTCTCTGTATACTAGCTCTGTGTAATGTAAGTCAAAATTGGTTATTTTGCTTCTTTTAAGTATCCCAAAGCAAACATTTTATTGATATATATATATATATATATTTTGGTTTTGTCAGTCTACCTTTCAATCTACAAGATTTGCTTAACCCCAACATGTCATAGATCGGTACCATGTACTGGCAGAATAAAGAGAGTGGACATCTAAACAATAATGTAATGGCTGTTTTAGAGAACCTATTTTTGGACAAAGAGAATGTGAAACTAAAACATTTCTGTTCACACATTTGAAATAGAGGGCAGCTTGCTAAATATACAGTACTGCTTCTCCAAAAAGAAGTGTGCACAGACGTGCTGCTGTTATAATTCACATATGACTCGATGCAGGTGAAAAGCTACTTACTGGCTCTCAATTTAGTTTCTATCGCCATTCTATATAGATAAAGATGTCTGTCAGTAACGATAGAAAATAAATAGAATGTAAATGGCCATTTAGTATTTAAATGATACATTTTTAAATCTTTGAAATTTTTTTTAAATATTAACTTTTGATCTTCCAGCACTCCCAAAGAGCTTAAAATGGAGGCTACCGAAGACTATTCTGCAAGTAAGTCCATAAATGGCTCACACATGGCACTTTTTATAAGCAAGTACAAAGTATACACACATATAATGGAGTGTATGTTTCCATCAATGACCAGAAAATGACAAGCAAATCTTTATGTTTCGACTTTATTCATTTCAGTACTGTTCAAAAACCAAAGAATAGATTAATGACAATAATAACAATAAATAGTAAAAAGAAAAGCAATCACATTTTGATAAACATTTTAAGGGATTTTCCCCTATGTGCAGGCTTTTTCCTGTTCACCCCTTAAAGGTAGAGAAAATGATGCATTAGCAACATCCTGTTGAATGCTGCATATACTGGATATGCACTTTGTGGTGCTCCATTGCCCTTTGCTGGTTTCCTTTGGGTAGATCTTTTGAAATTCTTCCCTGCCCCCCCACCCCACTCTTGCTCTTGCATTTGTATGTGTATTTCAAAACAGGTAGCATATTGCTGATGACATCAGTGGGGACTTTTGGGTCTCCATTGGGGGTTTGTGTTTGTAGGAACACTTGTCAGGCGGGCTCTGGGTGGAGGTGGTAGGAGCAAAGGAGCCTTTTCCTCTCTGTCCATCTATGGGCCCAATTCTGATTTGGTTTTTTAGGAACAAATACCAGTATATTTTTCAACATGACAAAGCAGAAATCTTGTGTTTTAAGGAATACGACACTATACATCCTCTCCTGCGTGTTTTGTATCCCCCGTGCTCTGGTTAGGCTTTGCTGACTCCGTATAAAAATGTAGGTCATGCATTCAACTCGTTGTAACACAAATCATCGTACACTTTTGAAGCTCTAATAGTTTCAACATATATTCTGTACAGTTCTTCATTACATTATATCTTCAAGTCACCCACTGCAAATGCACTTTTCTGCCTATCACCTTGAAACACTACTCACTGATACATTACTATGCACAAAATGCACACTCATCTATACTCGTGCTCTTCTTGTCTCTGAAACTGGTATAGGCTGCAATGTTAAATTCTATCTAAATTCTAAAAATGAGAGCGAAAATGTTTGTTGCATTTTTTAAAGTTTGCTGAAACAAAACTCATCGTTAAGGCAGCCAGAACACATTCAGATACCAAACAAGGATGTTATCAATACAAAGTCATCTTCAGATGTGCACTTTGTTTTTCTTCCATCTTGAAAGTGAGCACAGAATTTATAGTGCCATACCAAGTGTTACCAAACTAGACATTTGTATTCTCCACTGAATCGAAAGAAAAAATTAATCTCTGGCTTGAAGAGCTGGTAGGTTCTGTTTGGGTGGTTAAATATCAGTGAAATTAAGCTACGCTGTTAATTAACACAATCTGAATAAGTTATATGACAAAGATCTTAATCTGGAAGACGTCATCATAGTGAACCAAAGATTGTATAAGTCTACTGAGACTGACTTGTTAGCGATACAGACACCCTAGATTGATATATTACAGGGGCTACTCAGATTGCTAAATTAAAATAAAAATAATTCAACACATACCTACTTCCTGAGTAGATGTTGTGCAAATATGACACTAAATATAAATCATACAAATCCAAAACTTCAATAAAAAGAAGATTTGACCTATACAGAGATTTCCATTTTAACATAGAGTACCTATTGATACAGTAAAGGATCAATAAAAAGAAGCTTTGTGTTTTGGTTAAGTGAAATTGCATCTTTTAGAAATCAAATTTAATTTCCCTCCGGACTGTTCTGTAGATGTGTGGTGTTGATGTGTGTGTGTTGATGTGTGGTGAAAGAGATTTTCTCTTTCACCACACAGTAATGAAAAATGAAGTTTTGGTTAAGCACAATGTTCTGTGGGGATCCTGTTAAGTGCTTGTTTAATGAAAAAAGAGAAAGAAAAATGTAGAAAAAAGCTTGAAATGAGTCAACCTCTGTTAATCAAAAGTTTTAACTTCATGTGGATGTTTGTTCTTTGGTACCAATTTCTGTTCATTATATGATATGTGCTTAATCTTGTGCACCTGTAATCTAAATAATCAGAAAGAGAAGGGAAATATTTTTTAAGATGTAGCCAATAACAAGTAAAGAAAAAATATATGCTCAAGAATTTGGACACTATAGAAAACTGCTGCTTTTTGAGAACATGCTAAATTCTATTCTCATGTGTGACTGTTGGACAAATGTTTAGCTACCTTAAAGCCTTGTTGTGACACTTCATTTAACTGGAAAGTGAAAGGGAGACTGCAAAAATATGTATTTAATCAAAGTTACAAATGTTCAACAGAGTGTAAAGTCATACATTCATTCATTTGTAACTGACGCAATAGTATTTGTGAGTCAGAGTAGTAGTATGAGACACTCGGCCTGTCAATGTATGTATTTTTATGATACTCACCATTTTTGGTTTCAATTTCTGATCAGCTTACATGTTTGGTATGCAACTTGTACATTAAGAAGAAGTAAACGAAGAATTTGATTTGTGGAGCTTTACATTGAATTGACTGGACTTGAGCACTTTTTGCCCCCAGAAACTGTGGTTGCTGCTGGAAAAAACTTCACACTGATCAATGGTACAAAATTAAGACTACACATCTCACGCTCTGGTCATTTGTTTAGTCCTCTAAGAAAGTCATGCACAAATTGCTGTTTGAGACAAAGTAACTGTCCTTCATCCTTGAAGATA
The DNA here is from genome assembly GCA_013363375.1 of Menidia beryllina. Classification (NCBI taxonomy): domain Eukaryota; kingdom Metazoa; phylum Chordata; class Actinopteri; order Atheriniformes; family Atherinopsidae; genus Menidia; species Menidia beryllina. The sequence continues at coordinate 7,929,261 of JABUIW010000214.1, forward strand.
TAAATCCAGTCATGCTGCACTAGATGCTAAACTGTGTCACTACAACAGTTTAGGGTTATGTAAAGTCATTCCCCAGGTGCTATGTTTGGGAAAATATTCTAATTGTAATATATTACACAATTAATCTTCAGAGAATGAAAGTAGTTTCTCATAGGTTAAATCTATTCTGACTGTCAGCTGATTGGTATAAAAACGGCAGTATCTTACACATGGAGCAAGGCAGAATGGATGCCTTTGCCGAATCATCTTTTCTATGATAACAAGCAGGCAGATCAAACAAGATCATTGCTTATATTGAATACATTTTACAGTGTATTGTTCTACAACAGAGACACATCATTAATAATGGATGACATTTCTTTTAGACAAATTCTAAGACAAGACATTTTGTTCAAAATAGATTCTTAGGAGAATGCTTGGACGTAGGAAGCTATACAAGCACTCAGTGAGAGTAAAGTCATCAATAATAACACCTACTAGTTTCAAGTGTACACGTATTTTCCTTTCCACACGTCAGCACATGAAATCATTAATTTAGAGCATTACTCAAAATATCTTTTCCCCAAAAAGTCATATCTGATTGATATTTCGCTCTGACTGTTCATTTAAGTTTGACTCAGCAAATTTAGAAACCAACGCAAACCTTAGACTCAGTCTATTAAAGCATAAGCTTGAGGCTGAATGTGTTTTTAACAAATGTAAGACAAGCAGGAAAAATTCCTGTTATACTCTTCACATTAAGTCCTAATTATTTATCTTTGCAACTAAATTATTAAAATGTTAAAGAATTGAACTCTGTTTTTAATCACTGTGCTAACATCTTTGGTGTATACTAGGCACTAGATGGGATACTTGGGACACTAGACTAAGGCATCCCAAAACTATTAGGTTAAGCTTGATTATGCTAACCTATGTTGCTGCTTAGTATCTCTCAGCATGTGTTACAAAATACTAATGGAAAACCTTCATGGCAAATCTGGGCCATCCTGTCTCTAGGACAGCATTACCAAGGGATAGCCTGTGTTGGTCACCTGAGATTTCCTCCAACCCCAACAAGTGCAACCCGAACCCTGACACAGGGATTGTGTCATGGACTATGTCTCCCAGTAAGCCCCACTCGGTGAGGTTGCCACTGTATTGGAACAAAACCTCAGAAGAGGTTCTCAAAGACAGAAGACGAACCATTATCCATTGGAGATATGACTATTCCATGTATGATGGAGCATTTCAGACATGCACAGTGTGTTACAAGGCATCCCTTCACATGTACCATGTGACACCGTCCTTTGATTTTTTTCCTTTGCAGACACTTTGGCAGTCAAATCATTGAGCCAACATTTTCAACAGTTTTTCCCAGTTATTTTTAAAATTTTAGTAACCTGCTATGTACTAATAACGACTCACTGTGGCTCCTAAGGGATCTGACACCTGGGTCAGAGGGAGTGTTCACCTGTTGCCACCATATTGTTCTAGTGACCCTGATGAGGCCACAGTGTAAGGGGATAAGGGATTGGTTCGCTCTCCCTCTGAGTGGACTCTAGCTATCCGTAACCTGGGTTCAGTACAGAGTGCTGAGAGGATGCAATCTGATCCACATTTACTGGACATCAGGATACCAAAGGTTCATAAAGACAGTTAGTGACACCCTGCATGTGGACATCCTTCATACTTATTTCGTTTAAGCTTTAAAGGGAGATCTGAGAATGAATAAAGACTTTTAATGAGCAGGGAAGACATCTTGCAAGGCTCATGTTTATAATTTTTCACAAGGATCCACCACTAAAGCTCTTCCTCGATTCATTGTCCCTGTCTTTTATGCAATGTGTTATTCACATCAGCCTTGCTTTTTACATTTTACATTGACCCTTAGATTTTGGTTACTTAACACGATTAACCGCCAAACAGGATTTTTCTTTCCTCTCCACACAACAGAGGTCTTTTTCAAACAACTGCCTTATTTTACAGCACAATGAAGATGACTCTGTTTCTGTGTCTCCCAGGTAACGGGCAATGCTCTCCCGGTAAGGAGAACTCGAGAATGTTGGCGGATATGTCAGCACCTAATGGACAAACAGTTCCTCAAGGTCCTACTTCCCCCCGTGGTGAGTGCTTAGTAAATGTATACGCATCTCCACAGTCTGACATGAGCAACAACCCTATGCTCATATGCTGTTAATACTTAAATGTAATTGTATCATCCATATGAATACATCACTTAGAGAAAATATTGCACTCATTTCATTTGCAGCAGTGCAATGAGGGTGGCTGTGATATGGTTTAAAAATATATCATCTTCTGATTTGAAGAGTAGTGGTTCAGTTCCTAGACCATACACATGCCCACGTTTTCTTAGGCAGGGATGAGTAGGGAACACGTTGTAAAGCCATTTGTTTAGCCTAGACAATGTGTAATATGCTCTCAAAGTGTGGACCATAACAATTATGATAATAATATAATTATTTATTAAACAAAAATGTGGCACGCTGTGTTACAGTGACCTCAGTCTGGCAGGTTTCTTGGTTCATCCGTCTATTAACCGAATGTCTCAGATGGTTTCATGCAATGTCACAATGAAAAAAAGAAAGAAAATGACAAAAAAGAGGAAACCAAGTAAGACTGGGCAGTTGAGCAAGAAAAAGGGAACTTTTCCCCCAACAAGTTGTAAAGATATGAAGAGCTAGGTAGGGAAATGTTTTTTTTTTTGGTTTAGAGGAAGATATAGTGCTGTGCTCATTCTGAATGATGCTTCATAATTTGCTATTTAAGGTTTCACTACAAAACAACTGCTGCATTATATTGTATAGGGAGACATAGCAGAAGTACAATGTATGTTGGGCGGTTGTAAAGGTATCCAGTATTCTTTCCTGCACAGACAACATTCAAGCATATCCTCATTTGACCACTCTATGCATCCCCTTCTGCAACAATGGAGAGACAGATGTAAAGATGCACAGCGCTGAATAGCAAGGACGTTCAGGTCTGTTCTGTGTTGCCAGGTTACAGCTGGCGAAGACGAAGCTTGATTTTGACGTGTGTATTGGGATGAGTTCTTCTGTACTTCAGAAACATACAGTTGAAGCTTACAGAATACAGTTTCTATAACAAGATCTGTACCATAGGTCTATAAAAAGAACATAGCTTTATTTCTTTATTTGTTTTGCGAGGCGTTGAGATTTCAGTGGGTCGTGCTCCAAAGTCTAAGAACAGTTGATAGATGCAGTGAAGTGGAAGGATTTAGTGAAACAACGGACACGTATGCTCACACTTATTCCCCTGTAAATCCCAAAACAGGATCATCAGGATCAGTGAGTTGTGCTTGGAGAGTTTCCAGAGGTGTGTTTGCTTGTATGCCTGTTTTACTCCACATAAAGTCTCTTACTTATCCACGTGAACACATTGACTATATTTTTTCCTCGAGTTACTTAACACTGGTCAAAAGATCACAGTATGATACTCAGAAGTCCTCTGCTTTAGCTGCAGAGGAAACAATATCAAAATGGCCGCAGGGGACAGATCCAGTCAAATTTTGTTACACAACACAGAAAGGATCTTAGAAAAAGCCTAATTCAAACAGCTACAATACAACTTTCCCTAATGTACAGCACCATTCTAAGAATGAATTTATTGTAATGGGTTGCAGTCAGGTACTGGCTGAGTTTACTGGTCGGTCATTTAGTTAGATGGTTCATTTTTCATTAGTCTGTTCATCTATAGTCTATATATGTTCATCTCTTGCCATGTCATGTTGCACAGGATAGCAGAGTTCTCTATTATCAGAGGAAGTGACAATGTCAAATGGTTTTGTGTTTTTGTTATATAAATGTAAACTAAAAAAAATATAATGGTGTTTTATCACTTAAAATCAAAATGAAGATTAGAAATAAAATAGGTGAATGAGATACCAGGCTGTGTAACTTTAAGATTCAATCAGATAAACTGTTTTCTCTTGAAAGATCTTTTTTTTTTACTAGCATTACCTTACATTAGTAAGGGTGACTGATATGTAGAGACTGCTGGGGGTACTATTCCCGTCACCTGCCTCCTCCACATACATATGCTCTCTTCCTCTCTCTCTCTCACTCACACACACAAACACACACACACTATTGCACAATCTTTTTGCCCTTGTCATCCAACCAGACTCCCATTGCTAGTCAGCAGCAGTCAGCGATGGGCCTCTGGCACTCCTTTTCTCCCCAGGGACAGCCAGAAACCAGACCAGCCTGTTTATTTGTCTTCAGTGTCTTCTTGTCACATTGTCAATCCCCTTTGCTTCCTTACTTGCAAGCATACTATGGAAAATCTTTTTTTTTTCTCTCCATTTGTAAATTTGGTCCATTCGTCCACTGCTAGAAATAGCATAAACTATCTCAAGCTTTTGTGGCTTTATATGTCAGGTCCTCTGCATAAAGGATTCTCACCCTTCCTTCATTCAAATTTGGTAAACAGAGCAGTGAACTCCAATGTAATTAACATAGCCATGCATAACGTAAGCCAATCAGTGTAATCAGCTCACAATTGCTGTTATCAGTGTTGCGTGATATAAGGACATTGAAAATGTAAAGTGAGCAGGTCAGGAAAGTCACATATTCTGTTTTACAGAGCTGAAAATTAAGCAGGAAGAAGACATAGCAAAAGAAGTTGACAACAGCAACCCGGCAGCTGAAGAAATTGGCCAAACAGGGGAAGAAGGAGCAGCACAGGAAGAATGTCTAACTGGCAGCCCAAGCAATGAACAGAATGACTTATCAGGGCCAAATGAATCAGCTGATGCAGGAAATCGACAATCGAATGGTAAAGACTGTGTATTTCTATGTCATCATGAGCGTGGTGAAAACCTGCCTCTTGTTTCAGACATCTTTCATGAACATTTTCAGGCATTGATAGACTACTTGACTACCAAAACATTTTCTTATTCTATCCAAGACGAGGACGTTTTTTTTTTCCTTAACACTAGGTGGAGTTTTTATTTCAAGACAAAGAACATAGTTTAGCTTTTGAATGATTATCTAGAAAGGAATATCCTTGGAATCTTCCACAACCTGTTTCAGCTGATGACACAACTGCTTGGGTTGTCACCACATTTGGATCACATTTCTATTTTTTTTAAATGGCAGAAGATCAAAAGATTTTCCAGTAACACAGGAGACAGTACTCCTCACAACAGCACATCCAGCGTACACCCACATCATGAGACAGAAAGCCACACATACTTCCAACAACATGCAGTTATTTGTCAATGTGCTTGGTTAAATGGACAAAAGAAGGCAAAACAATCAAGTTTTTTCTTTAGAATCTCCTGGTTAATACAATAAACTTTCAAATGCTATTAATTCAATTTAAGAGTCTAATAGCATTTTTATTACCACTATGGTGATTTTTTCTTTTGTTTTGGAGTGGACATCTCAAATCAATATCCAACAAAAATACAAATGGATATGTTTGTACATCATTTTGCATATCTACAATGTTTGGATGTACGTTTACGGAGTCTGAAAATTCCCAAATTGGAAGAAGTTGGAATAAGTCCCGCTCCCCTGTGAATCAGTCTTGCAAACCTTTGACTCTGCAGAACACAAATGTACAAGAAAAATCTGTCAAGAATCATATGTGCTGTATTTGTTATCTTATTACTATAATTGCCATTGTTTCGGTTTCAACCTAAGCTATGCAGCCTAATACATTTTTGATTACTGAAATATAGAATATCCCAGAAATGAGTTGGTGATTTTTAAGTTGAATTAATCCAGTTGTAGAGGGAAAAAAAAACTCACCAGAATAATTAGTAGATTCTGAAAGCCATCATCTAAAGTGAATGAAATACTGACTTCCTGTGCTCCCCTCTCTAAGGTGAGAGGCCGTTCCAGTGCAACCAGTGTGGTGTGTCGTTCACCCAAAAGGGAAACCTGCTGCGACACATCAAGCTTCACACAGGTGAAAAACCTTTCAAATGCCCCTTCTGCAACTATGCCTGCCGGCGCCGCGATGCCCTCACTGGTCATTTGCGCACTCATGCTGGTAAGCCTCTTTTCTTTCAGTTTTACACACTCATATCTACTACCCAAAAGGAACTTTGTTGTATCACCAGAAGGTCTTAAGAGATAAGCAAAGAAGAAGCTATAGTTATATATTTAGACAAACCTATGTTTTTTTTTTTTTTTTGCGGAATAGCTTGTTTCATGGCAGTGGTCTTCTTTGCTGCTTTGTGGATGTCCACCGGTCTTCTTTTTATTATTGTTTGGCATTTTCAAACTATCTTAACATCTTGCTGAAACCTCTTCTGTGTTCTCCTGCAATATTTTGCGAGACTCAGAGACGGATGCAGAATTGAGACTCGTGTTTTTGGAAAAAAATGTTTTTTGTGGGCATGCTACAGACATCGCTGAGTGCTTTGTGGTTAGGTTCCAAGGACAAGTTGTTTCTGCGCTGCTTGACTTGAGGAAACTTTCTGTTCAGAAGCACATGGGTCGTGCAGTCTCTCTCAACTGTTAACCCACTTTCTTATCAGAGGATGGGCTCTCCCCTTTTGTTTCGCCTTTGAAATCAAGGTCAGACAACAGTGTAATTTCTGTCTGTGAAGCGCATGCACAGGCTACGCATGCACAGTTTTTTCTTTTTTTAGATGGAGGCGCTTTTTGTTTTTGGGTGCACACCCATGTTTCTGTATATGCATTGTCTACAACTGTGAGTGAGTTGTTTGATTCTCTTTTTCTGTGCTTGTAAGTCACTTTTCCATGTATATCTAATTGTCTTTCTCTCCAATTTGTCGTGCACTATCAGCCAAGTCTGCCTTTAGTTTTTATTATGTTTGTTGCTATCCAGCGTACATTTTCAGGCACTAATGTCCAGAAACTTCCTGAATCTCAAAGTGCTTAGAGGCTGCTCTGGTCTTGGGCCAAGAAGATCAGGTGTACCAAAGAAAAATAAATAAATAAATGCGTGTTTGACTGAAAGTTTACATGTGCAACCAAGATACAATTCATTAGCCAAATCTAGTCACTCAATTGAATACGAAAAAAAGAATAACAGCAGAAAGGTGGATTCTTCAGATCCCCCCAATATCTGCACAAGGTTGCGTGGGGGTGGTTATATAAATATATTTTTTGTAAAAGTTATGAACTCCAAATTGTCTTTTGTATTTGGAGAAGCATGCACATTTGAGTTACTTGAAAACAAGTAAGCGAACGCTGAATGCTCCACTGTTAGTGTCATGGCTGGAAAGCACAGAGAATAATTTCCATAATGAAAATTCATTTTCGTTACCCAGAATGAATATTGCTACTATGACCCTGCACACTCAGCTACCTACACATAGATAATATAGAAACCTTGTAGCATATCATTTCTAGTTCAGCCTACAGTGTTATTCACAGACCACAAAAGTACTGAATGACATACATCAGAGGGAAAAAAACAGGTGCCTGCTGATGTAAGATTGGTCACAACTAGTTCGTCATTTTTGCAACAAGTGGGTTTAATTTCATACTCATAAAATCTTAATCAAATTGATTGTTCAGGAAATATGACGAAACATTTATAGTTTGCGGAATATTCTGATCTTACTCACCTCTGTTTGATAAGTTCAAATGTCTTTTTAGTACAAGCCCTCCTACAGTTTGTGAACTGCCGACTTCCATTTGTGACAGTGTCTGGTTCTCAGTAGTATGCTTATGTGGCCGTCGGTTTACTCACTCACTCTCTTAATGAGTCATAACATTAGTTTTGAGAGTACCCTAATACAGGACACAGATCTATTACCTCAGCAGTGTTGGTATGAGTTTTGCTTTGTTTTTTAATTCTTAATTAGTTATTGTTCAGGGCATGATGCTTAGCGATCAACCATTTTTCTTAATTAATCCTTTAGCCAAATTATTTATTCAGTTTACATTGGAACACAGTGGACTGGTGGAAGGATAGATGTTCAAATTACTTTATTGGGATAAATAAAAAGATATATCTTTACTTTTCTGTTTGTCTAGGTAGAAAGGATCGGAATAAAAAAGAAATGGCACAATGAATCACACTCCACCTCCATAAAAGTGTAACTTGGAGTTGGTTTCCAATCACCATTATGGGATGCTTTATCATCTCTGTTATTTACTCATGCTGTGCTGCAGCAGTGGGAGTTTGCTTTGTGTTTGACAGACCAAAGCATTTTGAAATGTAGACTTCATGGCACCACTATCTATGTAACCCACAACCTTTGTTTCAGTCTCGCAACAGTTGTGTGAATCCTTAGACTAGTAGTGAAACCTTCGCAATGTGGAAAAGTTACCTTTTTTTAGTTGTGCTTTTCACAGATGCGCTACCCGAATTCTACCACACTGAACGCTACTTACTGTGCATCATGCACTGAAATTCAAAGTTTTTCTTTTGTGTGCCTTTACTTTTAGTAGGCAAACCCCACAAGTGCAACTACTGTGGACGGAGTTACAAGCAACGTACTTCCTTGGAGGAGCACAAAGAGCGCTGCCACAGTTACCTCCAGGGTATCGGCTTGGATCACACTGTCACCCCTGGCCCATACACAGGTAAGATTGAAACTATGCAGCGTCATGAATCAAATCTATCATGTCGAATTAAATCAGTATAGGTGAAAATAATGTTACATTTATAAAGAAAGCATGTGTACGGGTCACCAAGTTCGGACAGAGGGCTAAAAGAGGAAGCAGAGAAGATGTGAGAAGTGAGGGTAACCACGTTATCTGTAGCAATCGGCGCACTATGGGCCGTGACACAAAAACCAACAGAATGCTTCCCACAGATCTCCACGACAACATCAGAGATCGTTGTTCTTAGCACAGCCTAATGAACAGCTTAGATGGTGAGATACTGCATTGGACCCTAAAGCTCCCAGGCCCCCACAGATGACCAAGTTCGAAATGATGACTGCCCACAAAGGGGCCAGACCCATTCTCTCTTGTTTCTAATTGTCTTTGTCTTTGTTAAAGGGGATTTTTCAAAAGAGGACAGACCCATGGCAGAGGCCAACAGCATCACTACCTTTGATCGGCCTCCCGTAATTGAAAGGTTGCAAAATGTAGGCAAGAGGAAGAGCACCACCCCTCAGAAATTTGTGGGTGAGTGTACAGCACACTGTATTTAGTGTAGAAGAAGAGACCGTCAGGAATAGTTTCAAGTTGTTTTATTTTATCTTTTCTTTTTGAAAGGTTTGCAGTTTCTTTATGTGTCATGAATACTATTACCTTTTAATATATGAGATGTCTCAACTGATTTCACTTTTTAAACAAAAATGTAAACAACACAATTTTCGTTTTGTGATTATTCTCTTTGATGCCGATTGCTCTCTCTTTAACATACATAATACATTACAGATAATGATTAGCTCTGCCTCTCTAGCGAGGACTATTTTTTTCTTTTCTTTTTCTTTCTTTATTTGCCCCACTATTAGAGCAAGAGACTAAGCAAGCTAGAGCAAACATAGGACTGAAAGGCAAGGAAATGTTTTTCACTCTGTGGTTAAGTACACCTGTAACTTTGCCATTGCTCTTATCGAAAGAAACAGCTTACCGCATCCCTGTTCAAGAGGGGTTAAACAGTGCTGTAGTAGATGGATGGGGCTTTCCACCCCATTAGATTAGAACACAAAGTGCAAAATAAAAAGAGAAAAAAACAAGATCTGAATTAACAGTAAGATTTAAAGGAAAGCCCTATTTACACTATAGGGGTGTATATTTGTTGTCCTTAATTTTTCTAAATAAAAGAAAGAATACATTTACCATTTTTTATTCAGGATTTATTATTCATATTTATATGTATCCTGCATTCTAGCATATGTTACAGTTTTGATCGCCTATTCTCTGTACTTTATCATTTCTAGGTGAAAAGATGGTTCGATATAGCTATCCTGAGATAGGCTATGACATGGGTGTTAAGTATGAAAAACAGGCTGAGCTGCTGCCTGCTCATATGATGGACCAGACTATCAACAACACCATGACATACCTGGGATCGGACATTCTACGTCCCATGCTCCATCACCCAGGTCCTCCTCTGTCAATGGCTGAAGTAGTGCCGATTGTTAACCCCCCCTACCACCACGTCCTGCCACTTGGTCAGCGAACAGAACGTGCCGGGAATTGTGAGACGCTTCGGCTGCAGCCACCTCAACCCCATGAGTACCCTAGTCACCCCACTTCAAATGGCCCCACTCCCATAAACAGACAAAACAAGCCACCTCAATCAGGACGAGAGGGATCCCCCAACAACAGTGGCGCTGACTCTGCTGACTCAGCTCGCAGCAGCCCTCAGGACAGGCAAAGCTACCACAACAGCAATGCCCCTCCTGGCCTTAGGTCTCGAGCCAGCCCCGCTGTGGTCTATTCAGGTGAGCGGATTAGGGATGCGACACCCAGAAATGGGGCAGGAGTCATAACGGGGATAATGCGGATGGCCGCGGAGAGGCCCGTGAACCAGGAAGGGGTGCGTGTGTTTGGACGAGAAGGCCACGAGTTGCGAGCCTTCCAGTGCGAGCACTGTCAAGTGCTCTTCCTGGACCACGTCATGTACACAATCCACATGGGTTGCCACGGATACAGGGATCCACTGGAATGTAACATCTGCGGCCATCGGAGCAAAGACCGTTATGAGTTCTCTTCTCACATAGTCCGTGGGGAGCATACCTTCCAGTAACAAGATGTTTCATGGAGGAGAAGAATCTGAATCATAGAGAAAGAGAAAGAAATGAACAGAGGAATGGCCTGCAATCCATCATTATTCCCTTTGAAACTGTATTGATGAATGACACTGCTGACAAGTGTAGCACAATCAAAGACTTCATTTTAAGCTACTTATTATGAATTCACAATTTGCAAAATCATATGAAGGTATGGGCCAAAGAAACATTTTCTGCTTATTTAATCAATGTAGAACAAAGAAGGTAAGATTTTTTTTCTGTCTCTTCTCACTATGTCAAAAAAATGTTCAATAGTTTTTACTTGTTTATTCATCTAAGCTTATTTGGAAATGTCTTCTGTTTGTTGCTTCTGCATTCCTCATGCTTTAAATATGACAAATGTCACTTTTGACACTTTGTGAGTACACACACATATAACAGGATACCTTACGTTAGGGCTAACTGGAAATGAGCTCCAGTCGATCCAGAAACAATGTCAGGGTTTCAGATAACCCTAAAACATAAAAAAATGCATTAGCAGGGAAGAAAAGTATTGGAACTTTTTTTACCTTTGGAATTTTACATATATGGCTCCACAGAATGAAGAAATTAAAGATAAAGTACTACATAACAGCAATTACTTTTGTATCAAAACTTAAAACAAGATATAATTCTTTGAGATAAGGTTGTAATGTAATCATCTGGAGCTGCATTATGTACAGAAAATGGAGGCATTAAATATATGCTGAGAAGAAGTATCAATACTAGTGGCAAACTGATGTGTCATTAAACAAACAAAGAATAGATTTATAAATGTATATTGGAATTTGTGAATTTACAATTTACAGTCACAATTTGTTGGTTGATCAAGAGCTTTTTGTCATCTTAAATAGGTCTTTCAGAGTACACTCAAACACATCTTTATAACTGGATATATCACATCTGATACATGCATTAGATTTTTTATATATTGGCCGAAATTGCACTAAAAACAGTCTACCTGATGCTACCTCTCACAATTTGTTTTGTTTAATGAAATAGTCACCATGATTAATTTCCATAATTAATTAGTCATTATTTTAGGTAATTTCATCACATTGTAAACAGCAGTCCAGTATTTTATACTTGTTCCAGTTTTTTATATAAAACAATGTTAGACCATTTGGAGTTGTTTCAGTATATAGTCAGAAAATCTTTCTTCAATAATCATACATTTGTAAATTTTGTCTTATTTGATAATCAATTTGTGCTTTGTATTGACACTTGCTTGTCTCCATCATAATCAGCCACATGTCATTTGAGGCTTGGCAGGTAAAACCGTGACAGATTAAGTAAAAGCACGCTGAAAGTTACAGTAATTAAGGAAGTAGAATGTTGCCTAATCGTCTTCGTTCCAACTGTGACCTTAAAAAGGTTCATTGGGACATGTTTTCTCTGCTTTTAGCCTTCTGGGTATTTCACACAGGTGACTGACTATGTTTTTTTCCACTGTGGTTTTATAGAACAGAATTACGTCCTGGTGACTGATGAGTGACTTTAAATTCTTGCACAGCATTAGATTCTCACACTTTGAGCATCACTGTTTCTTTGAAAGTGGAAGACAGCATTGATGGCCTGTTGATGATTGCCTGGCAGCAGTAACAAGCCTTATGACACTGAAAAACACAGGAAGCTCTCTAATATAACTCCCTTCAAGCTTTACACCTTTATGTTTTTTTAATCTGCTCCACCATGTGATCTTGGCTGTGCAAATTTATGTTTTTTGTAAAATAGCAAATTCATTCTCTGTGTTGAGGTTAACACATTCATCCTTTTCGAAGATCATGATCAGAGAAATATTTTACTGAAATTGAAGCTCACCTCCCAGGAATTATTAATCACATTATGCTTTAATAGACCCCGATGATTCGGCTTCTCTCTAAAAACCATGTCACCAACAAGCTCGTAGACACTAATGTCTGTTACTTTTCCTCGTTCTCTGAGTCTTGCTCGTTGCGTTGCCATAGTGTCACCACACTCATGTATGACCTTTTACAGCGAGGATCAAGAAAGGGAAAGCATGAGCAGGAGGCTAACTTAAGGGAATGTGGTTGCCACACCATGTGCAGTAGTAATAGTCAGAAGGCACTTCTGAAAACTGTAGCAAATGTTCCAAATCACCTCCATAAACCTTTAACATCTAAGGCTTGTGTAAAGGGCGATAAGAACATTACCACTGTAGTACATTGAAGGAGATCGTATTCTGATCCATAAGGCCAGGTCTTGCTGTGAACGGAATCAGATAAGACTGTGCCTGGTACAGTTGGTCATGCACTTTATGTCTACAGGCAGCATTCTTTTTTTTTTTTTTTAGATAGTTTAGATAAAATGGGGAAAAAAAGGAGAACAAGTAATTTGTTTAAAAAGTGAAGCAGTGATGATGTACAGACTCACTTCTGTATCGGATCTCAAAAGTAATCATTTTTAGTTTAACATGTCTTGTTTTCTAAAATTATTTACAGATGTTTGTTCTTTTTGTTAAAACTTAATGATGTTTGCTTTCATGTTCAGTATCTTTTTGACTCAAAAGGCAGCTTCTCTGTTGACAGATTGCCTTTTAGCATACAAGGCCACTGTTTGAATAGTTTTGGCATTGGAAATTGTTTACACCTTACAGCTGTTTACTGACTATACATTCCTCTATGATATTACTACTGTACATATTTGTTATATGAAAAGCCTTATCTGTGTAAAAACTATGTCCTTACAAAACAACCTACCTTTTTATTTATCCTTAAAAATGTAAGATAATGAGACTCTGATTTTTTGAAAAATCAACATCTATCGATCTATCTGTCATTTAACTGAAGCAGCCATATGAACAAAAAACAAACAAAAAAAAGCCTTCTATTGGCCTCATAAGAGTGAGGATCTTACTTGAACATTTAAATCGCTGATGTTGCTACAGATTGTGGGGATGTATTTTGTAAATTTGAAAGGTGAGTGTGCTAAATGTCTATTTTTCTGCTGAAATGTTCTAGTGTGTCTATGAAGTTTAAACATGTTTACAGAATTATAAAAGACAGGGGTAATGGGTGCGTTGAATTTTTTTAGAATTAATATCTGCACTGAATATTAAGAATATCAACAAATGCGTGCTGATTGATCAGTTCTGAAATTGACTTTCTTATGTGAGGGCTCTCAGGTATTTGCATAGGTTGTGTATTTTTGTTAAAAACAATTTATATATGAGGAAAGAGGCACATGAGTGAAATTCCTTTCTTTTTTTTATAAAAATGAATGTGGTTATAAAATTTGGACAACTGCTCAGCCCATATTTTTCTGTTTTTTACTTCTATGACCTTACATGAAGACACACCGCTGTGAAAAAAAAATGTATATTTTAAAGCATGAGTGTCTGTCAATTAAAAATCTGGTGTTTGGCTTTGCTTGTGTTGTAAATTCTAAAAATGTAAGTCAGACTTTTGTTTTTGTTTTTTCAATCATTCAAACTTGTAATTGAAATACTTTGTTCTAAGAAATAAAGTTCTGAGAGATGTTTTGGTATACGGAATATTAATCCCTTAAAATGAAAAAAGAAGACCTGAATACGAGTAAATTTTTGTCTTATTTTTTTTCTTATATTTGTCACTCTGTGAATAAGTATTATGATTAAGGTTATCTAATCTTGTTTACGTTTCCGTCCACCAGACAATAATTGTCTTGTGTTGTTAAACTGCGATTTCTTTTTTTCTTCTAATCTTTGGGAAATTCAGCAGCATATTTCTGTTGAACCCAAACATGTTTTTTAAAGAAAGGGGGAATTAAGATAAATCGTACGATTTAGCACGCAAGTTACAGTATAAGAATGGTGAAATATTATGGTAAGCAAATGTTTGCTGCACCACACAATCCCAGTAAGGGGTGAACCAGGTTCTCGTTTTTGACCCTTCAGGGTCAGTTCAAACTAGTTCAAAATCCCCACCACGAAAGTGTGTTTTTGATGGGGTTTGTTTTTTTTTAAATCGTTTTACGTAGAAAATACAGGCAGTTTCACCACGCCTCTCTGAGACTGAAACATATAATAGAAACCCAAATTATTTTGGACATGTTAGTAATGCTAAAGACTTAATTGTATTCATTCTTGCTTTTTTTGTTCTTTTAACCAAGAAAAGCTTTACATTTTTAATTGCTCAGTAAAAAAACATTTAAGACTGTGAAACACTTTAAAATGTGGCTTCTGCACATTCGCTCAACCATCTAAGCTTGACAATCACATTGCCCTTTATATTTTGCATGGCCATCTGAAAATGTGCTAATCAAGAAAGTTGATGGTGTTTAGTGAAGTTTAGTCAGCAATGTGTACTGCAGGCAGGAATTAATTTCTTATATAACTAAATCTTAGTTGTTAAGATTAGTGTATTGCCTGTGGACATTGTTTTGAAAAAAACATTAAAACCATAAAATAGATTGGAAACATAAATTGAGTTTAACATAATTTAATATTTTTCGTGCAAAATAAAAACGAAATCAACAAATATTGACTGAATAATTTCTCAAAATAATACAATTCCAACATTTCGCAGCTACTTTACCAATTTTCAGTCAAATATAGTTTGGTTTCTAATTAAATCTTTTACAGAGTTACACTTCAGCCTCGCAGGTTTGTCTTTGTATTGAATGTAATGACGGGTGTTTGTTGCTCTTTAAGCGATGCCTATGAACAGGTGGATGCCAGAGTCTGTTGAGGGTTCTAAATGTCAGAGCAGTCTCCTTCACCCCCTTACTTCTTTAATCTATGGCGTGCGCACACACTCACTCGCACACTTTCACTCAGCAAACACACAGAAAATCAAAGCTACCTTAAGGCGGTAGCAAAACTGAGAGGTGTAAAAGCCTGAGCAGAGCCCAAACGGTATCTTTTTATCTTCAGATTCCACTATTTACCTGCGTGTCAGTTGATTGTTTTGCTCCCATCTCGATCTTATCTCCTTTTGAGTCATACTTTCAGCACAGGACTGATACACCTGCCCTTGCTTCGTGGTGCTTTTATAGTAAAATGCTTCTCATCGATTCTTACAAAAAAAGAAAACCTTCAATTAAATATGTACCCAAAATCATTTAGAGCCGTCATCAACCTTTGACTTTTCGATTTTGAAAACAAAAAAAAACGTCAAAAATTGAATGAAACAAACGGCATTGCATGTTGTAGTAAGCTGCATTGTTTGCATTGATTGTGGCTGTGATGAAACACATTTTTCCTTGACAGAATGGGAAAATAACCACCCAAATTATTATGAGTAATTAGTTTCTTTTATGAGGGATGAGTCCGAAGGCCCACTCCTGTGTTGTTGTGATGGTGTTTTAGAACCTATAAAACTACTATCATGCACATCTGGACAGGCCACTTCAATGCTGAAAGGTATATAAAGATTTAGGAGCAACATATGCTTTGATAAGAGAAGACACTCTTTTGGAGACATCTTTGCATATTGCACTGGTACAATGATGAACCAGTGATGGCATTAATGGCAAAAGAATGTCACCTTAGTACAGTAGTCCTCATGCTGGTTTGGCCTCGCGCAGCCCAAAATTTTCCCTAATGACTGACTATATTTGGCCATTAAATGTGAAACACAACAAAGACCACCCAGGACTGCAGGTAAACTCCCTTATCACGCAAACATAGGACAGGCTTTCTATTCTGGAAGACAAGTAACTGATCCCTTCTGTTTCTGCATATTTTGAGCTGTTGCAACATGAAAGTGGTGTGGGAAATATTTAGGAATATATATGTAGAATACAAACTTTTCTGAGATCATTTTAAAAATGAGTTAACATCTTTTTTTTTAATGGCCAAATCTAGTGCTTTCAACATCTAATATATATATGTTGTACATTCTACTTTAAATAGATTTATACTGAAAATGACCCATTTAAAATATATTTCTGTGGAAAAAATAAGTTGTCATTGAATAAGGTTGTGATCTGTTCTACACTATTCACAATTGTTTTGTGAAAACTTTTACATTTGCCTGTGTGCTGTCTGAGATGCTGTAACAGATTTGTGATTAAGCTGTAAGACTTTCTCTCATGAGTTATTACCCTCATATTGCTTAATGACACTGGACCAACATACAAAAAGTAAGAAATTTTCAAATCTGCTTCAAAAAGAAGGTGTAGTTTCAGCTATCAAGCAGCGTAGCATGTCCACTGATATTTCAGTCACTGAACAAGGAGCAGCTTCAGATCTTTTTCAAAGCTTTGTGAATCCTCAAAACTGTTGTGCAATCACTTGGTGACATGTCTTATTCCTGTTTTTCCAGCCAGGTGGATGTTTGGACAGGCCCTTAAAACCTCACACACACTGGCAAAGATATGACTGCACGCACACACATACAGAGACTATGACTGCTGCCCACACGCCTGCTTGGTTTCTATTACACACCCATATTTTTGCACTTACTAAAACTAGTTGGAGCACTGTGGAAATATGGTATCAAATGCAGTACCTTTTTCAAAGTACCAGCGGTGCTTGCATTTGTTGTAATATGAGATGTTGGGAAAAGATGTATGCAATGAACTGGCTTCTAAACATGAGAAACTCTGTGCCTTTTGAGCCCTGTCTATGTGGAACATTCCACAATGCCACCTCACTTGCTCAAGGGTCATAATCTTTATTTTCAAATTATGCAAAAAAAAGATGAATGATGGCCAAGCTTCTATGCATTATATGCTTACTTAAAGTAAAACAAAGTCGTTCATTTGGATTTCTGAAACCAACTTTTAACCCTCTTATATAGACACACTTTGAGTGAGGAAGACTTGGTTTCTTTGTGCACAAGCTTCCGGGTGACATGCTGGGCTGGTTTGTGGTCAGACTATTATGTGGGGAGGAAGGGAACTTCCACTTTCCTTCCTGCAGTCAGGAACTGTGGGGTGCAACAACATGCACAAACAGATTGACAAGTGAAGAAATACAGTTCAGATGCAAAACAATATTGTGTCAGTACACCTTAATCTCTAAAAGTAGAAAGAAAAAGCAAAATTGAAAAACCTAGAAAAGGGCACAAAAAGGATAGGAAGTATGCACACAATTAAGTACATTCATGAGTTGCATCTTAGGAAATAAAAATAATTCTACTGGAAAAACAGGAAGAAGAATAAAACTGAGAAAAAGACAAAGTGAGAATAGGGGATGATGCATCTACAACAGGAAAAACCAGGGAACATGACAGAAAGAAAGAGTAGGGGGTATGGCTTTGTACACACCTGCGGATCAGAATGAGAATGATGTGACACTGCAGTGGGAAATGACACACTGTACAGTTTGAGGTCTGCCATGCAGCAGACAGCCACAGGTGGACTATAGGAAATTGGGATGTGGGGATACAGACACTGGTGGTTTGATATAAATGGATACACAGCTGCAATGAGCTGAATTGAAACCAGAAATACATTAAAACACAAAGCCTTTATAATCCTCTTTCTTTTATTTTATATTTTTGCAGAATTAAGATAAAGAGAAGTGAGTTTCAGGACAAAATTCAGTCTAATTTGAATGTATCTGAATGTTGGCCACTGGCTGACAATCACACGGAACATCTGAAACATCCAAAAGTAGATTCATATCAGGTTCACAGGTCAGTGTGGGCTAGGGAGGACACACGGCACGTAAACTGCTCCTGTCTTTCTTCACTCTTTATCATCAACCAAATCTTGAACTTATAACTCATGAGTTGTCCTTATATTCATTTCCCATGAGAAAAAATGTAAGCAGGGCATTAACACTCAAAATGAAAAAAAGAGGTTAAATCATAGCTCTTTTGTTTTTTACCCTGAAGACAGCATGTGGATGAAATGCAGCTGTTTCTGTGTGATGACTGATAAGTTGTCAGAAAATCTGAGGGGTTGGCCTTTACTGTACTTCTCAGAAGACGACAGGGACAAAGCAAATTACTCAAACTGAAATGCTGTCATGATGTACATGGTCTCCACGATAAAGAACAAGAGGATTAAAAAAACATATCCTGACAGAGAAATGAGAACAATGCTTTGCTATTTATCACAGGGTGTAGTTTTTGATTCCTCAAAGTATAAGTTTGTCCTTAAAGAACTGGCTAAAGAAGAACCACAACTTCTCAAATGAACAGTAATCACATAAGTAGATTGGCTATTGATCAATTGTTATCATTTAAGCTTATAACTGACAGTCAGTTTCTTATCCTATTTTGCAACTCAAGGAAACAAGAGTCAAGATTGAGACTGTTGCTGCAGGTTTCTCTGGAACGCTTCACACCTTGAATGTCAGCACTTTTTTGCAGTTGCTTCTGTGTCAAGGGAAGAGAGCAGGAGATTAATAAAAACTAAACAGAGACAATACAAACAAGTTAAGCTTACCATTAATTAATATTTATAGTGAGAGTTACACACTGCTATAACCACACGTCTCTTTAAGATGTATTATATAGCTAATATATGGATAAAGTATGTGTCTACATTACTGTCATTCCCATGCCACAATTTGTCCTACTTACCCTTCCAGGACCTTTAATACTGACCATTTAGATTAACTTTAATTTTCTAAGGCTGTTTCTCTCAGCTGTGACAGAACTTCATTGGTTTGTCAGTAACCAGAATGCAACAGACTGATATGTTATGTGGTGTTTATTGATCGTTTTACATTTGATTTATAGAAATGTGGGTGTATTTATTATGTACCTTCATCAAAAGGGAAAGTGAGCTTGAAAATTATGTTGGGCAAAAATAAAAAGGTCTGGCAGATTTCTTTCACACTGGTTAAAATGGTTAGGAAATAAGGTTAACGTTTTTGTGTCACTTGATTTCTCTTCAAAAATAAAAATGTGGTTAGGTTAGTTTCCAGATTTACCAAAAATGACCTAAATGTGGGCAAGTTTATATCCCAGTAACAATCAAGGTATATCTGTGACTCTGTATGTCCCAGACATACAAGACATATAAGAATAGAAGAGCTGATAACGAGAGACGCCACATAATCACATAATCTTCTTGCAGTGAGTTTAGGATGTGAAAATGTATCTTCTTTTATTTATGTTATCTTTGGGAGATCTTTGTCTCAATAAAAACTTTGATCCTCAGCTTTGGAATCAGTTTGTAGTCTTTAATGTTCCACCAGTTGTATTAATAGACACTTATACTCAACCAGAAGTTTTTCCTGATAATGTGCCGTCTTGATGCTTGTGAAATTGAATCCCTATTTGTCCAGATGTTATTTATATAATATTCTGATGACCCTTTTCATTTCACGTCCCTTTAAACTGATTTAACACATGAAATAGGCCTTATATGTAGACACAGCCTCAGCCTTCTGTGCTGTTTTATGTAGGTACTGTTTCCCTTGTTTCTGCTGTTCAAATACTTTCCTACATCGCCATCTAGTGGACACATTTGTTTTTTTTTTATAAAGTTGTGAAAAGTTCAACAAAAGCATAATAATGCAACCAATGATTTGCTGACAGGGATTTATGATAATTTATAATAATTTTCATTATAATTTAGATTACATGTTTAAATCTGAGTTCCATCCACAGTCTGGATGGACTCCTTTCCATGACCATGCCTGTTCAAACTATTTATTGATCTATTTATCTATATTTTAAAATTTTATTTGGAGAACACCACATTGTGAATGAGATGTGGAAATTACTTCCAATAATACAGTATTCTGGCACGCTGTACACGGGGCACATAGTGTAGAAACACAATATCAGTAAGCTGATTGGTTTATCATGGAACAATAATGTTACCTACCTAAAAGTAACAGAACCCTATTGTCAGCTTTAATTATGTATTTCCATAAGGTTAAAAAACTTTTTTTAATGATGTTTTTGTTTATGTGGTTGTTCTTGTTAAAAGTAAAACAGTTTAGGGTCTAAATGCACCTGTACTTTGTTTTCTTGCACATTAAGCATTACATGTGCAACTTATTAACAAAGAAAAGCTATGTGAATGTTTGAAAATTTATTCATTTTCTTTGTTTTCACAACTATTCACAATTAATATAATTTATCTTAAAAGAGACACACCTGCAGTTCAATTCTCAGTTCTATCCTGAAGATGGCAGCATTGTCCTGACTGCACCCAAACAGCTGATATTTCTGTCCATCCGCAGCGGCCTAATGTTGCAGTATCAAAGCTCATTTAAAGCAGTATTAACAAGTTGAGAAAACTAAACTCCCCGTCTCATCCTCAGGTCTCACTTGACATGGCTGCCCTCATTTGGACTTTTGACCGCACTGTAATTTGCAGTGTAAGCAATCCAATTTACAGCACCTTCACAAGGGCACATGCCAACCATTATTCATCACTGCAGTGCAAGCTCCACGGTGTGTGTGTCTGTGTGTGTGTGTGTGTGTGTGTGTGTGAGTGAGTGTGTGTATGCAACAGCAGATTGCAAAAAGTAAAAAGTTAGGGCATCAACAAACCTCCAAGAGTTTTCCCTGGAAGTGAAGAAAATAAACTGAATAAATGTAGTGCATCCCTCTAATACTGATCTGGTGGTTTTGGGAATTTGAGCAATTCCATCACCACTCGAAGCAGAATTATCCTGCCTCACTCACTGGACAGTGAACATTCGTCAGCAAACCCTGCAGTGAGATGCGACTCGATGGCAGTCAACATTTCCCCCTAATGGGAAACAATTACACACTCAGTGGCTTCTTCACTGACTTCTGATGAGACTCATTCACTGAGGAAATGGCCACGTAATCATGTGTGTGTAATGCGCTAACGCTGCTTATCGCTCACTGAGTCAGGCTCATGCGGAGTCAGACTGTGTTTCAGTCGACTCTTGAGACACCATATGAGTGTGACGATGGGAAATATGTGGAGTGAAATGGCTCTGAGCACACAACATGCATGCTCATAGGAATATCTCTAAATTTTTCAATTTGAATGTGTGCACACAGGTCGCACAAAAAGCCAGAAAATCTCTAATGCATCCTCTACCTCAGGAGAGAGAGGATGGTAACAAATTACTCTCTAAAAGAGGTACGTTTTACAATTTATGCTCAGTTAGACGACTGATGCAAACGTACTGAAGTCTTTCCTATATCCTTGCTTTCATTTTAAGCTTAAGTGTTCTTTTAAAACAGACTCAAGACCAATTTCACAATGTTTAAACTTGGAATCACAAGCCTTGCCCTGTGACTGGATCATAAATGATTCCCTTAGGAATTTCAACAAAGGAGGATGTCTCCACTGCAATACATATTTGATTTTAGGACAGTGTTGAATCTGACAATTTCCTTGCAAATATCCAAATAATATAATCAACACATTTTGTCAAGCCTGAGATTACACATCACAACACTCTTGCTTAGTGGAAATAACAACTGTTCCGGGATAAATTGTAAATAAAATAAAACTGCTAGGCAAGCAGACGCTTTTGTGCCTGAAACTGTGCACCAAGGGTAATGCCTTGTAATCCTGGAGGGAAATTAATCACATTATTATTATGGCTTTTGATAACACAGATATATTTCATCAGTAGATACAGTCATTTCTGAGATGATTAAATTTACATTGTATGAAATGAAACCACAGCCAATCTTTGTGCTGTCCACACCATCCCTGTTAGACATTTTTCAACTTATCCTGTGTCTTACTGATCCATAACAATTCAGAACACTTTGTTCTGTAAATAATATAATAACTGTTACACAGTGTCTCCTGATATGCATTCAGTTTGCGATCGCTTATAAATTGCTCCGGCTGTTATTCGAAGCAGGTGCAATAGGACAGAACAGTATGACCCTCAATGATACATGTAACTTTAAGAAAACAATTACTTAAATATTTATGGCATGATGAAAATTCGAAAGACAATACAAGCTAATGTTTTTTCATTAAAAAGAAAGAAAACCTTTTTTTTTCCAACATTAGACATTGACATTGGTGGGGAATAAAACACTGCTTTATTAGGCTCAGAAATCATTGTATTCTACTTTTTAAAAAAACATTTTACAGTGTTTCAGCCATTTAGAGTTATGCATATCTAATTTCTTTGCACATAAAAAAAAATGCATCTTACAAATATAAAATATCTAACCAATTCACATAATTAAAAGCTTCACAATGTCTTCTCATTTAGCATATCAAAAATAGAACTGTGACTCCTGGAAACAGTTTTGTTCTTGCCTAAAACCCAAATTTACCCACTCAAAGCTTAAATGTTTAATTCTAATGTGTAACGAACAGCTTTGATAAGATTTCTTCAGATCCAAAAAAGTGCTACTTTACCAATAAATAATCGTTAACAAAAACATGCTGGTGGGAGGCTGCTGGTGATTGAAATTTTATCAGTCAACATGTCAAATGGTGTGTCATCGCTGTTTAATCTTGTGAGCTGCGAGAACACTCTGCTGCCTTGGACTGCCACTAACATAAACAACAGGAATCTGCTCTTAAAAATTCCCTTTGTTGCTGTTTGTCCTTGAGTGTAAAGAAAGACGGCCTGTCTAACACATACTTCTGATTCAGAATACTTGATACTTATGTAAATGCATGCTTCAAATAGTTAAGCACATTTGTTTGTTAAAGTTCTGCTCTTAATGAATTGGTCAACATGCAGCTTCACTGGTAATGATGTGGTATTCCAGCACATTATAAAACGTCTGAATAACTGAGGTGTCTTTTAGCACTTTCATCCATCAGACATTGTGTTGCTATCAACACAACAGATCTTCCACATGTTAAATGCCTGAAAGTTGTTGTATTTTCAGCTAAAGGCTTTTTTCTTACATATTTTTTGGAAGCACTCATTGTCTTTTGCCAGCATTGTTATGGAAAGGACGCAGTTGAAAACATAAAAGAGGACCTGCATTGCAGTCGTATCTGCAATTGTAGTTCTTTGTAAAGATGAGTGCATGCCACTTCCATGATTTAACACGTAGCAAAAGTTTTCAAATGGCTGTTGAGGTTTCAGTTGGGTCTACCTTTAACATAGTTCCAATCAATATTATAAGAGCCAGGATACACTCTGAACAGGCCACCAGTTATTGTATTCTATAACACTATAAGATATTTAGTAAAGATTTAGTGTTTAAGGTGCTAATGCAACTTTCAAATATGTTAAAATGCCTTTTTTTCTATTTTTCACCCAAAACACATGTAGAATACATTTCCAGTTAAGAATAACAGGCTGATGAAAAGCCTTTGACTAACTAGCGTCTGTCTTGGTTGTGAAATTTTCGTCCCAAACTCCCTTCATCTCATTAACTTGTAGCCGGGACAGTTTGTCATACTGAAGGTTTATCTTAGTGTGGGGGAGAAGTGCTATGCTGCAGGGAGAGATTGCCTTACTTGCACGGCACCACCAGAGCCAAACAATGCACCGCATGATAAAGAATTGCTTCATAACTCTCATATTGTGTGTCTGGCATCATTATGAGGCACAATAGCCTCTGGAGAGCCTGCCTTTTATTGGCGTGCCTCTCGCAGCAGCTTAGTCTCATCCATTAAACAAATCAGGGGGTTATGTATTAGATTAGCTGTACAGCAGGCACTTGGGAATGACTAGAAGAACACATGAAACCTTGTCTTATTCCCTCTCATAATCCCTGGAATAAATTACTTAATTGACAGCATTAGGGTTGATGGTGTCAGAAAGTACCTCTTAAAATTGAATGTATAATCAAAATACACAACGTTGCTAAATTGCATTTTTGGTTTTAGAAATGATAAACGGCAGCCATTTGGGGAACATTTAGAGTGAAGCCTCTTCTCGTGCTTCAAGCTGCCAGATCTAATTTTTCCATATTTCTTAATAAATGTGTGGTGTCAGTGATATTAAAAGCTCATTTCTGCTGAGGAATATTTAATAAAGCTTCTGTGTGATAGGGAGCCAATGTCAAAGAGAGAGGCAGGAAACCAGTTGGTGGCAGCTTGAATTGCCCAACCCTCCCACTGTGACACTTTAAGGTCCTGTGACCCGCATGGTGAGAACTGGGCTGCCCCCCACTGGTGAAGGGTCAACACTGCAGCAGAGGTTCAAGAGGTGCCCCTCACAGTTCATTGCACTATTCATACAGCAGAGAGCAAGAGTCTTTTGACTTTCCTCAAAGTGAAAGCTGAGTGTGCCTGCATCCCAAAGTGGCAGGTACACTTGGATCAGTGAAGTTCAGCGCAGAGCTCTGGTGTCACAAACAGCAGAGGACTTAGCAGCGTGTGACTGTGTGAGTGGTATACCTTTCAAGTGGAGTAAAGAAAAGTACTGGATCTTCTCTGGGGAGGAGGGACCTGCGAACACCTAAGAGAGGAACGTTAATGGAACTGAATGGATGATTGCTAGGCCTATACTTTAATATATGGAGAAATTAATAGTAACTTGCAATCACATTAAGGCTAAAAAAGCTTTTTCAGGGAAACAAACATAAATCTTGAGCTCCCTTTGTATTCTTTATATATTGCCAATGCAATTGGGGTGCGATGAAAACTTGTTCCCACCTATTTCCATTCCAGTTCTTTTCAAATGTGACATTTTTAAGCCGTTACTTTGCTTTAATGCTTTGTATGTCACTTTTAAAGGACCTAAAAACAATTATACTGCTCCTGATCAGATGCAAAGAGACAGCCAAAATCACAGGAAAACCCTCAGCAAATGGAAAGAACCACTTCTTTAGTCCATTTTAAATGATGATGAATTTAGCTATTAGATTATAAAGCATAAAGAAACGATGGATTCCTCACAATTCGGTGCAATAATTGTAATTAATAATAATAATAACTCAATAATAATTGGGGGACAGTTTGTCATACCGGATAAATAAAGTATTCTATTCTATTCTATTCTATTCTATTCTATTCTATTCTATTCTATTCTATTCTATTCTATTCTATTCT